>CM054935.1:13791931-13844128 GCA_029168755.2 Tillandsia fasciculata | reverse complement strand
AACTACAATGTACATGAAATGCCAGAAGGAAAGAGGACATACAATCCAGGGTCCCCAACGACCAAGTGGCATTCCGCACCGTCCTCACCGCAGCCTACTCTCCTCTCGCCTGACCCTGTCAACGAAGTGGGGAAGTCAGTGGGGACTAATAATAGCCAGAGCAGGAGAAAATAATAAAAACAAACCGTTTGAATACAACCGGAGCAACCACCCTCTCAAGGGGGGGGACGGTAAACTGACACCTGTGTCTGCATACCCGGCCCGTCGGACAACTAAACCGACGGCCGTACCGTACCTGCAAAATCCGACCACGTCGGGCCAACTAAACCGACGGGTCGTACCGTTCCTGCAAAAATCCGACCACGTCGAGCAACTAAACCGACGGGTCGCACCGCTCGCACCTCGGCGCCTCAACCCCACAACTAATAAGGGGCCCCACTACGTCACCTCGTGGGTATACACGGGTCATAGACCACTTTTCCGGAAAAGCGCACCCTTTGCGGTGGCCAAACCGCGGGGTGCGCGTGCTGCAGCCTCGAGCAAGTAACCAGAACCACCATCATGTTAGCCTCAAAATATATAACAAGAGTAAAACGGCAACATATATAATCGAAACAAAAACCGCAACATGTGTGATCGAAAGTAACCCGCTAATATGTATAATCAAAAGTAAAGCAATAATACGTGTACTCGAAGGTAACCGCTCGCATGTACTATCGAAAGGAAAACGACCGCCGGAAACCGACGCTAAACAACCCGAAGAAAACCCACCACGTAATAAACATGAATATGAGATATTGCGCATAAAAGGATTCTAAGGGTGTACCCACTATCATGGTACAACGTGATGTAAAATTAAGAATAAAAGCGACCGCCGGAAATCGTTGCTAAGTACAAAATAAAACCCACCATAATGAACCAAGTACCCAGAATGAGACCAACAATAATGAACCGAGTACACACCACATGATAATCCTGACAGTAACGAGATTGTACATAAAGGGGTTCTAAAGATGTACCCACCTGAAACGCGAAGAAGGTGTGCGGAAACTTCAGTAAAACGCTCCCACCTTGTGCCCGAAAAGAACTACAATAGAAGTATCGTTAATAACATCGTCGTGGTCAAAAACACTCAAAAAACGGGGCAAAACGGGCCAAAAACGGAGTTTATGTACTCTAGGCTGAAGGCTGGTGCACGGGTCCAGGCGTGGACCGGGTTCACAGCGCCAGTGGAGGCGGCGGCGCAGACCCGGCTCACCCAGGAAGCGTGCACCAGGGAAGTTGGGCCGGGCCGGGTGCACGGGCGGGGCGCGCACCGGGCTCACGGCTGCAGGCGCTGCGGCGCGCACCGGGTGCACGCCCAGTGCGTGCACCGCGCTACCGGCCGGGCTGGTGCATGGCTGAAGCGCACGGGTTCATGACATTGGGTCGCCATTTCCTGCACCGGGTGCACGCTGGTCCCGTGGAGCCGCGCGACGGATTTTGCTTTATTTTACGTTTTCATCGTCTTTTTCGGCTCCGGTTGCGACCACGCGTCCCCGGCGACTGCGGCGACGACCCCGTTGACACGATAACGGCGGCAGCGGCCTCCCGTTTAACAACGGCGGCGGCGGCCTCCCGTTTAACAACACGCATCACCCACAACACCCGAGCAACCGACACCCAAATCCTCGACCCCACAGAAATTGCAAAAAGGAAAAAGGAAAAACTCGAACCGCTCACCTTGATTCCGCCGGAGGAGGAGGAAGAAGGAGGATCGTCCTTTCCACGCCCGATCGATCCCGCAGAGGATGGGCGATTTTCCCTTTCTCGGTTTTGGTTCCCTCCGTCGATTTCTTGAGAAGAGGGAAAAGGAATTGGGTTTTCCCCCCCGCACGCACCCAAATAAACTTAACGCCCAAATAAAAAAAAAAGGGAAAACCTAAATCCCCAAAACACAACTAAAATCAATCGGGATGCAACGAGGGGTCCAGATTACCCCGAAAAACGTGCCGATCACCTGCACGACTTTCGATGCGCCCACACTGATGGTAAAACTTCAAAAATTATTTCTGGGAGATCCCGGGGTCGGAATTCAAATCCGATCGCGCCACCGTTCACCGTTTTGCGAGCTCTACCACCTAAAAATACCCGCAAACCCCGACGATCAGCCCAAAATTCTCGAATTTCAACTCCCCTTCTAACAACTGAAGAAAAAATAATTAGGACCCAAAACAGAAAACTGAAAGGTCGAGATACTACCAAATAAATAAAATAACCCACTGACATAAAAAGATGAAAAGTCTGATCACAGCAGGATCCCGTCCGAACACCTCGAAAAGCGTGCCGGCCCCTTAGCACGGATTCCAATGCACCACTCAAAGGCAAACGCTTTGACCCCCATTTCGGGAGATCCGTAAGTCGGAATCCGAATCCGTTCGCTTTGCCGCCCTCCGATCTTCGAGCTCAATCGCAGAAAAATACTAGCGGCCCCGGTCAGTCCAATGCAGAAAACGGTGGAAAGTTTTCCTACCAGTCCCGTCAAAATAAACGGGAGGTATACAAGGGCAAGGGAATGCCAGGACTCTACATCACTCACCACTAAAAAAAAGTTTCGTCCTCGAAACTTAATCCTGGTCCGCAGCGAATAAAACTGATTAGCACTCCTCCATCTTTGACTCCCGTTCCTAAGTCGCTTCACGTTCCTCCTGGTTGCTCCACAGCACCTTCCCATAGGGGATCGTCCGGTTGCGCAATCCCTTTTGTCCTCTCGTGCTACGGTCCGCACTGGTGTTCCCGTCGAAGCTCAGGTCCTCTCTAAGCTCAAGGCAGTGACCATTCGTCACCCAAAATCAAGTAGGCAGGTTCAGAGCACCTCTTCGTGAATCTGGTTCACTTGCTCGGACTGTCCGTCGGTCTGGAGGTGAAACGCCATGCAGAAGTGTGGTTTAGTCTCTAGGGCCTGTTGTAATCCTTGCCAAAGGTTTGACACTAGCCGAGTGTCTCTAGTCCACATCATACGGGTGGGTGGAAAAGAGTCGATTTCGTCTGTCGATCCATTGTGACTCATACGGCATCATGCTCTTGATGCGATGCAGAAAACCCGTGATGAATTCCATGCTGATTCGCTCCCATTTCCACTCTGGTACCGGTAGAGATTGTAGTTTTCCCCGCTGAGCGTTGATGTTCGAACTTTACGTGTTAACCATCTAAACACCGGGCAGTGAACTGCATTTCATCCCCCTTTGGTTTAGTCCACCAACAATTCTGCTTTGAGGTCCTTGTACATCTTCGTGTCACCTGGATGCGCCGCATAGGGAGCGTAGTGCGCCTCGGACAGTATCTCTTTCTTCAACTCTGGCAGCTCGGGCACGCAATTCCGCCCTCGAAACGTATTGCGTCGCCCGTATGGTCCGGGGGGTCTTGTCTCGAATAAGCTGAGTCTGTGCACCTGTTTTCTGACCCTCCAGGATTTCTCTAATAGGGTTGGCTTGACCAACAAGGTACAACAGGTCGCGCGACCATATCGGTCCCGCTAAGTACTCGCGCTCAGCGATTCCCCCCCCCCCGATTTGACCTTTCCGGCTCTAAACATCCGCTACTACACTTGCCTTTCCGGGGTGATACTGAGTGGACAAGCCGAGTCCTTCAGCAACTCCAACCAATGCCTCTGCCGCAAAAATCAAATCCTTCTATCTGAACAAAACTTATGACTCTGGCGATCCGAAAATACATTACGATGAACTCCAAGGAAAGGTGATGTCTCCCAAAGCTTTAAAACGAAGGCGACTGCTGCCCGTTCCTGATCGTGTGTCGGGTAGTTCCGTTCATATTCTCTGCGATTCCCGTTGCTGACACAATGTGCCCCAGAGAGTCCACTTCGCGAAGTCAGAACTCACATTCTTAAATTTAGCAAACAGCTTCTGGTCCCTGAGATTCCGGAGAAAAATCCGTAAGTGCTCCTCGCCGTCGATTAGAGAGGTCGTCAATCCCGGACTTGTTCTTCACTGTAACTTTGCTTATCTCCCTACAGTCGATGCGTAGGCGTAGGCTTCCGTTCTTCTTTCGCACGAAGCGCACGGGTGCACCCCAAGGTGACACACTCGGTCTGATGAACCCTCTATTCAGAAAGACTCCTTGTGCCTTAAATTCCCTCAGTTCCGCGAAAGTCATTCCGCAAGGCGCCTAAGTGATAGATTGCGTGTCTGGTAGAACTCGAAAGATAGGATGGCCTCTCGCCCGGGGGTATTCCCGGCAATTCAATCAGGGGGATGACAGAAGAAACCCTTACCAATGATTCTTTAAAAGTCCAAAACATCCAACCCGACGACGAGGAAAACAACCCACACAACGCCCTCACAAGGCTCCGAGAGGTGCCAACAAAACAGGCTGGGTTACTAACTACCATAACTTCTCCCCTGAAAACCATGAACTCACCTGTCACCGACACGGACCGCTCCCCTCCGTCCCCAACACGGGACACTTTCCCCCGTCACCAACACGGGCACAAGCTCGGAGCATAACCACCAACCCGGACCACCCGCTCCGACTATCCATCCTATCGAGGCGACGGTCAAGACTAACGTTAGGTTTCAGCTCTAAGACCTACCACAAGGTCTACCCAACCGAAAGGGCTGCGTACAGGGCCTCCTAGTCGAAGGTGACCAGTACCAGAACTCCGAGTAGTCGCCAGATCCCCCCCTTGACTCACACCAGCCCCAAAAGATCATAATCCACAACGCTCCCAGCCAAGCCTCAAGGCTATGCCTTAGTCATGGGAAGCTGGCGACAAAACCCACAAGGTAAGGTCCTACTTCCGTCCTGGCACCGACGGGGTGCGACGCTCTAATTTGCCACTAACTCTCGGTCCCAAACCGTTGCCCCACCAAGCACCGGGCATCTAATCGAGCGGTAAACTTCCAGACCGACAGCGACACTCCCAACTAAAAGAAAATCTAAGCTCTAGGTCCGTTCGGCAAAGACCTCCAGGTACTGAAGACTATCTATCTGAAATCTAAAGGGTCGGAAGAAGGCAAACAACGAAAACAGCGAGAAGAATCGTGTCAAGAGTTGCCTAGGTTCACTAAACGCACTCGAGGGGTCACACGCCAACCCACCCGCAGGACAACCGAACCGACGCACTTGTGCAGAAAACGGAAACCCAACCCAGAGCTTTACCACCACAACCCCACCAAAAGGAGCCACCCGTGAACCCATCACGACGATCTCTGCAATCGTCGCAGTGTCTACGGTGAAAGGCCGAACTATGGGTAGCAATTATAGGGGAAGAATCCTCACTCCCTCCCGTACCTTGCCCATGGTGCAAAAGGAATCGACCGACTACCCGCTGTAACTTAACACCAGAAAACCCAGAAGGTACATGTTTGGACAAACGGCTATCCAGTTACTCATGACCGACAGACGGCTGACAAACCAACAACCCCCAGTGGGTTGTGCTACCACCTAAGCCATATCGGGAAGAGAAACTCAATAGTCCCCGTACTCTCGCATCTGTTGCCGCAGGAGCTAGTTTTCTCGCGGCCGTCGACGTCGTCGTATCTGCCTCCGCGTCCCCGGCCGATGGTCTGGTACGGGCCATATCTGTACACACACAACAAGAGTCAGCTCTAGACTTCCCTTATAAAACAACGAACCACCTAGCGAGAGAAAAGGACTCGGACTCTTCCCCCCCCTCGATCACTCGCGTTCTACCTTCCTATGCCCTACCCATTTCATTCACCTGTAGGCAAGTGAGGTATCCCCACGGATGTCGGCACTAACTGTTGTGATTGAAAGAACTTCTCTGATACCATCTTAATCTGTCACGCCCCGGGGGTTTGTTTTAGCGGAAACGGTTTGCAAAAGTCGTACGTTCGACGAAAGATTTTTTTTTTTTTTTTTTTTTTGAAAGTAAGGAAACCCCTCTTCCCCGGCGCGTGCCCAGACCCGCCGCACATACAGGATCTCTCTGTAAACGGACAGAGCCCCCCCCTGTATGTGCACGGCGTAGCATTCAGTACATAACCCAAACATATACAACCATTCAATCACAACAATTGTTAACGTACAACCAGCATTCTAATTCATTAAGGTACACAACCGATCAGTTTGGAAAGGATAAATCCACAGTTTTAAAAGAGCGCCCACCCGGCACTACGTTCGACGAAAGATTTTTTTTTTTTTTTTTTTTTGAAAGTAAGGAAACCCCTCTTCCCGGCGCGTGCCCAGACCCGCCGCACATACAGGATCTCTCTGTAAACGGACAGAGCCCCCCCTGTATGTGCACGGCGTAGCATTCAGTACATAACCCAAACATATACAACCATTCAATCACAACAATTGTTAACGTACAACCAGCATTCTAATTCATTAAGGTACACAACCAATCAGTTTGGAAAGGATAAATCCACAGTTTTAAAAGAGCGCCCACCCGGCACTTACGTTTTGAAGACTAGTTTTCAAAATCAGCATAAATCCACAAGGTTTTGAAAACGGTGCCCACACGACACCCCAGTTTTGAAATTCGTTTCGCAATCCATAAATCCACAGGGTTTTGAAACCAGTGCCCACACGACACTTAGATTTTAAAAACGGTTTTCGCAATCTTTTCTTCGGTTTTGCCTTTTTCTTTTTCAAATGGCCAACAGAAATAAAAGGAAAAGTAATGCATAAGAGGATAACAAAATACCGACATCCATGTCGACCCCACGAGGGTATCGAGAACCTCACACCTAACTACAATGTAAATGAAATGCCAGAAGGAAAGAGGAAATACAATCCAGGGTCCCCAACGACCCAGCTGCTTCCGCCCCGTCCTCACCGCCGCCTACCTCTCCTCTCGCCTGAACCCTGTCACGAAGTGGGAAGTCAGTGACTAATAATAGCAGAGCAGGAGAAAATAATAAAACAAACCGTGAAGACAACCGGAGCAACCACCCTCTCAAGGGGGGAACGGTAACCTGTACACCTGTGTCCTGCTATACCCGGCCCCGTCGGACAACTAAACCGACGGCCGTACCGTACCTGCAAAATCCGACCACGTCGGGCAACTAAACCGACGGGTCGTACCGTTCCTGCAAAAATCCGACCACGTCGGGCAACTAAACCGACGGGTCGCACCGCTCGCACCTCGGCGCCTCAACCCCACAACTAATAAGGGGCCCCACTACGTCACCTCGTGGGTATACACGGGTCATAGACCACTTTTCCGGAAAAGCGCACCCTTTGCGGTGGCCAAACCGCGGGTGCGCGTGCTGCAGCCTCGAGCCAAGTAACCATAACCACCATCATGTTAGCCTCAAAATATATAACAAGAGTAAAACGGCAACATATATAATCGAAAGTAAAACCGCAACATGTGTGATCGAAAGTAACCCGCTAATATGTATAATCAAAAGTAAAGCAATAATACGTGTACTCGAAGGTAACCCGCTAGCATGTACTATCGAAAGGAAAACGACCGCCGGAAACCGACGCTAAACACCCCGAAGAAAACCCACCACGTAATAAACATGAATATGACGATATTGCGCATAAAAGGATTCTAAGGGTGTACCCACTATCATGTTAACAACGTGATGTAAAATTAAGAATAAAAGCGACCGCCGGAATTCGTTGCTAAGTACCAAAATAAAACCCACCATAATGAACCAAGTACCCAGAATGAGACCAACAATAATGAACCGAGTACACACCACATGATAATCCTGACAGTAACGAGATTGTACATAAAGGGGTTCTAAAGATGTACCCACCTGAAACGCGAAGAAGGTGTGCGGAAACTTCAGTTAAAACGCTCCCACCTTGTGCCCGAAAAGAACTACAATAGAAGTATCGTTAATAACATCGTCGTGGTCAAAAACACTCAAAAACGGGGCAAAACGGGCCAAAAACGGAGTTTATGTACTCATAGGCTGAAGACCGGGTTCACAGCGCAGTGGAGGCGGCGGCGCAGACCCGGCTCACCCAGGAAGCGTGCACCAGGGGAGTTGGGCCGGGCCGGTGCACGGGCGGGGCGCGCACCGGGCTCACGGCTGCAGGGCGCTGCGGCGCGCACCGGGTGCACGCCCAGCGCGTGCACCGCGCTACCGGGCCGGGCTGGTGCATGGCTGAAGCGCACCGGGTTCATGACATTGGGTCGCCATTTCCTGCACCGGGTGCACGCTGGTCCCGTGGACCGCGCGACGGATTTTGCTTTATTTTACGTTTTTCTTCGTCTTTTTCGGCTCCGGTTGCGACCACGCGTCCCCGGCGACTGCGGCGACGACCCCGTTGACACGATAACGGCGGCAGCGGCCTCCCGTTTAACAACGGCGGCGGCGGCCTCCCGTTTAACAACACGCATCACCCACAACACCCGAGCAACCGACACCCAAATCCTCGACCCCACAGAAATTGCAAAAAGGAAAAAGGAAAAACTCGAACCGCTCACCTTGATTCCGCCGGAGGAGGAGGAAGAAGGAGGATCGTCCTTTCCACGCCCGATCGATCCCGCAGAGGATGGGCGATTTTCCCTTTCTCGGTTTTGGTTCCCTCCGTCGATTTCTTGAGAAGAGGGAAAAGGAATTGGGTTTTCCGCCCGCACGCACCCAAATAAACTTAACGCCCAAATAAAAAAAACGGGAAAAACCTAAATCCCCAAAACACAACTAAAATCAATCGGGATGCAACGAGGGGTCCAGATTACCCCGAAAAACGTGCCGATCACCTGCACGACTTTCGATGCGCCCACACTGATGGTAAAACTTCAAAAATTATTTCTGGGAGATCCCGGGGTCGGAATTCAAATCTGATCGCGCCACCGTTCACCGTTTTGCGAGCTCTACCACCTAAAAATACCCGCAAACCCCGACGATCAGCCCAAAAATTCTCGAATTTCAACTCCCCTTCTAACAACTGAAGAAAAAATAATTAGGACCCAAAACAGAAAACTGAAAGGTCGAGATACTACCAAATAAATAAAATAACCCACTGACATAGAAAGATGAAAAGTCTGATCACAGCAGGATCCCGTCCGAACACCTCGAAAAGCGTGCCGGCCCCTTAGCACGGATTCCAATGCACCACACAAAGGCAAACGCTTTGACCCCCATTTCGGGAGATCCGTAAGTCGGAATCCGAATCCGTTCGCTTTGCCGCCCTTCGGTCTTCGAGCTCAATCGCAGAAAAATACTAGCGGCCCCGGTCAGTCCAATGCAGAAAACGGTGGAAAGTTTTCCTACCAGTCCCGTCAAAATAAACGGGAGGTATACAAGGGCAAGGGAATGCCAGGACTCTACAATAGTAGAGATTTTCATGAGCTTGATGTTGAGACATACTAGTTATAGCTCTTTTCCTGCTTTCATTTATATATCTATCTGCATACCTATCTTTTGTGCCTCCAGTAGACTTAGTGGGCATACCGTGGATATTGGTGACGGTACCCACTGAGATCTACCTTCTGCAGTAGATCTCACACCCGCTGCGGTGACAGGTTCCTGAGGTAGCTATTCCGGACAGCTTCGGACGGAGACAGCTGATCGAGGTGAGGACGTGGCTGAGTAGTTCCTTACCAGATTTGAGAGTTAGAGGTAGATGTACCCTGTATTTTATGTTTCTACTTTTGTACTGGACAGTCTGAGAGATTGGTGAGGTGTTGTATTTTATTTATTAGCTTTTGAGAGTTTGTACTGAGGATTATTCATTGATTTATATCAGATGTTCAGTGGATTTCTATAGCTTGTGGTTTTAGTTTTATTTCAGCTCTGATACATTTTTAGCTATAGATCTGACTTGCAGGGTAGACGCTTCGTCTGTGCGGCAGTTTCCGTACAGATGGCGGATCTGTTGGCGAGCCCGGGTCGCAGTTTCGACCCCGGGGCGTGACAAACAAAGCCCCTGTCCATCAGATCCTGAAGCTGGGCCTTCAACTCCCTCAACTCGGCAGGTGCCATCCTATAAGGTGCCTTTGAGATTGGTGCGGTTCCTGGTACCACATCAATCACAAACTCGATCTCCCTCTCCAGCGGCATAGTCGTCAACTCAGGGGAAAACACATCTGGGAACTCGCGGACAATAGGAATATCCTCGAGTCCCAGTGCCGCCGTAGGCACCTCCACAATCGTCGCCAAGAAGGCGGTGCAGCCTCTACTCATCATCCTCCTAGCCCTCGCTGAAGAAATAGTCACCACAAACAAGGAGCTCTGACAGCCTCGGTAAACAAACTCCTCCTGTCCCAGCTCACGGAGGGTCACCGTCCTCTCTCTGCAGTCTATGGTAGCATAGTACCTCGACAACCAGTCCATACCAAGCACAACATCGAAATCCTAGAGCTGCCGCAAGACAAGCAAGTCTGCCGGCAAAATCCAGGATCCCAACTGCACAGGGCAATCCCTACAATACTCCTCGACATGTAAGACATGATTTGGTATCTGAACCTCTAATGCATGCGATAAAGAAACTACCTCTATACCATGTAGGGATGCAAATGCTCTACTGATAAATGAATGTGATGCACCGGTATCAAAAAGAGCACGAGTACGAACTGCAGAAATCAAAATAATACCTGCGACGACATGCTCTGCTGCTGTAGCATCCTCAACCTGAGCGGCATAGACTCGACCGCTCGGCGCCGGGGGACGTCGCTCTGGCTGTCGCGAAGATGATGAAGCATAATCCGGCCTGCCATAGGCCGCAGAAGGTCCAGCTGGATGGTGAGGAACAGAAGGTGCTGAAGCTGAAGAAGGAGCTGGATGACCGGCTCTGGGGCACACGCTTACAAAGTGACCGGTCTGCCCGCAACGGAAACAACGGCCCTGCCTCTGCGGGCACAGGGTCGGTGGGTGCGGTCCTCCACAAATGATACAACGGTCAGGGCGCGGCTGCCGTGAGGTCCGCTGCTGCTGCGAAGGCTGCTGCGGTCGAGGTGGTCGACGCTGCTGCTGCTGCTGAGACTGACGAGATGCCCCTGATCTCTGCCGCCCCTGATACCCCCGACCATGAGAGTGGAAACGTGGAGGTCTCGGGGGTCTCTGCCGCCCCTGATACCCCCGACCCTGAGAGTGTTCGGCAGAGGTGGCTCCAGCCCCCGTAGTGAGTCCAGGGCGCCCCAGGAGTCACTACGGGGGCTGGAGACACCTCTGCCATCACTGCCTCTCCACTCTCCACATAAAGTGCCTGCTCCATCGAGGCCTCCAAAGTCTGTAATCTGCGGGAGCGGACGAACTGATAGATGTCCTGACGCAACCCTCTCTCAAACATGTAGATCCGGTGGGTCTCATCTCTGGCCACGTGGGGCATACAAGCTAACAGCCGATTGAAATCAGTTACTCAAACTAAAGCATTATGTTGTCTGCAGCCAACATAATCGTCTTTAGAGAAATAACATGTAAAATCACTCACCACAATCCTCTAGGGGAGGTACAACTCAATCAGGACTCTCGCTAAAGTCACGTCTCTCACGATAGTCATCCTAATGTCCAACCAATAGCCTAGGGTCTCTAAGTCCTCAATGACCTATATTTCCTAGGCTCTGATACCACCCTAATCTGTCACGCCCCGGGGTCGAAACTGCGACCCGGCTCGCCAACAGATCCGCCATCTGTACGTAAACTGCCGCACAGACGAAGCGTCTACCCTGCAAGTCAGATCTATAGCTAAAAAAATTATGTATCAGAGCTGAAAGCTAAAACCAAAAGCAAAAGAACAAAACTGAACATCTGAAATAGTAAAAACTCCACTAGTACACAAATCCTCAAGGTACACCGTCTCACAGTAATAAAACAAGTACTAACCTCACAACTCTCAGAAAGACTAGTACAAAAGTGGAAACATAAAAAAAATACACCGGGTACATCTACCTCAGACTCTCAATGCTGGTAAGGAACTAATCGGCCGCGTCCTCACCTCGATCAGCTATCTCCGTGCGAGCTAAGCCGGAACAGCAGCCTCAGAAAACCTGTCACCGCAGCGGGTGTGAGATCTACTGCAGAAGGCAGATCTCAGTGGGTACCGTCCCAATATCCACGGTATGCCCACTAAGTCTACTGGAGGCAAACAGATAGGTATGCAGATAGATAGATAGATAAAAGCTGAAAGCAGGAAAGGAACTACAGCTAGCAAATACCAACACCATGCTCAAGAAACTCTACTCAGACCCTGCTATGCATACACTCTCACTGCTAATAATATGCCTCAAGTACTATGCTCAAAGGAAAACTCATCTATGAACATGCAATGAAACTCACTCACACAAATCACCCAAATCTCAATGACTGTCCCACTTTGGACCAGTCAAAGTCAAGCCTGCGCTCATCTACTGCCACTACGCCCAAACAAGACTTGGTCTTACGTAGGATGTCCCTCAAGGACTATCTCAGTAACCACATCGCAGCCTCGTCAGGCTCGGTATCATCATCGCATCCGGAGCGTAGCTCGCGGGGAGCGACCCCGCGAACTCAAGTATCTCAAGTATCTCATAACTGGCATAAAATGCCAGGCTCAGCAGGCTATAATCCACGATCAACCAGATCGGTATCTCAAAGCTCAAAACACAACTCAGTCGGAAAAGAACCTCGACTCGATCATGAATAACCCAAACACTCTCACAGCTATGTCGGAGAACCCTCAACGACTCAATCTGATAATGTATGACTATGGCTGAGTCAGGAAACCTCCACGACTCGATCTGCCGGAACCCCAAATATCCTCAGAACTAAGTGGGAGGACCTCCTCCACCACTAAATCAGAAACATAACCCATGATCCCCAACAAGGAAGAAGAACTCTCATGACACTAGAACTCGACAGACGATGCTCTAAAAATACTCTCGGCCCTCTGGCGCGAGTGCACAATTAATTCGAACAATCTGGACCATTCATAATGTTCTCGATAGTTAAAAACCCTTTTGAAAATGGAGTTTTACTTAAAACGGGGCACTAAAAATACAAGAAGGTCCAGATGCAGCCTGAATCTCAAATAAACATGCAGTCTAGTGTCAAATAACCTCTAGATCAAACTAAAAATGTCCGGGGCTCGAGAATGTCATTTTACAATTTTCAAGGCAATTATCAGATTTATCAATATATAATAAACTAGCTAATCATGATAAATATATGATAAATAAGCTAAACATGATCAATATGCTTACAGAAGCATTAGAGGGCATTCCATAAATTTTGGAGAAATTCCAACCCACCTGGATCGCTTTCCGTAGGCAACGCTGAAGTCGGTGAAGTGCTGGAACCTCGAACTGTCGAATCCTCGAAGAACGCGCCACGCGCGCGCGCGCACTACCATACACACGAAAATTCCCGGAAGCTCGAATAAATCTTTCTGAGTCTTCTACAACAATCTATACACTTAGATCACTCCCCAAAGGCTTCCGCACCACACAAAAATTACACTCACCAATCCAAGTCCACAACCCCACTACAAGTTTTCCTCAACACCTGCTCATTAACCACACTTATCACAAACAACGCATAAACTCCCACGCAATTGCAAGCTCCAAGTGTCCACAAAACTCATCAGCACAAACCAACACTCTGCACACACAAAGGCATTCACTTAATTCCACCATTAATTTAAACACAAAAATCACCTCAAATTAAACACCTACTTTCACACAATAAAATCTGTAAGCACCAAAGCACACTATCACACTTATACCAAACATACCTATTACACTTACAAAAATCCACTGCACAAACCCTTCCCACAAACAACAATGTTCATCCAGCCACAATTGTACACTAACCAACTCTCCTGTACACTCCAATAATGCTCACATTACAAAAAGAAAACTCTCATACACAATACCAATCCAATTGCACCGATAAAAGAATCTGCATACTACTAATTAGATGCCCACATACACACAAGATTACTCAAATCACCCACACTAAAAAAAACATCAACTGAAGTCCAGCCTCTGTACACCTACATAATCTCTCACTCATATAATTCACCTACCCCCTAAGCATCAGCACCATCCCTATTATAAGTTTACAAAGTCCAAAATACATGCTCACAACCATGCAATTCCACAGCCAACCCAAAACCTCAAGGCACCAAAATACCTATGTGATCCTTTACCAACATCCATGCACACCCAGCATCAGCCCCATACTGAAAACCCCAACAGAGCAACCACCAACTGCAAGAGAAAGGGAAAAAATCCAAAATTAGAGATCATACGGTCAAAAAGCGCGGTCGCCGGCGCCAAAACCAAGCCCAAAACGGAAACCCCGCACGCCGACAAGCGTCGCAAGCCGCCGCCGCGCGCGGCCGCCGTTGCCGCGCGCTGCTGCTGCTGCCGCGCGGCACAGCAGCAGCTGGCGCGCGGAGCCAGGGCCCGCTGCGTGACGCCCTGGCCCCCGCGCAGCGCCCAGGCCCACAAGCCGCGCGCTGCTGCTGCTGCCGCGTGGCACAGCAGCAGCTGGCGCGCGGCGCCCTGGCCCGCGCGCAGCGTCCAGGCCCGCAAGCCTGCGCACTGCGCGGGCCCGCAGCCTGCGCGCTGCGCGGGCCCGCAGCCTGCGCGCTGCATCCGCGCGCATGCGCGGTGACTGCGCCGCGCCTGCGCAGTGCGCCCACGCACCGTGCCCCCGACGGTTCCCCACTGCTTGCTGTTCCAAACAAAATGGACAGCAAGCCCACGCTCTTTCTCCCAAAACAAGAACCGAACATACCTCAAAAAGATGCCCGTCGCGCTCGCCGCACGGCTCCAAGCGGCTACCAACGGGAGGTCCACAGCAATAGCACACTCCAAACCCATCAACTCCACTTCCTCCATCTTCATCTTCATTGATTTCTCTCTCTTTCCTCTCTTTCACCCTTTTCTTTCATTTCCTCTGTTTCCACACAACTCCTCTGTTTCAGAGATGAGGAAGGAGTGAGGTGGCGTGCTAATTAGGAGAAGCCTAATTAATTGAGGTGGGTGGGCAGCATTTAAAGCCCACACAAATATCTCCCACCACCAAAATCCAACTCAATCTCTCTCTTTCTTTTAATCCAAACCTCACAGACCCAAACTTTCAAATCAATAAATTAATTATATTAATTAAATAATCCATAAAGCCCCCCAACAACTCACTTTTTGCCTTCGGGGCCTCCGCACCGGTCCGAAACCTCCCGAACTCCGCTGTAATTTGAAAATACACATGCTCACGGCTTTTTCTCCTCAAAAAGCTCAACTGTTGAGTCGGGATGCTCAATCCAAAAACCGGCCCCAAAACTGCCATTTCCAACTCACTTTTCGCCCTCGGATCTTCCGCGTCAGTTCGAAACCTCCCGAACTCTGCTGTAAACTCAAAGTATACCTGTTCCAAGTGTTTCCAAATTTTTCTACACTCCACGGTGAAGTCGAGGGTTCTCGAAGCCAGTCCTCTATCGGCGGACAATGCCCGGAACACCCCGAATCAAGCTGGGGCTTCCGTGTAGACCCGAACCAACCCGAACTCAACTGTAATCCAGTACGGAACACGCTCGAGGCGATTTCTCCGCACCACGCCATCTTGCGAGGTCGGTGCGCTAACCGAAATTTCCGGTACTCTACACTCTCCCCTCCTTAAAAAGGTTTCGTCCTCGAAACCAGAATAAATCCATAACTCAGGAGGGTGTCTCGAACAAATGGGGATAGGAGATCCCCAACTCCTGAACAGCTCTCAAGTGGTCATTCTCACTCAACATGATGGCTACACTGAACCTTCACCAAAGATAGATCTCGACTGGAAAATTCCCTTGTCACATAAGAAAGACCTGCATCGGTCGCTTCAGATAGCTCAATTCCTCATCCATTCCCAAAGAAGTGAAATTCAAAATATGCAAGGGGGAGGGGGGTCAAATACACTTCTTCCAGCCAGAAAGACACTCGCGGATCAAACTTCCCGCGTAAATCTTGACTGATCACATTCTTGCGGATAGCGGCTTTCGCAATTATGGTTCCCAAATCCAAACACTAAGCCTCCAATAGGCATAACTCTTTCGTTGCCTCATAGCAACCAAAACATTCAAGTTCTGTAGATGCATCTCTCATATCAATTTACAGGGAAAGTAGTTCAACATCGGAAAAATATGCTCAAATTCCAACTCTCAAATCCCAAGTTCCAAAAGTGGAAACCACGAATCGAAGACCTCATTCCAAGGTTGCAAGCTCGTCTAACCAAGGCGTACTGAGCATAAAGTCCTCGCTGGGATAGTTATATGCTATAAGACCAAACCTACAATTCCAATAACCCTGTCCACCGTCGTGGCTTCAACCAAGCTCTACCTGAGTATCCAAGTATTTCAGGTTTGAGAATCTAAGAATAACTCAAAGTTCTCTCTATCATTGGCAATCATGCAAATCGATGCAACTCTAACTCCTCGAAGCTATACTGGCCCTACCTATTCCAAGACTTCTGACCTCTGTCCCTATCAAGGCTTAAGCTAAACCCCATACGGCATCGCTCTTTGTTGGGCTCACTGTCACTCTTGCAGCCGAAATCATAAGGCCTAACCACAGAACCTTTTGAAGTCGAAAGCACACTCTCTCAACTTGGCAAACCACTTCTTCTCTCAGAAGTTGCAGCACCATACTCAAGTGCTTCGCATGCTACAGGTCACCTCGGAAATAAATCCAGATATCCATGACAGGTACGGCTACCCACCCGTCCAAACAAAGCTGGAACGCCCGATTCCTCAAACCCTAAGTACGGCAGGTTATCAATCAATCCACAAAACTGTGCTGTAAGTTCACAATGCCCCTACCGGGTCCTGAACACCATCCGGGCACAGCCCTCGGCTGTAAGGTTCCATAAGACAATCAAACTCACGAGGGCATCTGTCGTAATATACTCCAAACCTGTCTGTACTCAAACCATCAAAGAACTCTCACCGTTGTGTATTCACAACGTGGCATCACTGCCGTGCACCAATCGGCGTGGCATCACCACCGTGTATCCACGGTGTGGCCTCATACTCAAGTATCCATCTCTCGGGTCCTCACTGTCGTATTCCCACGACGTGGTACTGGGTCACACAGACCTCTCGATCCATCAAATCCCGCAGCTGCACTATCAGCTCTCACTCTCTGTCTCGCGGGTGATACTCCAATAGGTGCTACCATAGTCGGCGCAGTTTCCAAAACCACGTCAATCACTATCTCAATCTCAATCCCACTAAACGGCGGCTTCAATAACAGATCTGGTAGACTCACACCGGATCACACAGCGATAAGGGCATTCTTTAATCCCGGTGCCGCCGTAGACACCTCAAGGCGATACGACCACGACTCAACCCCGTCGTGGTCTAGCCTCTTCCATAAACTCACTCCTCTTGACCAGGTCCACGGAGGGTCATTGACCAATCTCGACATCCCATGGTAGCCTAATATTGGGAAACCAATCTCAATTCATGCTCAATCAACCTCTCTGAACTGATGTAGGACCCACATCTCAATGATCAAATCCAAGGTCCTAACAGCACTGGGCCGGACTGGCAACACTCGTCCATGTGCTAACTGTGATCTGGAACCTGATCCTCACGCGCATAAGCCAACAGTCTCCTCTGAGACCCATGATCCTGAGACTGGAATCATGGCAACCTCGATCCACTCAACTATCCCAAGATCCGACGATACTAGATGTCTCTCACTGGAGCTGGTCCCCCCGCTCTTCGTCCCTCCTGGACGTAATCAGTGATCCTCGGTCAGTCCATCAAGCATGCACCATCGCTGCATTTAAGGTCGGCGCCTGCCGAGTATGCCCCAAATCATAGATGTTTCGATGCAGTCTCTTCAAAAAAACAATAAATAAATAAATAAATAAATAAATAAATAAATAAATAAATAAATAAATAAATAAATAAATAAATAAATAAATAAATAAATAAATAAATAACTTTCTGGCCTTATCCTGGGCAACATGAGTTACTCTGCTTATCAATTGTAGAAACTCGCTCCAGGTCATCGACTGCGCTCCCAGCGATCCATTAGGACGGACTCGACGCCCCCAACTCTCGGCGTCCTTATCCAAAAGTGCATAACCAAGAGCACCAGATGTTTCTCCTGAATGAACAATCCTCAAATAATTTTCCCATAGCAGCAATCCAGTCCCCGGCCTTCCAAGGCTCCAAGCTCGGTCCCGAAATCTGCAGGGGATGGAACTGGATGAAATAAACAACCGGTCAGCAACCTCTCGCTGCTTCTGCACCATCAGTGGCGTGATCAGGATGAAAGTCGACGATGTCGCGGCTGAAGTACAACTGGCGATACCCCGGGAGATGCTCTCAACTCAAGCATGTGCACCAAGCGCTCCAAGTTCTCTTTCTGGCGCCGCATCGCTTCAAAGTCTGGCTACTGGGGCCTGCAACTCTCAGACATCACTCTGCTCTATCCATTCAGCCTCCCGCTGATCGGGCTCCTCATCCAAGGCAACGCGCCCTCGCCATCGTACGGCATCTCGGAAGCATCGAAGCCACTACAACATAACAAACATTAGGACCAAAACTCTCTCGACCCAATCAAACGAAAGTCTAAAACATGTTACTCAAACTAAAGCATTATGTTGTCTGCAGCCAACATAATCGTCTTTAGAGAAATAACATGTAAAATCACTCACCACAATCCTCTAGGGGAGGTACAACTCAATCAGGACTCTCGCTAAAGTCACGTCTCTCACGATAGTCATCCTAATGTCCAACCAATAGCCTAGGGTCTCTAAGTCCTCAATGACCTATATTTCCTAGGCTCTGATACCACCCTAATCTGTCACGCCCCGGGGTCGAAACTGCGACCCGGCTCGCCAACAGATCCGCCATCTGTACGTAAACTGCCACACAGACGAAGCGTCTACCCTGCAAGTCAGATCTATAGCTAAAAAAATTATGTATCAGAGCTGAAAGCTAAAACCAAAAGCTAAAGAATAAAACTGAACATCTGAAATAGTAAAAACTCCACTAGTACACAAATCCTCAAGGTACACCGTCTCACAGTAATAAAACAAGTACTAACCTAACAACTCTCAGAAAGACTAGTACAAAAGTGGAAACATAAAAAAAATACACCGGGTACATCTACCTCAGACTCTCAATGCTGGTAAGGAACTAATCGGCCGCGTCCTCACCTCGATCAGCTATCTCCGTGCGAGCTAAGCCGGAACAGCAGCCTCAGAAAACCTGTCACCGCAGCGGGTGTGAGATCTACTGCAGAAGGCAGATCTCAGTGGGTACCGTCCCAATATCCACGGTATGCCCACTAAGTCTACTGGAGGCAAACAGATAGGTATGCAGATAGATAGATAGATAAAAGCTGAAAGCAGGAAAGGAACTACAGCTAGCAAATACCAACACCATGCTCAAGAAACTCTACTCAGACCCTGCTATGCATACACTCTCACTGCTAATAATATGCCTCAAGTACTATGCTCAAAGGAAAACTCATCTATGAACATGCAATGAAACTCACTCACACAAATCACCCAAATCTCAATGACTGTCCCACTTTGGACCAGTCAAAGTCAAGCCTGCGCTCATCTACTGCCACTACGCCCAAACAGGACTTGGTCTTACGTAGGATGTCCCTCAAGGACTATCTCAGTAACCACATCGCAGCCTCGTCAGGCTCGGTATCATCATCGCATCCGGAGCGTAGCTCGCGGGGAGCGACCCCGCGAACTCAAGTATCTCAAGTATCTCATAACTGGCATAAAATGCCAGGCTCAGCAGGCTATAATCCACGATCAACCAGATCGGTATCTCAAAGCTCAAAACACAACTCAGTCGGAAAAGAACCTCGACTCGATCATGAATAACCCAAACACTCTCACAGCTATGTCGGAGAACCCTCAACGACTCAATCTGATAATGTATGACTATGGCTGAGTCAGGAAACCTCCACGACTCGATCTGCCGGAACCCCAAATATCCTCAGAACTAAGTGGGAGGACCTCCTCCACCACTAAATCAGAAACATAACCCATGATCCCCAACAAGGAAGAAGAACTCTCATGACACTAGAACTCGACAGACGATGCTCTAAAAATACTCTCGGCCCTCTGGCGCGAGTGCACAATTAATTCGAACAATCTGGACCATTCATAATGTTCTCGATAGTTAAAAACCCTTTTGAAAATGGAGTTTTACTTAAAACGGGGCACTAAAAGAAGGTCCAGATGCAGCCTGACTCTCAAATAAACATGCAGTCTAGTGTCAAATAACCTCTAGATCAAACTAAAAATGTCTGGGGCTCGAGAATGTCATTTTACAATTTTCAAAACAATTATAAGATTTATCAATATATAATAAACTAGCAAATCATGATAAATATATGATAAATAAGCTAAACATGATCAATATGCTTACAGAAGCATTAGGGGGCATTCCATAAATTTTGGAGAAATTCCAACCCACCTGGATCGCTTTCCGTAGACAACGCTGAAGTCGGTGAAGTGCTGGAACCTCGAACTGTCGAATCCTCGAAGAACGCGCCACGCGCGCGCGCGCACTACCATACACACGGAAATTCCCGGAAGCTCGAATAAATCTTTCTGAGTCTTCTACAACAATCTATACACTTAGATCACTCCCCAAAGGCTTCCGCAGCACACAAAAATTACACTCACCAATCCAAGTCCACAACCCCACTACAAGTTTTCCTCAACACCTGCTCATTAACCACACTTATCACAAACAACGCATAAACTCCCACGCAATTGCAAGCTCCAAGTGTCCACAAAACTCATCAGCACAAACCAACACTCTGCACACACAAAGGCATTCACTTAATTCCACCATTAATTTAAACACAAAAATCACCTCAAATTAAACACCTACTTTCACACAATAAAATCTGTAAGCACCAAAGCACACTATCACACTTATACCAAACATACCTATTACACTTACAAAAATCCACTGCACAAACCCTTCCCACAAACAACAATGTTCATCCAGCCACAATTGTACACTAACCAACTCTCCTGTACACTCCAATAATGCTCACATTACAAAAAGAAAACTCTCATACACAATACCAATCCAATTGCACCGATAAAAGAATCTGCATACTACTAATTAGATGCCCACATACACACAAGATTACTCAAATCACCCACACTAAAAAAAACATCAACTGAAGTCCAGCCTCTGTACACCTACATAATCTCACTCATATAATTCACCTACCCCCTAAGCATCAGCACCATCCCTATTATAAGTTTACAAAGTCCAAAATACATGCTCACAACCATGCAATTCCACAGCCAACCCAAAACCTCAAGGCACCAAAATACCTATGTGATCCTTTACCAACATCCATGCACACCCAGCATCAGCCCCATACTGAAAACCCCAACAGAGCAACCACCAACTGCAAGAGAAAGGGAAAAAATCCAAAATTAGAGATCATACGGTCAAAAAGCGCGGTCGCCGGCGCCAAAACCAAGCCCAAAACGGAAACCCCGCACGCCGACAACGTCGCAAGCCGCCGCCGCGCGCGGCCGCCGTTGCCGTGCGCTGCTGCTGCTGCCGCGCGGCACAGCAGCAGCTGGCGCGCGGCGCCCTGGCCCGCGCGTAGCGCCCAGGCCCGCAAGCCTGCGCGCTGCGCAGGCTCGCAGCCTGCGCGCTGCGCGGGCCCGCAGCTTGCGCGCTGCATCCGCGCGCATGCGCGGTGACTGCGCCGCGCCTGCGCAGTGCGCCCACGCACCGTGCGCCCGACGGTTCCCCACTGCTTGCTGTTCCAAACAAAATGGACAGCAAGCCCACGCTCTTTCTCCCAAAACAAGAACCGAACATACCTCAAAAAGATGCCCGTCGCGCTCGCCGCACGGCTCCAAGCGGCTACCAACGGGAGGTCCACAGCAATAGCACACTCCAAACCCATCAACTCCACTTCCTCCATCTTCATCTTCCTTGATTTCTCTCTCTTTCCTCTCTTTCACCCTTTTCTTTCATTTCCTCTGTTTCCACACAACTCCTCTGTTTCAGAGATGAGGAAGGAGTGAGGTGGCGTGCTAATTAGGAGAAGCCTAATTAATTGAGGTGGGTGGGCAGCATTTAAAGCCCACACAAATATCTCCAACCACCAAAATCCAACTCAATCTCTCTCTTTCTTTTAATCCAAACCTCACAGACCCAAACTTTCAAATCAATAAATTAATTATATTAATTAAATAATCCATAAAGCCCCCCAACAACTCACTTTTTGCCTTCGGGGCCTCCGCACCGGTCCGAAACCTCCCGAACTCCGCTGTAATTTGAAAATACACATGCTCACGCCTTTTTCTCCTCAAAAAGCTCAACCGTTGAGTCGGGATGCTCAATCCAAAAACCGGCCCCAAAACTGCCATTTCCAACTCACTTTTCGCCCTCGGATCTTCCGCGTCAGTTCGAAACCTCCCGAACTCCGCTGTAAACTCAAAGTATACCTGTTCCAAGTGTTTCCAAATTTTTCTACACTCCACGGTGAAGTCGAGGGTTCTCGAAGCCAGTCCTCTATCGGCAGACAATGCCCGGAACACCCCGAATCAAGCTGGGGCTTCCGTGTAGACCCGAACCAACCCGAACTCAACTGTAATCCAGTACGGAACACGCTCGAGGCGATTTCTCCGCACCACGCCATCTTGCGAGGTCGGTGCGCTAACCGAAATTTCCGGTACTCTACACAACAAAACTCGAAACCTCTCCTCAATAAACAGGCTCTCGAAATGGCGCTCCATGGCCGTGATCCAAGACTCGGCCGCCCACGGCTCAGCACTCATACTCGAAAAGCGGGGTGGATCAAACTGGCGGAACCTCATCAAAAGATCCACCACCTCCCGCTGCTCTGCCGAAGTCAACGATCCCGTCATCCCAGACGGTGGCGTACTAGAAACTGGCTCAACCGGAACTGCCGGTGTAGGCTGCACAATAGGGGGCGCCACAACAGGTGAAGAAGGCACCGGCGAACTCTCAGGGGGTGCTACCGCCGGCTGCGCTCTCTGCTCCATCATGAGCATCAACCGACCCACTGTCTCCTCCTGGCGCCGAGACGCCTCAGCCAACTGTGCCATCTGGGCACGGAGCTCCTGAACCTCTCTCTGCTGTCCCTGCCCCGAGTCCTCCTGCTCGGGCTCAGAGGAAGAAGGCTGCGAACGCGTCGCCATCGAGCGTCGAAGAGGCATCCCCACCTGAGGGACAAAGCAAACAATCAGAACCCAAATCAACTCTCGACCCAATCTAGCGAAAGTCAAAAAGGCATGTCTCCCTTCCCGAAGTACTATGTTGTCTGCAGCCAACATAGTTGCCACAGAAGGAAGACATGTCAATCACTCATCCCGATCCGCTCGGAAGAGTTAGAAACCCAATCAGGACTCTCGCTAAAAATTACGGCTCTCACGTGGGTCATCCTAGGGTCCAACCATAAGCCTAGGGTTCCTAAGTCCTCCAAGACCAATATCCTAGGCTCTGATACCACTCTAATCTGTCACGCCCCGGGGTCGAAACTGCGCCCCGGGCTCGCCAACAGATCCGCCGCCCATACGGAAAGCCCCGTATAGACGTAGCGACTAACCTGCAAAGAAACATCTACACTAACAGATACCAGAGCTGAAATAGTAGAAGCTGAACTAAAAATATAGAATACAACTACCTCTCAAGTATAAATATACAAATCATCCTCACCACAAAATACAAGTGTCTCTCAGAAAAGCAGGAAATAAAAGTACAACTCGATACCTCACTACAAAAGTCACTCGACAGGACACACTCCAAAATAATACAGGGGTACATCTACTCACACGCACTGAAGATGACAGGAAGGGATCTATCTCGCGACTCCCTTACCTCGGTCTGAAGGAGCTGGATCAGCAACAGGAGCAGCAGGAACCGGAGCAGAAGTCCCTGGGGAAAAGACACCACGACGGGTGTGAGAACTACATCCCACAGTAGTTCTCAGTGGGTGCCGCCAACAAGCCCGACGGTCTGCCCACTAAGTCTACTAGAGGCATAAAGTAACAAATGCAGTGCTGTAAAGAAAAGCTGGAAAGGTAAAGTCTACAGCTACTATGCCTCTATCTAGATGCTCAAGGAGTGGAACAGAAAGAACAGTATGCCACAACTAACTCTCACTGAGATCACTCAATCTAAACTGACTGCCACATCGGGTCCAGTCAAACCTGCGCCTACCTACTGCCGCACATCCTCAACAGGACGGGTCTACCGTAGGTATGTCCGTAGCTGCCAAAACTGGCTCAGCCAGAGGGACACAAGCATCGACAAGTCGCGATATAAGAGCTCAATCTCACGCCGGTACTACAACCAGGTATCTAGCTCAATCTCAACGCCGGTACTACAACCAGGTCTCGCCTACTCCGGAGTGGCACTCGAGGGGCGCGACCCACACGAGTAAAGTATCCGCGCATCTCTGTCGAGCACAAAAGTGGCTCATGCAGGCTATGATCCAAATCCTCGATCAACAAGATCGACTATAACCAACAATCACTGTCTCACTCACTGGCTAGAATCCACACAACTGAGACTCACTATCACTCTGACAGCTCCCAAGAACCCAGATCTAACATCACTATCACTCTCCCAAAGAAAGCTGATCTACAGACTGCTATCAACTCCACTCGGTCCCCAGACACGAGTGCAAATGCATCCCACAACCACCCGACCTCCCAGCCCACAACCGGGCGAGAAAAGCTAAGTCCAGAATGATAAGCATAATAAGTGATGTGGGAATGTCTAGAGCAATAAAGAAACCTAGCCCAAGTTGAAGTTTTCTACAGTCTGGCTGAACATGATACATATGACAGGGGTGCTAGGTCAAGTTCCAAGATTTCACTATTTAACATGTAGTAGGAATCACAAGATTCAACAACTAATATACAAGAGTACAAACATACAGTTTTCACATGTTTTTTAATTCATTTACTAGCATGCATGCTCCTACATTCATAGAATTAGCGTGCAGTCCATAGATTTTGAAAGTAAGGTCACCCACCTGAACGCGCTAACTGTCCGGGGTCGTACAGCCAAGAAAGCCCAGAAACAGTCAAATCACAAAATCCACCAAGCCAACAACACGGTAGCAGTGCTCAAAATCTCTTGGGTACAAAACATATTCCAAGATTACACTTTAATCCACACAATTCCAGGTTCTAAAAATCTGTGATGAACAGTCCCCTAAACACGAAAATTTCACTTGAAAAACATCCCCCAAAAATTCCAATAAAAATATGACGACGATGCTCGCGAAGAGTAGATGTCGATAGAGTCCTGAAACGTCGAAATCCGATGTCCGGATGAGGAGATAAAAATCCGACAAATAGGTGCTGTCCAAATCATCCAACAGCCGCAATGAGGGTTAAAAACGTACCCAAAACCCCAAGAAAATCTCAAATCCAGAGAAAGTGGCCAACACGAAAATTGTAGATATACCTCTTGTGAAACCTTTGCCGCACAAATCGTCCAAAAATATCGTCGGGGTAGCTCTGTAGACCTCCCAGACTGAAATGCGACGAAAATGGGCCTCCAAAAGGGAATCGTCGCTCCGCACCACGATGCAGAAGTCGCCGTCGTTGCGGCCTCCAAAAAATCTGAGCTTCCACCAAAAGATGCACAAGAGGGAGAGGAAGAATTTTGGTAAGGGGCTCAGTAGCTAAAAGCCTCAGAAAAATCTCTAAAAGCAAGGCCCAAAGGGCCTATTTATAGGCCTCGCCCGAAAAGAAAGCCCAAAAGCAAGCCATTCAAGTTCGGGCCCACTTTCGGGCGCCCGAAAGTTTTCGGGCGTCTACAGTGTTGCGCCGGCCCAACACTGTTCACGCCCGAAAACACCAGATGCCACCACGTGTCCCGCCGTACAGGGAACAGCGGTGCGGGGCCACCCGATGACTGCCACGTGTCCCGCCGAACAGGAAACAGCGGTGCGGGGCCACTCGATGGCTGCCACGTGTCCACACACCGCACAGTAAGGCGGTTGGCGCCCGCCAATGAGCGGGCGCCACGTGTCCTCCCGGCTGACCCGCCGACCGGTCGCCGCACGCGCCAGTCGCGCGACGTGGCTCCACGTGCGCACGCAGCCCGAGGCGCCGGCCACGCGTCCCGTGCACCGCGCCTGCTGCGCCCGCGAATCAGAGGGTGACACGTGTCCCCTGCACCCGGTCCACGCATTCCGCTTTGGAATTCCGTGGACCGCGCCGCGTGCACCGACCAACCGGAGGCTGCCACGTGTCCCCCGCCTTGGTCCATGCACCGCCGCGCTCACCCGATAGACCGCGCGCCCTGAGCCCGCCAATCAGGCGGTGCCACGTGTCCCTGCGCCGGGTCTGTGCACCCCGCCGCGCTGCTCTGTGGACCGCGCGCCGTAAACCGGCCAATGATAGGCCGCCACGTGGCATGCCGGCGGTCTACGGCCCCTCCCATGCACCAAAAACCACTGAAAACTTCCGGGAGTCCGTTTTTGGGCATCCGGACTCAGAATCAAACAAGCAAATAGCCGTTTTCAAGCGTTTTTCCGTGTTGAATCCATTTCCAACCTCCGTTTGGCCTAATTCTTATCAGAAATTTCGGCAAACCTAGTCGAAGGCCAACACAGCAAGTGATATCACACAGGGTCCATCTGTGGCATCCCATTGATGCACCATGGGCCAGATACACCAATACTAGGTTTTCTAACAGTGGATTCATTGGAAGAACGTTGCATGGGAACCTGGGCCACTACACGTGTTATGTTGCGACTAGTTGATACACTAGTGTTCGCTTGTGAGAGATTGTGATAGTCCGTGTGGGACGCCCTATGTAAGTCCAAGTCCCTTGGGGGCTCGTGGCAGTAGGTTTGGCGCAGGCTTGACTGGACCCTATGTGGCAGTCATTGAGATTGGGTGATGTGATCGGATGGTGGCATATTTATTCTTAGATAGATTTTCCCTTTGAGCATCATACTGAGGCATGTAGGGTAGTTTATTTCAGTGCACTTTATTTATTTATCTATCTATCTATCCGTTTGCCTTCGGTAGACTTAGTGGGCATACCGTAGTCTTTGGGGACGGTACCCACTGAGAACTATCTTCTGCAATAGTTCTCACACCCGCTGTGGTGACAGGTGTTCCTGAGGCGGCCGGTCAGGGTTCAGCTCGTGCGGAGTCTTCAGACCGAGGTAAGGGCGTGGCCGACTAGTTCCTACCCGGGTCTGTGAGTTAGAGATAGAGTTACCTGTATGTCCTTTTTGGTTCCACTTTTGTACTAGTCTGTGTTTTGTACTTATGCTGAGAGAGTGGTGTTGTATTTGGATCTTGTACCTGGACTTTGTATTTTGGGATTATATCTTTGGTTATTTCAGCAGTTCTGTTTTATTTTTCTTGTATAGTTTATTTCAGCTCTGATACTTGTATAGCTGTAGCATTTTTCTTTGCAGGTTAGACGCTTCGTCTGTGCGGGAAATCCCGTGCAGGTGACGGATCTGTTGTCACGCCCCGAGTGTAAACCAGAACTCGGGCTCGTCTACAGATCCGCCGTGCACACGGAATTTTTCGCATACACGAAGCGTCGGTAACCTGCTCAGATAAATCAGATACCAAAATAGAGCAATAAAACAGAGCTGAACAGAAAATACTACATCTCAGACTGAACTGGAAGTAAAAATACAAAATGACTGTAAAATAAGGTACAAATCCCTCTCCCAGCTCACCACAAATATACAACCAGCTGGCTAAAGCCAGACCCCAAAAGTAAAAGTACAACTGTCTGAGATAGGATACATAAGAGGTGCAAGTCTAGCTAACTCACTGTCGGGTCCACTGTCTAGCTACTCTGCCGTCCTCTCTCCTTGACCCGCCGCTGTATGTCCAACAACACCCGCAGAAGGCTCTGCAAAACAAAGGAGAAGGAAAGAAAAAGAAGAATGGGGGTGAGAACTACTAGTAAACCAGTAGCCTCCCCTAGTGGGTAAAACCTCAAACTCTGACACACCCACTAGGTCTACCAGAGGCAAAAAGGAAAGGAGTATGGTAAGCAATGATGACTGCTGAAGAAAGGAAACTACCGCTACTATGCCTCTAAGATACAGTCCTAAACTGGAATAACCGTATGCAACAGTAACCAACCATCCCAGATGGACCCAATCTGTACCGTCCTCATCATCGGGCAAGTAAGCTGCGCCGATGTGATAGCAAAACTGTCCATAACTGCCTGGCCCCGGCCTCCGGAGGGGAACTCGAGGGGAGCGACCCACTCGAGAAAAGCACCACCGGGCAATAACCGCGTCGGTATAATCAACATTAAAAGCAGGACTAGATCACAAATGTAAAGCCCCCAGTGGAACACACCCCTCCACTAAAAGAAGCACAGATCCCCCAATCTGACGCACAAATGAACATCCGATCGATCGCCCAAAATCCGCGGTCGCCGCAATACCCGCTAAACCGTGTCCTACCACCGACGTCCTATAACCGACATCCGGTCAACCGCCCAATATCCGCGGTTGCCGTCAAAACCCATAATCCACAATCCAGGCCCCTGCTACACTAACTCAACCCCTGCTCAACCAGAGCAACCATAACCACCTGACTAAAGAATAAGGAGAATAGAAGCAAACAGGGTTTCTCCTAAGTCAAGTTCCAGCATGAAAGTGTAGCGACAAAAGATGGCCTATCTAGATGTCCATACAAGTATGCAAGTGTTCTCAAGGAAATAATCATGTAAGCCATTGATCATTAACAGTATCCACCTATGCATGTCACCTACCCTCGCGTAGTACCACTAACAGGATAATCATATAGTCCAGAATAAATATTTCATTCCACATGCAAGGTTAAACGTTATCATAGCAACCCTATCCCCACACCGGCATACATAAACCCAACCCCGATTATGATTAATCAAGATGTCCAAATAAAGGGGATCACTCTAATATTCCTAGTGAGCATGTCAAAATAGAGGAAAGCAACAACCACCCACCTCGAAAAGCGTGCACAACAAACCAAGAAAATACCCGCTGTCCTCTAAGCACACCGTCAGAAACAGTATCCTACAACATCACATAAGTGTACACGGTGTAAAAACTACAAGTCTCAAAACAGATTTTGCTGTTTTTATAATCAGCACGCAAAACGAGGAATTTCACCTCTGTCCTGAGCTCCAAAAATCCCAGAAAAATCACGGTTGCGTTTCTCGCGAAAAGTAGCCCAAAATCGACTATTGAATCGCCTCGATCTGATATTCCTACACCGAGAAACAATTCATCGAAGTCACCGCTGTCTAAAAGGTTCCAAACAGCCAAAGGGGGGTCAAAAACACCTCGGGAACCGTGCCAAGAATTTGGAATCCAAAGAAATCACCAACACTAAAAATGAAGCCCTACCTCATAGGAACACACTGGCGAAGAAATCATCGAAAAAGGACTCCTGTACTGCGCAGGGGGCTTCTCGGACTAAGATGCGACGATAACGGGCCGAAAATGGGGAAAACCGAGGCACACTGTAAAATCCAGATCGCCGCTGTCGAACTTCCAGAAAATCTGGAAACGCACCACGAGGTAGAAAATATAGTGAGGAACAACTTCTCTAAAGGTCCCTCCCTCTCATTCCCTCTCTACACTTCGGAAAAGGAAAGAGAAGAGAGCGAGGTGGGCTGTATTTATAGGCCCACAGAAAACAAATGGCAAAATGACCATTTTGTCCCCGGTTTCGGGCGCCGAAATGAAATCGGGCTGCTACAGTAACGGGCCCGGCCCGTTACTGTGCAGGCCCGGAACCATCACGGGCCCGCCACGCGGCCCGCACAGTAACCCGGCCCACGGCCCGGCCACAGCCCGCACCGCACACCAGATCTGGTCGGGACCGCCGGGCCGTCCGAAACCGGCGCTGTGCGACGCGTGTCCACCGAACAGGGGACAGCGAGGCCGGCCAACCGCGCGCGCCCACGCGTCCCCGCAATCACCGGCGGCGTGGGTGGCGCCCGCCAATGGTGCGGCGCCACGTGGCGCACGTGCGCCGCCCCGCCGACACGGCGCGGGTCGGTCCCGCCCCGCCGCCGCCGCGCCCGCGCCCACGTGGTACGGCCGCAGACCCGCGCTCAGCGTGCACCGCGTGCACGAAGACCATCCAATCCCAGGCCGCCACGTGGCCACCCCGGTCCATGCACCGGCCGCACCACTCCGTGAACCGCGTCCACTGAACCGACCCAACCACGCGATGCCACGTGTCCCGTCTCCGGCGCACGCCGGCCCGTGGACCGCTCACCTGTCCGCGCACCCGCGCGCCTGCCCGCGCCCGCGCGCTGCCCGCCCGGCCGCTCCGCCGCCTGCCCGAGCCCATCCGCCGCCGCCCCGCCGCCGCCGCCGCTCGCCGCCGCGGCCGGAATCACTATCCGGCATGAACAGTAACCGGATGCGCAAAATGTCAAATAGGTAGTCCATTTTAACCGTTTTCGCACGCTGAATCCGAATTTTACGTCCGTTTTGCCAAATTCCAACTCTAAAAATTGCCGAAGGCACCCGGAAAGACGTTCTTTTGTCCAAACTTCGCACTGAGCCCAATTTTAATATCCATTTCGCGCGAGACCACTTCTAAAGATTCGACGGAGTCCACCGATCACCCACGTGATCTATTTAAGCCCGAAATCCGCCACTTATGTCCAATTTGTGCACAAACACCTCCAACACACAAAACAGGCTCCCAGAAGCCACCAATAACTCCACCACAGCTCTGCAGAAATCCAGGTCATCACATCTGTTGGCGAACCCGGGTCGCAGTTTCGACCGCGGGGCGTGACAGATTTAGGTGGTATTAGAGCCTAGGTGTATAGGTCATTGTGGACTTAGAGACCCTAGGCTTTTGGCTGGACATTAGGATGACTGTTGTGAGAGACGAGACTTAAGCGAGAGTCCTGATTGAGTCTGTAACTCCCCAAGGGGATAGGGGTGAGTAATTTTACATGTTCATTCTCTAAAGAGGTTATGTTGGCTGCAGACAACATAATGCTTTAGAATGGGTGACATGTTTTAGACTTTCGCTTGATTGGGTCGAGAGATTTGTGTTCTCTGACGCTTGGGTTTTTTTGTTGCAGATTCCTGCGATGCCTCCGAGACGTCGCGCGACGACGAGGGCGCAGTCTACTTCGGATGAGGAGTTCGGGCCGCAGGAGGCCGGGCAGGGTGAGGTTCCGGAGTTGCGGGCCCAGGTGGCCCAGTTGTCTGAGACCTTACGGCGCCAGGAGGAGGCGGCCAAGCGCCAGGAGGATAACATGGAGCGTAGGATGAGGTTGCTTGAGCAGAGGGCACCTCCTGCAGCACCACCAGTAGCACCTCCGATCGCGACATCGTCGACCTCATCCCAGATCGCTCCGTTGACAGAGGCAGAGCAGAGGGAGCACACAGATCGCCTATCCTATATCAGTCAGTTTCATCCCCCGCGGTTTGCGGGGCAGGGCTCAGAGCCTTGGGAGGCGGAGAATTGGATTGCGGCGATGGAAAAGTTGTTTGAGAACCTGTTTATCAAGGAAAAGCATCAGGTGTATTTGGCCACACACTTTTTGGAGAAGGACGCCGAGAATTGGTGGCGTCGTGTTCGTCCAGTGGGACCGCCGGGTGTACCTTTGTTGACTTGGGCAGAGTTTCGGGCTTTGCTGCTCGGGGTTTATTTTCCCGACAGTGCAAAGCAGAAACTAGAAGGGGATTTGCAACGACTGCAGCAGGGGGATCGGCCCCTTCGAGACTACATCCTTGAATTTCAGCGGCTTTCGAGCAGTGTGCCCCACGTTGCTCGGGATGAGGCCCAGAAGGTTGAGCTATTCGAGAGAGGCCTGCATCAGGATATCTATCCCCTTGTACACTCGCTGTCACGCCCCAGGCCCCAGCGGAAGCCTACCCGGCACGTGCACAGACCCGCCGTATGCACAAGGTACCCCCCGGTACACACAAGGCGTCTACAACAACAAAGCGGAAAGGAAGCAATAAACACATCCTACTAGTAATCAGAGCACAACCCAACTAATCTATACATAAAAGAGGAAAGTAGATAACAGCTATCATACAAGAAGTTAAAATTTAATATACACATGTAGTTCCCTCAAATACATCTTATCAAAATACATGGGTGGTTTCTATGCCAAAATACACTAACACCTCTCCAAGAAAAACAAAAGAAAAGGTGCCCTGTAACCACCTCGAGTGGTGCGACGGGGACAAGCTAGCTATGCGATAATCCCTTGCCACGGTCCCGAGCCCCTCCCGCTGTGGATGGCTCTCAAAAACAACAACCCAAATGGGGTAGGAACTATTAAACAATAGTTCCCAGTGGGTAAGCCGCCGAGAGAAGCGAAATACACCACTAGGTCAACTGAGGCATAAGATAGTAAACTGCTGAAATGAAATGCAGAAAATAAACAACTGAAGTAAAGTAAAGTACTCTACTACTATCATGCCTCTATGCTCATGTACAAGGTGATGATGATATGAATCTATCATGCTATCATAATGTCCAACTACAATGAGTAGTATTACTTATGTGGTGTCCAATGTCAAGTTTGCTATCATGTATGTCCAACTACCATTAATGTATCATCTATGTGATATTCAATGTCAAGTTTGGTTAACTTAATCCTTTTCTCTTGAAGACTTTCTTTGAGTCTAAGCTTGAGCCACGCCTCATGGTCCCGTGGTGGCACCCCCCAAGGAGCTATGCCAATCCAACGGCGTCCCAATCGGCACCCAATCCCGCACGGCGATCATGATGTCGCAAATGGCCAACTCCGGAGTGCCGGCTTGGAGGGAGCGACCCTACCAAGCATGTGCGAATGAGCACAAACGGCAAGCAAGCAAGTCTCGATCATCGTGTCTGAAACACGGAATAGCAAGTCATCGTGTCTAAAACACGGAAAAGCATCATCGACCTTTAGGTCGGGGTATAGTATCTCAAGTGTCAATGTTTCATATACAATATTAACATTATCTTGCATAATGAAAGAGTAAAACATTTACAAGTTGTCCTCATGTCTCAAACATGGAATCTAACTATTTCATCTTGATTGTACAAGTTTAGAAGTTTTCTACTTGTATCTCACAACACTAGATGACTCTAATGTCATAATGTCCATTTACACATGATCAAGTGTTTAACATGTCCCAAAAATTCTATAACAGGTATAGTTATTCTATATCCATATCCAAAAGCTTAAGTTCACGAAAATTCCTATTCAATCCCCCCTTAAAGTGCCCATGCACCTACAATGTTTACCTCTACTACATAGAGTATGAAATTTTCTACACATGAAGGGGTTCAAATGCATGATCATAAATCATGATAAATCAAACGATGCATGTTTAATATAACAATGATGCCCTAAAAGTCTATAGAAGACATAGGGGGAGTTCACCCATTTCGGTGAGGTCAGACCCACCGGATAGTTGCCAAATCCTTGTGAAGGATCCCAACCAAGAAGCCCACACTTCCTCTTATGCCCTAAGAGAAGTTTTCAAAGGGTTAAAACATCACAAAACCCTAATCACAAAATCCCTTAAAATCATAAGGAAAATAGGTGGAAAATACCTTAGGTTGAGAAATTTGCTAAATCTTGAAATCCAAACAAGAAAAGCTTCAAAACCAACCTACAAGAGTGTTCTACACCCATCAATTCCACCCCAAAAGCCATAAATCAAAAAGAACCCCAAAATAAACCCTAGTTTTCTAAAAACTAGGTTTTCCCTCAAAAATCCCAAAAGAAAGGAAAAAGAAGTGTTCCAAACCTCTTTGAGCTTGAATCCCACCTTGGAAAAGCAAAGGATAGGAACAAGAGCTCCAAACTTCCTCCTTCTCCAAGTTCTAGCCTTCCTCCAAGCTCTTGTAGCAAGCTTCAATGGTGGAGAAGAGGAGGTTGAAGAAGAATCCAAATAGAGAGATGTGTTGGAGAAGGAAATCCAAGATTTCTCCCTCTCACTCTCTCTCTCTAAAACTTCTCTTGCTCTCTCCAAATGAGAGGAAAAGAGGAGTGAAGGGGTTAAAAACCCTAAAGTAACAAAAGCCCAAAAGCCCCCTGCAAGAAACGTTTTTTCGTTTCTTACTGTGCTGTCCAGACCCGAACGGTCCGGACTGCCCCAATACGGTCCGGACCCCGAACGTGGAATTTCCAGTTTCGCGCGGACAGTCCGGACTGTCCCCCGGACGGTCCGGATCCCGAAGCCAAAAACCCCAAATTTTTGAATTTTTCCAAAATCTCCGATTTGCGCCCAAACTCTCCGGAAACCTTCTAGAACCTTCCGGAAGCTTACTAAAACATCCGAAGGGTATCATTTAACACTTCACACACTAGAACTTTGCAATTTGCTAAAGTTTAGTGTACTACATTCACCCCTCCTAAAAGGAGTTTCGTCCGCGAAACTAGAAGTCAAGTACCTCAAGTCTCCAGCTGAAAAAGATGAGGGAAACGCTCCTGCAGCGCGCTCTCCAGTTCCCAAGTAGCCTCGCGATCCTCGTGATTGCTCCAAAGTACCTTCACATAAGGTATCTCGCGATTCCGAAGTTTCTTCACCTCACGAGCCAAAATCCTCACCGGTTGCTCCTCAAAGCTCAAGTCCTCGTGTAGTTCCAACGGAGCGAAGTCCACCACATGAGATGGATCAAAAACATACTTCCGGAGCATTGAAACATGGAACACATTGTGCACTCCCGATAGGTTAGGCGGTAGAGCAAGCCGATAAGCCACCGGGCCGATACGCTCCAAAATCTCAAAAGGTCCAATAAATCGGGGACTTAGCTTCCCTCGGATGCCAAATCTCTTGACTCCTCTAGTCGGCGATACTTTTAGGAAGACATGGTCTCCAACTTGAAATTCCAAATCGCGCCGACGCTTATCCGCATAACTCTTTTGTCGACTCTGAGCTGAAATCAAACGTTCCCGAGCTAGTCGAACCTTGTCTTCGGCCTCTTGAAGTACATCGGGGCCTAAAATCAATCGTTCTCCCACCTCGCTCCAATGAAGAGGTGATCGGCACTTTCTTCCATAAAGAGCCTCGAATGGCGCCATCTTGATACTTGCTTGATAACTATTATTATAGGCAAACTCGGCCATCGGTAGATATTGATGCCAACCACTCTGATAATCCAAAACACATGCTCTGAGCATGTCCTCCAAGATTTGTATGGTTCGCTCAGACTGCCCATCACTCTGGGGGTGGAAAGCTGTACTAAAATCCAACTGCGTGCCTAGGGCCTCGTGAAGGCTCCTCCAAAAATGAGATGCAAATCTTGGATCTCGATCGGAAACTATAGAAACAGGCACTCCATGCAATCGCACAATCTCATCAAGGTAAATTTGTGCAAGCTTTTCTCTAGACCAAGTAGTATGGATAGGGATAAAATGAGAAGATTTGGTTAACCTATCCACGATCACCCAAATAGCATCATGCCCAGCCTGAGAGCGAGGCAATCCAACAACAAAATCCATGGTGATCCTCTCCCCCACTTCCACACGGGAATGGGTAAGCTCTGCAACTTGCCTGCGGGAAGTCGGTGCTCGGCTTTCACTTGTTGACATGTCAAGCATTGAGCCACAAATTTTCCAACATCTTTCTTCATGCCGGGCCACCAATAAAGTAACCTTAAGTCCTTGTACATTTTGGTGCCACCAGGGTGAAGAGAATAAGGTGCTCGGTGTGCTTCCTTCAGGATTTGTTCTTTGATCTCCAAATTCGCCGGTACATAAAGTCGACTTCGAAAACGAAGTACGCCATGATCGTCCACATGAAACTCACCTGCTCGGCCATCCACAAGTGTAGCCCGAATCTTTTCCAAACTAGGATCTTGGACTTGTTTCATCTTGATCCTTTCCATAAGAGTCGGTTGCAACACCAATGCCATCAATCTCTTGGGTGTCTCGGGTGCCACAACCTCCAACTCCAACCGTCTCATATCTCGAAGTAATGGTTGTTGGTAAGTGATCATCATCGCTAAGTTCTCCATCGATTTGCGACTTAGAGCATCTGCCACTACATTTGCTTTCCCAGGGTGGTAGAGAATAGTCAAATCATAATCCTTAAGCAGCTCCAACCATCTGCGCTGCCTAAGATTCAACTCCTTCTGAGTAAAGAGGTACTTTAGACTCTTATGATCAGTATATACCTCACAATGCTCACCGTATAAGTAGTGTCGCCATAGCTTCAATGCAAATACCACGGCGGCTAATTCCAAATCATGAGTGGGATAGTTTTTCTCGTAGTCCTTTAATTGGCGAGAGGCGTAAGCAATAACCTTCTCGTTTTGCATCAAAACACACCCTAACTGTCACGCCCCGGGGTCGAACTGCGACCCGGGCTCGCCAACAGATCCGCCATCTGTACGGAAACTGCCGTACAGACGAAGCGTCTACCCTGCAAAAGATCTAAAGCTACATATGTATCAGAGCTGTAAATAGAACTAGTAGCTTACAAAAACACTGAACAACTGAAAACAAATAAAGTTCCACTAATAATATCCTTAATACAAGTCTCTCAAAAGAAATATGAAATACCGGCCTCACCCTCTCAGTACAAAAGTGGAACATAAACTAACAGGGTACATCTACCTCTGACTCTCAATACTGGTAAGGAACTAAACGGCTACGTCCTCACCTGATATGCTGTCTCCGCACGAACAAGCCGGAACAGCTGCATCAACCTGTCATCGCAGCGGGTGTGAGATCTACTGCAGAAGGCAGATCTCAGTGGGTACCGTCCCAATATCCACTGTATGCCCACTAAGTCAACAGGGGGCAAAACAGATAGATATGCAGATAGATAGATAGATAGATAGATAAGCTGAAAGAAAGCTACAGCTATAATAACTCAATCAATAACATGATATGTGACTACCCGCTCATATCTCCCAATCTCGATGACTGCCAAAACTGGCGCAGTCAGCCTGCGCCTGTCGTCTAGGAACGCACCTGCCCACTACTACGCATCCACAAGAGGACGGGATTTACGTGGGGCGTTCTAAATCGACAGTCTCAATCTCACTCAAGAGTCCACCTGGTAACTCGGCCAGGGGCACGCAACCACCTGGTAACTCGGCCAGGGGCACGCAACCACCTGGTAACTCGGCCAGGGGCATGTAACCACCTGGTAACTCGGCCAGGGGCATGCAACCATCTGGTGACTCGGCCAGGGCATGCAACCATCTGGTGACTCGGCCAGGGCATGCAACCACCTGGTAACTCGGCCAGGGCATGCATCCACCTGGTAACTCGGCCAGGGCATGCAACCATCTGGTAACTCGGCCAGGGGCATGCAACCATCTGGTAACTCGGCCAGGGCATGCAACCATCTGGTAACTCGGCCAGGGCATGCAACCACCTGGTAACTCGGCCAGGTTATCCACACATCTACGCATCCGGAGCGTGACCCGAGGGGGGGGGCGACCCCAACGAGTATCAAGCATCTTATCTGTCTCAAAAAGCGGCCTATGCAGGCTATGGTCCACGATCAAACAGATCGGCAACTCGGTGCTCAAAGCACAACTCAGTCGGAATAAGACTCCGCGACTCAACAGGAAATGCCCAAATCCTCACATAATCTGTCGGAGAACCCTCTACGACTCGATCTGCCAGAACCCCAAAACTCTCATAGCTAAGTGGGAAAAACCACCTCCACTATTATTAGAGGTACATGACTCATGATCTAGAATAATCTCAACAGAAGCTCTAAACTCAAATGACACTATAACTTATCCCAAGGTTCGAAAAGAGACCCTTCGGCCCCCAGGCACGAGGTCAGAAACACCCTAAACCAAAGCCATAACCCTGGCGAATTCCTGATTTAAAACCGCCTTTAAAGAAAGCTGCTTTTCCTTAAAACGGGTTTTTCTCGATTTTTGAAACAATCAGAGTGCAAAATAAATGCCAAAAGAACATGCAGTCTTGTCACGCCCCGGGTGTAAACCGGAACCCGGGCCCATCTACAGATCCGCCGTGCACACGGTATTTCCCGCGTACACGAAGCGCCAAACCTGCTCAGATATAAGAGATAACAATAAAAGAGCAATAAAAACAGAGCTGAACTAAAATCTAATAAATCTCAGACTGAAGCTGGAAATAAAATACAATACATCTGTATAAATGATACATCAGTCACTCCCAGCTCACCAAATAAATACAACCTGCTGGCAAAAGCCAGTCCCAAATGTAAAAGTACAACCGTCTGAGGAATCCTGGGTACACCAACAGTCCAGCTAACTCGCTCATCCTGCCTCGAGATCTATCTACTCAGCCGTCCTCTCTCCTCGACCCGCCGCTAAAAGCCCAGCAGCACCCGCAGAAGACACTGCAAAACAAGAAAGAAGAAAAAGAGGAAAGAAGAATGGGGGTGAGAACTACTAGTAAACCAGTAGCCTCCCCTAGTGGGTAAAACCTCAAACTCAGACACACCTACTAGGTCTACCAGAGGCAAAGGGGAAAGAAGAGTGGTAAGAAATAATGACTGCCGAAGAAATAAAACTACCACTACTATGCCTCTAAAATACAGTCCTAGACTGGAATAACCATAACCACAATAACCAACCGTCCCAGATTAACCCAATCTGTACCGCCCTCATCATCGGGCAAGTAAGCCGCGCCGATGTGATAGCAAAGCTCCTGCCGCCGCCCTCACCATCGGGCAAATAAGCCGCGCCGATGTGATAGCAAAACTGTCAATAACTGTCTGGCCCCGGCCTCCGGAGGGGAACTCGAGGGGAGCGACCCACTCGAGGAAAGCACTACCGGGCAATAACCGCGCCGGTAAATAAGTACCAAAAACAGGAGTAAATCACAACTGCAAAGCCCCAGTGGAACACACCCTCCACTAAAAGAAACACAGATCCCCCAATCTGATGCACAAATGAACATCCGGTCGATCGCCCAAAATCCGCGATCGCCGCAATACCCACAATCACAATCATGTCCCACATCCGACATCCGGTCAACCGCCTACTGTCCGCGGTAGCCGCTATAATCCCGCAACCCATAATCAAACACAACCTGTCACTAACCCTCAGGTCCTCGCTACACTATCCCAAACCCCTGCTCGAACCCGAGCAACCAGACTCAAAGGTCTAAATAAGAAGGAGAAAAGAAATCAAACATGGTTTCTCCTATGTCAATTCCAGCATGATAGTGTAGCAGAAAAAGGTGGCCTATCTAGGTGTCCAAACAAGCATGCAAGTGTTCTCAAGGAAATAAAGGAAAAGGTGTTCAATAGTGGTTCCACATGTGTAACAATTAATAACTCCGCATAGATATAACCATCATGCTAAAACATTATCCAACCACACAGGTCTATAATCCATGTTCCATGATAAAGCATCACTATCCACCTATGCATGTCATAAAATCCTCAAATAGTACCAACCACTAACAGGATAATCATATAGTCCAAAATAAATAATCCAATCCACATGCAAGGTTAAACGCTAACATTCCATCCATACCAACATGTATAAGTCCCAACCACTATCAAATATCCACAATAGTAATTTCCATATGAAGGGCTCACAATTTTATATTACTTTAAGCATGCATGTCCAGATAATGGGATCACTCTAATATTCCTAGTGAGCATGTCAAAATAGAGGTAAACAACAACCACCCACCTGATGTGTAAACTGTCCAAGTCCGCACAGCAAGAAAATACCAAAACTCCAAATCCTTGCTCCCACAATTTTAGCACACCCGTAATATTCCTGGTACAATACAAAGCTCACTAATTACACTTAGGCTCCCAATTATTGCACTTATAACCACATACAACCTCGAATTCAAAACTGCTAAATTAACACCTGCAGAAAGTGCCCAGGAAATTCCAATAAAAATATCACGGCGATCCTCGCGTCGATAGCTTCGCAACGGTACCTTGCACGCCCAAATCTGAGTTCTGTAAGACAAGTTATAAATTCGGCAAGGTGGTAATCCAAATAATAAACTGTGGAAAAAGACTGCACACTGTACCCAGAGAAAACAGTGATTTTCACCTCGAAATAAATCTCACAAAAATCCAATAAAAATACGAGCGCGCTCCTTGCGATCTGTAGATGAAAAAGTTGTATAAGCTCGTCTCCGTCAGACGCTCGTGCGCAAAGATATGGCCAAAATACTCCGATGCTGTCCTCACATTCCTCACAGAAAAAGGGGGACCATTGTTACCCCGGGATCCGAGCCAAAGAAGCAAAATCAGAATGCGCGATCAAAATGAAAGATGAAGCCCTACCTGTCGTGAAGCCAACGGCGCAAAAATCACAGAAAAAGGAGCTCGGGGTAGGCCGGGGGAGCTAAAACACTGCTGCTGCGCCGAAGAAGAACACAGAAAACGCAACGTCGCGCCGCGCCGTAAAATCAAGATCTCGAAATCCGTGCCACCCAAAAATCAGAAACTTGGTAGATGCAAGCTCCTCTTCAAGGAGAAGATTTCTTCTTCTCAGGCCACAGGAAGATAGGAGCTCGAAGAAGGTGGAAATGGCCCAGCAAGCTCTCTCGGATTGCTAAAGAAGGAAATCCAAAACAAAATGTCCCCAGAAAATTCGCTGCGCCCGGTGCACGTGAGCCCGCCAATGGCGGCGCGCCACGTGGCCCCAACCACCGTGCACCGCCCGTGCACCGCGCACCCCGCACGTCGCGTACGGCACCTGCTCCACCCATTGCATGGACCGCGCGCACAACACCGCACCAATAAAAAGCCGCCACGAGTCCTACCGTCGGTCCACCGTGCACCCGAAGAACTCCGTGGACCGCGCGCTGTGAGCCGCCCAACCACCATCCGCCACGTGGCACCGCCACGGTGCACGCCTGGGCCGTGGACCGCGCGCCTGCCCGCGCCCTCCGCCGCGCCTGCACGCGCCCTCAGCGCCTGCCCGCGGCCGCGCGCCGCCTGCCCGAGCGCCCTCCGCCGCCGTCCGCCGCTGCCCGCCGCCGCCGGCCGCCGCCGGCGATCGCCGGAAACACTGTTCCGGCCGTGAACAGTAACTGATGCTCAAAAATATCAAGTAGGTAGTCCATTTTGACCGTTTTCGCGCGCTGAATCCGAATTTGATGTCCGTTTCGCCAAATTCCAACTCTAAAAATTGCCGAAGGCTCCCGAAAAGGTATTTTTAATCCGAATCTCGCGCCGAGCCTAAAACTGATATCCAATCTGCGCATAAACTCTTCCAAACATCCGACGGGGTCCCCCGATTACCCACGTGATCCACTTAAGCCCCGAGTCCACCCCTTGTGTCCAAATTGGTGCGCGAACACCGCCGTCATGCCACGTAGGCTTCCAGAAGCTGCTGGTCACACTGTAGAAGTCCTGCAAGGATCCGGGTCACCACAAGGATCAGGAGTCTACTAAACATAATATGGGATTCCCACGAATTTTACAGAAAATTCCAGGCAACTATCAGATTAAAACTGTGAAAATAGCATGCATGATTATTATAATCAAATTGCATTCAATAGCTTTTAAGGGCATTCTATACATTTCGGAGAAATTCCAACCCACCTGGAACGCATTCCGCAGGCAATTGCTGAAGTCGGTGAAGTGCCGGAACCCCGAACTAGCGAAACCTCGAAAATCGTGCCACGCGGGCGCACACTGCCGCGAATCCGGAAAAATCCCTGGTAGCTCAAATAAAATCCTTGAGTCAATACAAAATTCCGGCAAAAGTTTCTCCTGTACACCCTATGCAACTCCTCTGTACTCCCAACACACTCCAGCATACAAAAGATTAAAGCTCACCAATACACAATTTACATAAGTCCATCAGCACCCAAACAATTCCAAAAGCACACCTTCACACAGCACACTCCAAAAATCCCCCACAGCTAACACATGTCCATCTGTAGTCACTAGGTGCTCACAATACACAAAAGTCCTAATACACCTCTCCAACATTAAGTTCACTTGCACAAAATAATTCAAGATCACATATACATAATTCTCTTAAGTCCACCCACACACACCCTGCTTCCATAAAAACTCCCACAGCACAAAACTCCATTTGCATACCAATTAGTAAAGTCCAAACATACAACTCCCTAAATTCACCCTTACACACAACCAACTTGCACAATTAATCCAATTAATCTGAGGGTGATCCACGTGCCGCCACTGCCGGTCTCAAAAGCCCGCGCGGCACCAAGCTCGCCGTGTGCACCGAAAGATACTGCACCAACACAGAGAGAGAAAGAGGAAACCAAAGTTAGCAAAGCTCTGCCACAATGCACGCGTCCGTCGGCAAGGAGACAGCCCCGGACGTCGAAAACGCCCCGCGCCGCGCGAGGAATTTCCTGCGCACCCGTCGTTGCGCACCGGCCAGTCGCAGCTCGCAAGCTCCCGCGCTGGCCGCCTGCCGCGCGGCGCCCAAACGCTGCCGCGCGCGGCCCTGGCACGTGCTGCGCGGCTGGCACGGTGCCTCTGCAGCGCAGCGCTGCGCGCGGCGCCCAGGCGCGACCGCGTGCAGCGCGGCGCCCTGGCGCGCCCGCATGCAGCGCGGCGCCCTGGCGCCCCGCATGCAGCGTGCGCGCCCAGGCGGGCCCGCATGCAGCGCGGCGCCCTGGTGCGCCCGCACGCAGCGTGCCTGCGCGTAGGCGCTGCGCGTGGCGCCAATGCGCGCCCGCACAGCCGCGCACGCCGGCTGCGCGACCCTGCTCCCGCGCGGCCACCGACTCCCACCTCCCGAAACCGCTCCAACTGGGGATAAAACAGCCTCCAACAAAAAACCCAAGCTTCTTCTCTCAAACAACAAAAAAACTGCAAAGCATTACCTTGAAGGGAGGTCGACGCGCGCGCTCCACACGCCCACCGGACCTCTAAGAGGAAGTCCAACCTCAACCACACTCAAAAAGAACTCACTTTCCCTTTCCCTCATCTTCTTCCATCTTCATCTCTTACTTCTTTCTCTCCTTTTTCTCCTCTCTTTCTTTCCTCTGCTTTCACCCATTTCCTCTGCTTCACAAGTGAAGGGGATGATGACGTGGAGGCAAAATTAATTAGGGGAGGCATGTAGCAGAGGTGGTAGTTGGCTACAAACCATTAAATGCACCTAGCCTCATTAATGCTCCACTACAAAAAGAAATACCAACTCACCCCTTAAATCCAATCCCATTCTTTTCTTTCTTTCTTTACCTTGATCCTCACAGACAACACACCTAATTTAAATAAATAATTAATTAATTATTCCAAATTAGGCCAACTCCAAGTCACTTTTTGCCCTCGGAGCCTCCGCACCAGCCCGGAAACTCCCGAACTCCGCTGTAATTTGAAAATACACATGCTCAAAGCTTTCTCTCCTCAAAAAGCTCAACAGTGGAGTCGGTGTGCTCAAACCAAAAACCGGCTCCAAAACTGCCAACTCCAACTCACTTTTTGTCCTCGGGTCTTCCGCGTCAGTCCGGAACCTCCCGAACTTCGCTGTAAACATGAACTACACCTGTTCCAAGTGTTCCCAAAATTTCTGCACTCCACTGTGAAGTCGAGGCTTCCCTGAAACCGGTCATCTAACGGCGGACAATCCCGGAAAACTCCGATTCAAGCTGGGGCTTCCGCGTTGATCCGAATCAACCCGAACTCATCTGTAAATACATACGGAACACGCCCGAGGCAATTTCCTCCGCACCACGCCATCTAGCGAGGTCGGCGCGCCATCCGAATTCCCGGTACTCTACACTAACCCACTCAAGGAAGCATCACTGTAGATCACGTATCCCGCTCCTACAGTAGGCAAAGCCAAGATCGGGGCGGTTGTCAACCGTTCCTTCAATTCCCTGAAGCTTCTCTCACACGCATCATTCCAGATAAACTTGGTGCCTTTATTGTGTTAGTCGCGTGAGGGGGTAGATAACCTTGCAAATCCCTCAACAAAACGCCGATAGTAGCCGGCAAGACCGATGAAGCTCCGGATCTCGGTGATGTTCGTCGGTCTAGGCCAATCCTTGATTGCCTCAATTTTCTTGGGGTCCACAGCTATTCCTTTATCCGAGATTACATGACCCAAGAACGCTACCTCTCGTAGCCAAAACTCACACTTCTTCATCTTGGCGTAGAGCTCTTTCTCCCGAAGTAATTGCAATACATGCCGCAAGTGATCCTCATGCTCTTCGTCACTTCGAGAGTACACCAAAATGTTGTCGATGAACACCACGACGAATCTATCCAAAAAGGGCTTGAAGACACGGTTCATCAAATCCATAAAAGCTGCCGGGGCATTAGTGAGCCCAAACGGCATAACAGTAAACTCATAATGTCCATACCGTGTCCTAAAAGCCGTCCTAGGAACATCCTCGGGCTTGATCTTGAGTTGGTGGTATCCAGACTGAAATCTTCGAATACACTCTTGATCCTTGGAGTTGATCAAACAAATCATCAATCCTCGGCAATGGATACTTATTCTTAATTGTGACCTTGTTAAGCTCACGATAGTCCACGCAAAGGCGAAGCGATCCATCCTTTTTCTTGACGAACAAAACTGGTGCTCCCCAAGGTGAAACACTCGGTCGGATGAAGCCTTTTTCCAACAAGTCTTGAAGCTGTGCCTTGAGCTCTTTTAACTCTGTCGGTGCCATCCTATATGGTGCTTTCGAGATTGGGGTAGTTCCAGGGATCAGATCCACCACAAACTCGATCTCTCTATCCGGAGGCATCCCCGGTAGCTGTGCCGGGAACACATCAGCAAACTCTCGCACAACTGGGATATCCTCCACTCTCGGAGTCTCACTGCTCTTATCCACAACAGTAGCCAAGTAGGCGACACATCCACTCCTAATCAACTGTTTTGCTCTGGTGGAAGAGATAGTCATCGCAAACAGCGAACTTTTGCTGCCTCTGAACACAATTTCCTCTTGTCCCGGTTCTCGAAACGTCACGAGTCGATTCTCACAATCAATGGTAGCATGATATCTTGTGAGCCAATCCATGCCCAAAACCACATCGAATTCTCCAAGTCGATGGAGGGCCAACAAATCTGCCGGCAAAATCCAATCCCCAATCCTAATAGGGCAACTAGGGGAAAACTCTCGAATCTCCAAATTATGATCGGGAACTAAGACTCGTCCCGGATGCAAGGTAGGAACTAACTCAATGCCATGCAACTCGGCAAACAGTCGGTCAATGAATGAATGAGATGCACCAGTGTCAAATAAAGCTCGAACTCGAATGCTATGAATCAAGATAATACCTGCAACGACGTCCTCTGCCGCTGAAGCGTACTCAGTTTGGGCCGCGTACATGCGCCCGCTTGGAGCCTGCCGTGGCCCCTCGTACTGTCGCGACGCCGGTGGTCGTCCTGACTGAGAGTAGGTGGGTGGGGTCACCTGTCCTTGAATAACTGGTGCCGATGCTGATGAAGGGGTCGGTGTCGAGCCTCGCGGGCATTCTGATCGAAAGTGGCCCTCCTGGCCACAAAGGTAGCACTTGCCTCCACGCTGCGGGCATTGCGGCGGCACATGGGGTCCACCACAAATCACGCAACGCGGTGGCCGCCGACGGTCAGGTCCTCCCCGGTGTGAAGATGAGCCGCGTCCTCCAGACTGGCTCCTCGGGTGCTTCGGCGGTTTCTTCAAATAGGGCTTATGACTTGCGCCCTCAGTCGCCGACCTCTTGCCTCACGTTCTATCAAGAGCTTCTCTCTCTTCCTTAGCAATCTCCGCGCCTTTCTCCACTATCAAGGCATGGTCCACAACCTCCCGGTAGGTTTGGAGGTTTAGGGTCTGAACCAATCTGAAAATGGACGGTCTAAGGCCGTTCTCAAACATACGGGCCTTGTCCTCGTCGTCCCTCACAACGTGCGGAATACAATTAAGTAGTCGAGTAAATTCCCTCTCGTACTCCGCCACGGTTTTGTCTCCTTGCCTCAAGTTGCGGAGATCTCTTTCCATTTGCCTTTTTGCGCTCGCCGGAAAATACTTCATTGCAAGCATCTTCTTGAATCGCGGCCATGTGATTGCCGCCAAATCGGTCGTGGGGTCATCCCGAATGTCCGTCCACCACTGATAAGCATCGCCCTCGAGGTGGTGTGTTGCCAACCACACCCGTCTCCCTCCGCTACGAAGGTATCGTGGAAAAGTTTCTCCATGTGTAGAATCCACATCTCAAAAACCCAATAGTCGGGTTTCTCTCCATCATATGTCCGAGGCTTGGATTCCCGGAATTCCCTCAAACGAGCCATGAGTCGGTCCCGCTCTTCTCCCGCTACCATCATCGGCAAAACCGTCCTCGCCGGTGGAGTCTGAACTGGCGGTGACATCACAACCTCTTCCCGGCGCCCCGCACTCGGAGTGTGATGTGAAGACTCGGGCACCTCAGGTCGAAGTGCATCGGTCACTCCACCCATGTGCTCCTGTGGTTGCACTGGTGGGTGCGAAGGGTCTTGAGTTCCCCTTGCCGCCAACTGCTGGGTCAAAAGAGCTTCCAACCTCTGCATCTTGCATCCTGCCAACGCGAAGCCTCAGCCTGCTCTCGCGCCGCAGCCGACTGCCGCTCCACTACATCAGCTAGCATAGCCAGCTGCTCTCTCAAATCTCGGACCTCACTGGATCCGGAAGTAGCGGATGTCTCCGCATCGACCTCCTCGGCCGTCATGGAGCGAGTCGTAGGCATCACAAACTGTAACATGCATAAAATGCGTAGGTTAGGATAACCAACGCGAAACGCATCCCCACTCAAAACAAATCCCAATCATGCGAAAGCAAATGAAGCATGCCACAATTATTTCCCGATGTCAGGTTGTCGGCCGCCAACCAGACCTTCCAAGGAAATAGAAGGTGCAATCACTTCGATTAACTCCAACTCTTATGAAGTTATAGTACTGACCCAATCATGTTACTTTCGCCAAGTAATCATATAAGACCCCGTCTCTCACGTTCTTAATCCTTATGGTCCAACCAGCCTAAGGTTTGCTAGGTCCTCTAAGACTCAACCCTAGGCTCTGATACCAAAATAATCTGTCACGCCCCAGGCCCCAGCGGAAGCCTACTCGGCACGTGCACAGACCCGTCGTGTGCGCAAGGTACCCCCCGGTACACACAAGGCGTCTACAACAACAAAGCGGAAAGGAAGCAATAAACACATCCTACTAGTAATCAGAGCACAACCCAACTAATCTATACATAAAAGAGGAAAGTAGATAACAGCTATCATACAAGAAGTTAAAATTCAATATACACATGTAGTTCCCTCAAATACATCTTAACAAAATACATGGGTGGTTTCTATGCCAAAATACACTAACACCTCTCCAAGAAAAATAAAGAAAAGGTGCCCTGTAACCACCTCGAGTGGTGCGACGGGGACAAGCTAGCTATGCGATAACCCTTGCCACGGTCCCGAGCCCCTCCCGCTGTGGATGGCTCTGAAAAACAACAACCCAAATGGGGTGAGAACTATTAAACAATAGTTCCCAGTGGGTAAGCCGCCGAGAGAAGCGAAATACACCACTAGATCAACTGAGGCATAAGATAATAAACTGCTGAAATGAAATGCAGAAAATAAACAACTGAAGTAAAGTAAAGTACTCTACTACTATCATGCCTCTATGCTCATGTACAAGGTGATGATGATATGAATCTATCATGCTACCATAATGTCCAACTACAATGAGTAGTATTACTTATGTGGTGTCCAATGTCAAGTTTGCTATCATGTATGTCCAACTACCATTAATGTATCATCTATGTGATATTCAATGTCAAGTTTGGTTAACTTAATCCTTTTCTCTTGAAGACTTTCTTTGAGTCTAAGCTTGAGCCACGCCTCATGGTCCCGTGGTGGCACCCCCCAAGGAGCTATGCCAATCCAACGGCGTCCCAATCGGCACCCAATCCCGCACGGCGATCATGATGTCGCAAATGGCCAACTCCGGAGTGCCGGCTTGGAGGGAGCGACCCTACCAAGCATATGCGAATGAGCACAAACGGCAAGCAAGCAAGTCTCGATCATCGTGTCTGAAACACGGAATAGCAAGTCATCGTGTCTAAAACACGGAAAAGCATCATCGACCTTTAGGTCGGGGTATAGTATCTCAAGTGTCAATGTTTCATATACAATATTAACATTATCTTGCATAATGAAAGAGTAAAACATTTACAAGTTGTCCTCATGTCTCAAACATGGAATCTAACTATTTCATCTTGATTGTACAAGTTTAGAAGTTTTCTACTTGTATCTTACAATACTAGATGACTCTAATGTCATAATGTCCATTTACACATGATCAAGTGTTTAACATGTCCCAAAAATTCTATAACAGGTATAGTTATTCTATATCATATCCAAAAGCTTACGTTCACGAAAATTCCTATTCAATCCCCCCTTAAAGCGCCCATGCACCTACAATGTTTACCTCTACTACATAGAGTATGAAATTTTCTACACATGAAGGGGTTCAAATGCATGATCATAAATTATGATAAATCAAATGATGCATGTTTAATATAGCAATGATGCCCTAAAAGTCTATAGAAGACATAGGGGGAGTTCACCCATTTCGGTGAGGTCAGACCCACCGGATAGTTGCCAAATCCTTGTGAAGGATCCCAACCAAGAAGCCCACACTTCCTCTTATGCCCTAAGAGAAGTTTTCAATGGGTTAAAACATCACAAAACCCTAATCACAAAATCCCTTAAAATCATAAGGAAAATAGGTGGAAAATACCTTAGGTTGAGGGATTTTGCTAAATCTTGCAATCCAAACAAGAAAAGCATCAAAACCAACCTACAAGAGTGTTCTACACCCATCAATTCCACCCCAAAAGCTAGGAATCAAAAAGCCCCAAAATAAACCCTAGTTTTCCAAAAACTAGGTTTTCCCTCAAAACTCCCAAAGAAAGGGAAAGGAAGTGTTCCAAACCTCTTTGAGCTTGAATCCCACCTTGGAATAGGAAAGGATAGGAACAAGAGCTCCAAACTTCCTCCTTCTCCAAGTTCTAGCCTTCCTCCAAGCTCTTGTAGCAAGCTTCAATGGTGGAGAAGAGGAGGTTGAAGAAGAATCCAAGTAGAGAGATGTGTTGGAGAAGGAAATCCAAGATTTCTCCCTCTCACTCTCTCTCTCTCTAAAACTTCTCTTGCTCTCTCCAAATGAGAGGAAAAGAGGAGTGAAGGGGTTAAAAACCCTAAAGTAACAAAAGCCCAAAAGCCCCCTGCAAGAAACGTTATTTCGTTTCTTACTGTGCTGTCCAGACCCGAACGGTCCGGACTGCCCCAATACGGTCCGGACCCCGAACGTGGAATTTCCAGTTTCGCGCGGACAGTCCGGACCCCGAAGCCAAAAACCCCAAATTTTCGAATTTTTCGAAAATCTCCGATTTGCGCCCAAACTCTCCGGAAACCTTCTAGAACCTTCCGAAAGCTTACTAAAACATCCGAAGGGTATCATTTAACCCTTCACACACTAGAACTTTGCAATTTGCTAAAGTTTAGTGTACTAGACTCGCATAGAGCGCAGACTTTGGATGCAGCTATTGACCACGCTCAGTGGGTCGACAGAGGATCCGTAGTTATGTCTAAGCGGGGCCTGGCGCCTGGGACTAGTTCTGGAGAGAAACGCCCGGCGCCGTCAGATGTTGGTCAGTCTAGCAGGCCGAGGCCGTCGAGACCACCATGATTCCAGCCTCGGGGTCGTGGGTCTCAGGGCAGGCAGAGATCAGGGGGTTTCCGACCGCCGAGACAGCAGTACCAGCAGCAGCAGCGACGTTCAGATAGATGTGTTATTTGCGGCGGATCCCATGCACCTCAGTTTTGTGATCAGAGACAGGGCCGGTGTTTTCGTTGTCGGCAGCCAGGGCACATAGCATCGACTTGTCCAGGGGTAGGGTCACTAGTACCCTCGTCAGCATCGACTCCTCTTCCGCCTTTCAGACGGGTGGAGCTTCGACGGGTTATGGCCAGGGAGATAGAGCCACTTCATCTCGGCAGTCAGATAGACGACCACCTCCGAGCGGGCGAGTTTATGCCGCTCAGGTTGAGGATTCAGGGGCCGCGAGCCACGTGGTAGCAGGTATTGTTCTTATCTCCTCTACTCGCACTCGAGCTTTATTTGATACCAGAGCATCGCATTCATTCATCAGTAGGGCATTTGCATTGTTGCATGGGCTAGAGATAGGACCATTAGCTTGTGCTCGTGAGGTTCAGATACCTGATCATGTATTGCATGTAGATGAGTATTGTCGGTCCTGCCCAGTGCAGTTAGGGCTCTGGATTTTACCGGTTGATCTATTGGTCCTTCGTCATCTCCGGGATTTTGATGTAGTGTTGGGGATGGATTGGTTGACTCAGTACTATGCTACTATCGATTGTAGAGATAGGACTGTGACCCTTCGAGAGCCGGGTCAGGAGGAGTTCATCTATAGGGGATGCCAGAGTACCCTATTTGCGGCGACTATATCTTCTGCTAGGGCACGACAGATGTTGAGTCGTGGTTGTGTCGCTTTCTTAGCGACTGTTGTAGAGGTGCCTACGGCGATGCCTGGGCTCGAGGACATCCCTATCGTCCGAGAGTATCCAGATGTGTTTCCCCCTGAGTTATCTTCTATGCCGCCGGATCGAGAGATAGAGTTTGTGATTGATGTAGTCCCTGGAACTACACCAATCTCCAAGGCACCCTACAGGATGGCCCCTGCTGAGTTGAGGGAGCTAAAGGCTTAGTTACAGGATCTTCTGGATCGAGGGTTTATTCGACCTAGTGTTTCTCCTTAGGGAGCCCCGATCCTGTTTGTGAAGAAGAAAGACGGGTCACTTAGGCTTTGTGTGGACTACAGGGAGTTAAATAAAGTGACCGTCAAGAACAAGTATCCCCTTCCTCGGATTGATGATTTATTTGATCAGCTTCAGGGAGCTACGGTCTTCTCGAAGATAGATCTTCAGTCCGGTTACCACCAGCTGAGGGTGAGGGCCGAGGATGTATCCAAGACGGCGTTTAGGACTCGGTACGGGCATTATGAGTTCACGGTGTTACCCTTTGGTTTGACGAATGCCCCTGCCGCATTTATGGATCTGATGAACCGAGTGTTCCAGCCGTACTTGGACCGTTTTGTGGTAGTCTTCATCGATGACATCTTGGCTTATTACCGTAGCGACATTGAGCACGAGGAGCACTTGAGGATAGTGCTGCAACTTCTGAGAGAAAAGAAGTTGTATGCCAAGCTGAATAAGTGCGCTTTCTGGCTTCGGGAAGTTTCATTCTTATGCCATGTGGTATCAGCCGCAGGAGTGGCAATAGACCCGACGAAGATAGATGCAGTTCGGGATTGGCCTAGACCAACGACGGTGACAGAGATTCGGAGCTTCTTGGGCCTAGAAGGCTACTACCGTCGGTTTGTGGAGGGCTTTGCGAAGCTCTCTACTCCCCTCACGAGACTGACCAGAAAGGGGACAAGATTTGTTTGGACTGAGCAGTGCCAGCAGAGCTTTGATGAGTTGAAGCTTCGACTGATTTCTGCGCCGATCCTTGCATTGCCAGTTATGGGAGAGGGATTTACAGTTTATAGTGATGCCTCCCACAGCGGCTTAGGTTGTGTTTTGATGCAGCGTGATAGGGTAATTGCTTATGCATCGCGACAATTGAAGGATTACATAAAGAATTACCCTACTCACGATTTGGAACTAGCCGCGGTTGTTTTTGCTCTGAAGCTTTGGCGACATTATCTCTACGGCGAGCACTGCGAGATCTTTACCGACCACAAGAGCCTGAAATACTTATTCACACAGAAGGAACTTAATTTGAGGCAGCGCCGGTGGTTAGAACTGTTAAAGGATTACGATCTGAGCATACAGTACCATCCCGGCAAGGCTAATGTGGTCGCGGATGCCTTGAGTAGGCGATAGGGTCAGTCCTTGAGCTTGGTACTGTTCACCGGAACAGTAACCCGCCGGCCGGAATTACTGTTCCGGCGGCCGGCGGCGACGGCGCGGCCGGCGGCGCAGCGGCAGAGCGCGGCAGAGCGCAGCGGAGCGCGGCGTGGGCAGGCGCGGGCAGGCGCGGGGTCCATGGGCTTGCCGTGCACCGGGAGCACCGAAGATGGGTGTTGCCACGTGGCGTTCCCTCATTGGTTGGACGGCTTCTACGGGGAGGTGACACGTGGCAGCACCCCATTGGCTGACATTTTTCCGGAAAACCCGGAGCGGGGACCGAACACGTGCACCACGTGGGACACGTAGCGGATTTTTAGTGGACTTGCACAGGCTGTTTCCTGTTTTGTGAACACGTGGCGCATCCTGGTTGGTCCATTTTGGTGTTTCCTGTTCTGCCCGGATCCTGTGTAGAGCCCAAGAATATTCCTTGGCCCATTATATATAGAGTCCCCCACTCCCCTCCCTTT
>CM054935.1:13769142-13791831 GCA_029168755.2 Tillandsia fasciculata | reverse complement strand
GGATTCGGTCGTGTGCCGTTTCCGCTACTTGGTTCTAGAGTTCGACTGCAGAGCAAGCAGTACCGGACTTGTATCGGTTCTTGCATTGGGTTATTTTGGGCAGTTACTCTTTGCTGATGCATGCATACAGTTATTTTAGTCGGTACTGCATTCGAGGCATAGTAGTGGTAGTTTCCATTTTCAGCAGTCCTTTTATCTTACCACTTTACTTCCTTCTGCCTATGTAGACTTAGTGGGTACGTCGGATCTTGAGGATTTACCCACTGGGGGCTACTGGTTTTATCAGTGGTTCTCACTCCCATAGTTGTTTCCCTTCTTCTTCCCCTTGTTTTGCAGAGTCTTCTGCGGGAGCGGCGGGGCCATCAGCGGCTGATCGAGGTAAGGGGATCGATGAGTAGATAGATCTCCTGTGAGGCTGAGAGTCTAGTAGACTACTGCTGTACCCTCCACTCAGACTGTTGTATTTTTTCCTTTTATTTTGGGTCTGACTTCAGCCAGCTGGTTGTACTATTTTGGTGAGCTGGGAGTTTATTGTACTTATTACTGTTGTATTTTATTTCCAGTTTCAGTCTGAAATGTTATAGTTTTAGTTCAGCTCTGTACTTGTGCTCTTTTATTGCTTATATTATATCTGAGCAGGTTTTCGGCGGTTCGTGTACGCAGGAAATTCCGTGTGCACGGCGGATCTGTAGACGGGCCCGGATTCTGGTTTACACCCGGGGCGTGACACCGCATATATCAAGATTTGTTCCAAACGATTCTTGAAGCCCAAGAACACCAAGAATCACTTCCCCGCTATTCAAAAGATCGCTGTAATCAAGACCAAAAATCGAACCGAAATCTTTAATTTCTTGATGGAATCATGGTCCGATCTCGATCTTCTAGATTCTGATCGATCCGAGGGCCATGACCAAGCAAGATCTATCAAAGATTGACCCAAGGGAGAAGGTTCTTTAAGCTAAACACGTGCTGGAAGCTGCTGAAGCAACCTGCAAGAGGTGCCGCAGGAATCAAGGATATCCAACCCGAGCAAGATCCCCTCACACGTGCGGCTTCTTGTGCGGCTTGGGTGTAGTCCAGCACTGTTCCATGCCTCCTCCTTGATGTGTAGAAGATTGTCAGGATCCCTCATCTCTTTCCTCTTCTTCTCGAAATAAAAAGAGAAGATGCTCACCTTGACCCTAAAAATGTGCTCAAACTCTGTAATCCACAAAAAGAACCAAGGTCTCCATGAAATCTCCATCCCCAAAGGCCAAACATTACAACAAGGTCAAGCACAGAAAACTGCATACAACTCAGCAAGAACAAGGAAGAAACCTGAGTAAAACACCTCCAAAATCCCAAAGAAAGGTGTCCAAATGTTCCTCTATGAGTGTAGAAGAATTCCAAGCCCTTAAACTTCAAAATCCATGAACAAACAACCAAGAAAATCCATGAGTAAAGAACTCTGTGCAGAAATCTGCCATGTATATGAGGGCTCCAGAGTTGATGCAATACACCCCAGAAAATGCGAGAATGAAGGAAGGTGATCAATAAAAAAGTTGTAGATCTACCTGTGGTGAAGGTCTCCTCCAAATTTCAGCTCAAAACTTCAAGTGGTTTTCTCTGGGGAAGCTCGGGAAGATCCGTCGACGAAGCTGCCAGCAATCGCAGGGACAACCAAGCTCACAAAGGTGGGGAAGAAGATGATCAAAATGCCCTCAAATCTCTCCAAGGATGCTCAAGAGTGGTTGGAGGGTGCTAGGCTTCTTCACTGGTCCAAGAAGATCCATCAAAAGCTCAACAATGGAGGTGGAGAGTCCTATTTATAGCCCACAAAATATCTGCCTATAACTAAGCCGAAAGCCCAACATTCGGGCGCCTGATAATAGTAGGGGCGCGCCCGGACACGTGGTGCCCATCCAAACAGCGCCCATCCAAGCAGCGCCCGAAACCCAATCCAGTGCTCACAGCGCGCCACGCGTCAGCCGAAGGGGTAGGTGGCGCCGGCCACTGGCAGCGCGCCACCTGGCGGCTAAAATAGGAACTTGTGCCGCGTCTGCCGCACCAGCAAGACCGCCCAGTCCCGCACTGCCACGTGTCCCACACGGCTCCTACCGCTGCGCGAGACATGGTTCGGCTGACTCGTGGTCCGCAGCCCAGCGTTGTTACGTCCCGAAGTCGAAACTGCAACCCGGGCTCGCCAACAGATCCGCCACCCATACGGAAAATCCCGCATAGGCGAATCATCTAACCTGCAAAAGATAGTACTACAGCTATACAGATATCAGAGCGAAAAATAAACTGCTATAAAATAAAAACCCAAACCACTATACAACTGAATTAAAAATACAAGATCCATCTCCCAAATATAAATAATACATAATCTGATCTACAGGAATAGTACAAATAAAAAAAATTCTCCTATACAACATCTATGAATCCAAAAAAGGAAGGTAAACTAAAACAATAATACATCATTGTACAGTAAAATTCCACAATCCGGAATGGTACATCTATCTCACCAAAATTAACTACACTGGTAGGGATCTATCTCGTGACTCCTTATCCTCGGTCCGTCAAGCCAGCTAGAGCAGGAACGGAGGAAAGCCTCTACAAAATTGTCACCAACAGAGGGTGTGAGAACTACATCAATCAGTAGTTCTCAGTGAGTACCGTCTCCAAGCCCAACGGTCTGGCCACTAAGTCTCCTAGAGGCATAAGATAACATGAATACTGTAATAATGAAATGATAAGCTGGAAAGAAATCTACAACAGCTATCATGCCTCTATCTACTATGCTCAATGGGTGAAACAGATTATGATATGCAACCACTCGAACACAAGGTGCTCAATCGACCTAATCGTACTGACTGCCCAAAAAGGGGCCCAGTCAAATCTGCGCTCGTCTACTACCATTATATCCACGGAGGACTGGAATTACGTAGGGCGAACCAGTCAAACTTGCGCCCACCTACTGCCATTACATCCACGGAGGATTGGACTTACGTAGAGCGTCCAGCAAGGACTGTGTCGACAAGTTGCGATAGCAAAGTAACAGGCCAGCTCCGGAGCGGCTCTCGAGGGGAGCGACCCCACCGAGAAAGTATCCGCGCATCTCTGTCGAGCTCGATATGGCTCATGCAGGCTATAGTCCAAATCCACGATCAATCAGATTGACAATATCCAACTCACAACACTAATCCACTGACCGGAGGTACTTAATAGTTGGGACCGCCGTCAATCCAAACGGCTCCCGAAATAGGACATCCAACTCACCACGCTATAACTCACTGGCTGGAGATACTCTATAGCCGATGACAACGAAGGGTCCGAAAACTCCGAAAGACACCTACAACCCTAATCAAACAAGAACAGGCTCTAGTCATAGCCTCCCGTTGTTCTTGACCCAAGGAAGAAAACAACCCTTAGAACCCAGATCACTCGAACCCTCTCGAGTGAGGAGGTTTAGAAGAAAAGATGATATTTATTGTGAAAATCGTTTTCACTCGAACCCTCTCAGGGTGAGGGCCAAAAGTAATTCTCTTTTTATAAAACCATCTTGATTTGAGAAAAATAATTTTAATGAATTTTAGTTCTTTTAAAAAAATCAGTTAAAAATAAGTTTTATTTTCCAAACCCTGAAGGGCTAATGCATTCACCTAATCAAACAAGAACAGGCTCCGACGACTCTTCGAAACTTGGAAGAAAAATATTGGTTTGCTAAAATCATGAGTGTCCAAAAACATTTTAGGTTCAAGGTCCTGATATCACAAGCACACTACGGCCACGAACTCAGTGGCGACAACTGATCGTCGAATACTCAACGACCCGGGACCACCGTTTACCCAAACGGCTCCCAACACTAGTACAAGACTAGCCACAGCTACTAGACTCTACTCGGCCCCCAGGCACGAGTGCAACATGCATCCTACACTATCCCGACCACTCGCCCCACTACCCGGGCGAGAAAAACTCTAAGTCCAGGAAAAAGGAATGCAAGGTATGGAAAAACTAGAACATAAAGGAAACTAGCCCAAGTGAGAGTTCTCTACTAGTCTGATTAATACATGCAATATATGATGGGGTGCTAGTCAAGGTTCTACTATTTCATTATCATAAGCAATAATTAAACCACTAATTTTATCATACATGTTTGCAACTCAAACAACATAAAGTGAACATTTCCATCATCATGTTCTCAATTAACCTAACATGGATAACTTCATCATGCAAGCTCTCAATCCACATAATATGTACAATTTATCATGTAAGCCTCAATCAACATAATATGGACAACTTCTCATGCTCACATCTCAAACACATAAGGTGTACATTTAATCATGCATGCTCACCATAAGAATAGAATTAGGGAACCGACCGCTGATTTTGGAGGAAATCCAACCCACCTGAAAGTAGTCGATCCGAAGCCTGATCTAGTTGAAATTTGGTGTGTAAAATCCACAGCCTCTCAGAAATCCAATGCCACAAAAATCATCCAAATCCGCCACTCGGATTGGGCGCAATTGCCGAAACAATGCACGCTGCACGATTAATTCCAGAATTTCAGCAAGCGTATATAAACTAAATAAGATGCATATATAGCATTATATACCTCAAGTTGAAGCTCCCTACAGCAAATCTAAGGTGTTCTCAATCATATGAACATCTCCAAGTCTTCAAAAGTCATCTTTACTTACCCTTAATAGCCAATTTAAACACACATTAACATGCTATTCAGAATTTGTCCAAAATTTCAGCATGAACTTCCAAGATTAATAGAGACCAATCTATAAGGATTTTTCCACTGATTCCAAAAGAGAAAATACTCAACTTAAACTTAAAAAGATATCCAAACTTTAAAATCCCAAAAAAGATCAAGTATTCACCAAGATTTCTGCATCCAAAGGTTCATCCCTCAAAACAAAATCCAAAACAAGAACTGCAAGTAAATATGAAACAGGGTCGTGAAGATTGATAAAGTTACATAGGCAAATGAGCTCCAAATCAGCAAACAAGGTGTTAATGGATTCCTCGTCAAGAGTAGATACAAATCGAGCCAAAGAACACCAAAATCCATGCACAACTGAAAGAAAAATCTCATAAATACTATTGACTGTCTGAAAATGAAATCTGTGCACGAAGGCTCCAGAGATTGCTTAAAAACTCCAAGACTCATGATCCAAGAAGAGTGTTGAATACCAAAGTTGTAGTCCTATCTCTTGTGGAGATCCTCTGCAAAAATCAGCTTAAAACTCCAATAAATGAGCTCTGTAGAATTTTTGCACTGAATCGCGACGGTGAAGGTTGAAAATCAGCAATAATGGTGATGCTCCAAACTTGGGAAGATGATGACCAAGATGCCTTCAAAGTCCTCCAAGAAGCTTAAGGATGGTAGAGGAAATGTTGATGAAGCTCTGAGAGAAGTCCCCCCCAAAAAACCAAGTGCCAAAATGTCATGCCCCGAGAGTGGTTTTAAAGCGAAAAACAACCCTGTTTTTTTTTTTTTTTTGAAATCTTCCGACCTGGCACGTGCCCAGACCCGCCACATAAACAGAATCTCTCCAAACAAACGGATAGAGTCTCCCCTGTATATGCACGACGTCGCATTTATACATACATCAACCACACAGTTTTTCATACACAGAGTACAATTTAAGAAAATAAGCTAGTCTTTGATTCATACAAGAGAACATCGCCCACACGGCGTACCCCAAGTTGAAAGGATGAAACCACAATATTTAAAAACAGTGCCCACACGACACTTAGTTTTCAAAAGCCAATTTCGCAAACCTTTTATCACTTTGAAAAGAACCCGCATCCCACATGCATCCACAAAACCATAAACCAAATCCAAAAGATAACTAGCTATCAAAAACATCCATCTGTCCCAACATCCACATCAGCACAATGTCCACACCTCATGCAAGTAATACCGACCAGAATGCAATAACCAAAAGGGAAGAGTAAAAGTGTCACAAGAATGACGAAGATAAAGTCACTCCTTAGTCGTAGCCTCACCCCCGTCGAGATCCCCGCCCCCGACAGAACCTGTCACACAGTGGGAGTCAGTGACATGAACCATAGTAAGGAAAAATAGGTAGAACTATAAACAACTGTGAAAGATAGGTACAATAAAGTAAACAGGACATCAAACCGTAAAACAGCACGCCGAAACATCCATACCACTATCCTAGTTCCCACCACAGGAATCTGGATGTACTCGCCTTATTGGTCCTCTGACCTCAGGCACTACAATAATCCCACTCAACTAACCGTGCAAAACAAACCCCTATCACAATATCCGCGATACCGCAATATCCGCAAGGGTCCCCTCACGCAAAACACCGCGTAGGGATCATCGGTCAAACAAACTACCTCTCCGAAAAAGTACACTGATGCGGTGGCCAAATTGCTGGTGTGCATGAACAGCGCCAAGAACCTGACGATCACATGTCCGTGTATAAAGTCTCTGCGACAACCAGTCGCTACTGTGTAACATGTCGCGGTAACCATAAATGAGAAGGCTAAAAGATCCGTCCTTGTCCTATATATGTGTATCGTTCCGTTACATTATCCGTGACCATGACCTTCCCTACTATAACAATAAACAATGTCAAAAGAAATAATAAGAGGGAGAGGAGGGTTGAACAGCACCGTTTAACAACATCCCTTACCTCGGATTGGGTACCTACCTCAATAGAAGACGACAACTAAGCATAAAAATCCTCCTACGTCCCCGCGACCTTATTCGGATGCGATTGACGAACCCCTTGGTGGCGAAGGAAGAGACAGGTCTCCTACCGTTCCATTGACGAAACCCGCGATGAAGAACGACCTAGCGGAAACCTCCTGACGGAAAGACACCTGACGGAAAACACCTGACGGAAAAATGAACCCAAATTCGTCAAACGAAAACCAACCAAAAATCTGACGGCGGCGGCTCGGTCAAGCCGCACTGACGGCGTGCGGCACGCGGGCGTGACATGGCTGGCGGGCGGCTCGTACGCTGCAGGGTTGGCGCACGCATGCGGGCGGCATTGGCATGCCGCGCTCGAGCGACTTGGCTAAGCTGGTGCGCGCACGCGGGCGGCGGCAGCTACGCGGCCCGGCTGCGCCGAGGCTTGGGCATGGCGGCGGCCTTGCGGCTAGGGCAATGGTGGCCTTGCCATCAACTCCGCCGAAACCTCCCATCTCGACGGAAAACCCAAAAGGAACAAAACGACCTAACGTAAACATTGAAAAACCGAGAGCTAACCTTGTTCCGACGGGGAAGATGATGCGATTCCGATCTCCGACGACGGTGGTGCTCCCGGATCCGGCCTCCGACGATGATGGCGTTTCCGATTTCAAATTCCAGCGAGCACGGTGAGGAAGATGAGGAAAGTCGATCTTGGAGAAAAACGAGGATTTAGGGTTTTTTTTTCTTTTTTCACATGTACGTACAAAATCCCAAAATCCCCAAGATTCATAAAAGATTGTAACTGCTTTCCTCGAAATGCATGCCAAAATATCCGTAACGTCCCTCATTCGTTAGCACGGATTCCAAAGCACCACAAAGTCTTAACGGGTATTAAAAAAAACTTTTCGGACCCATTAACATCGAGAAATCATACCGGGAGATCCTTAAATCGGATTTCCGATCCAATCGCACCTCCATTCTTCGTTTAATAAGCTCTACGACATGATGACCAAGAACGACAAGAACGACACAACAAGAAAATATCAAAAAACGCACAGACCCTAAAAGACTTGAAAGAAAATTTCGCGGACACTACATCACTCCCTCCTTAAAAGAAGTTTCGTCCCTGAAACTTTAGCTAGTATCTATCGAGAATAAATTCGAAAAATGGTCCCTCATCATCGATTCGAGTTCCCACGTAGCCTCACGTTCCTTGTGGTTACTCTATTGCACCTTTACGTAGGGAATCGAACATTTACGCAATTTCTTGTCTTCACGTGCCAAAATCCGTAACGGGGTCTCCTCGAAACTCAAATCCTCTTGTAAATCGACCGATGAAGCACTAACGATGTGCGAAGGATCAGGAAGGTACTTCCGTAGCATTGACACATGGAAGGCGTTATGCACCCGCTTAAGACTTGGTGGTAATGCCAAGCGATAAGCCACCGGACCAATCCGCTCCAAGATCTCAAACGGTCCAACGAACCGCGAACTCAACTTGCCCCACGACGCAAACCGTCTGGTCCCCTTGGACGGCGATACCTTGAGAAACACATGCTCCCTGACTTGGAACTCCAAGTCACGACGCCTCCGGTCCGCGTAGCTCTTCTCTCGACTCTGAGCAGTCAGAAGTCGCTGTCTCACTATGCGAATCTTCGCTTCCATTTCCTCCACCAAGTCCGATCCAATAAGCTTCCGCTCTCCCAAATCATCCCAACAGATAGGGGAGCGACACCTATGCCCGTACAATGCCTCGTACGACGCCATCTATATGCTGGCCTGGTAGCTGTTATTATAAGCAAACTCCACCAAGGGCAAGTAGCGAAACCATCCCCCACCAAAGTCAAGTACACAAGCTTGGAGCATATCCTCCAGAATCTAAATCACCCGCTCCGACTGTCTGTCACTCTGGGGATGGAAAGCCGTACTAAAATTGGGTTTGGTCCCCATAGCCTACTGGAGACTTTGCCAGAAGTTTGACACGAAATGCGTATCTCTGTCAGATGTGATCGAAGCCAGAACCCCATGCAGTCTCACTATCTCATTGATGTATAGCTGCGCCAAACGATCTCGTGACCACGTCGTATGTATTGGTAGGAAATGTGCCGACTTTGTCAACCGATCCACCATGACCTAGATTGCATCATGTCCAAGCTACGATCGTGGGAGACTCGTGACAAAGTCCATAGTAATCCGCTCCCACTTCCACTCCGGAACCGGAAGTAGGTGCAATTTTCCCGCCGGCCGCTGGTGCTCAGCTTTAACCTGCTGACATACCAGACAATGTGCTACGAAACGTGTCACATCTTCCTTCAGTTTTGGCCACCAAAATGTCTGTTTCAAATCCTTGTACATCTTCGTCCCTCCGGGATGTACGGTATAGGGGGATCGGTGAGCCTCGGTCAAAATTTCCTCCCTCAAATCTGGCTGGTCCGGAATACATAGACGGCGTCGATACCGAATCGAGTCGTCCTCCCTGATAGAGAAGTCACTCTCCTGGTCCGAAGTGAACCTACTTCGAGTGCGTTGCAGCTGCATGTCCGACCTCTGTCCCTCAAGTATACACTCTAGCAAGGTAGGTCTAACCTCTAGGGTTAATAATTATGCAACTGTGTCGTGAGACACCACCTCCAACTTCATCCTTTGGAACTCCGCAATCAAATTATCTTGCTGTGTGACCGATTTCACCGTAAGCTCCTCAGTTGGAACCTTCCTGCTCAAAGCATCCGCCACTACATTTGCCTTCCCTGGGTGATATTGGATTGACAAATCGTAGTCTTTTTGTAGTTCCAACCAACGCCTTTACCGAAGATTTAGCTCCTTTTGGGTGAATAAGTACTTCAGCCTCTGGTGGTTAGTAAATAACTCACAATGCGCTCCATACAGGTAATGCCTCCTAGGGCCCAAGCTCTGTTTCTCTCTCTACAGCTCGGAAACCGAGGTGAGAAAGGGAGGGGAGTGGGGGACTCTATATATAATGGGCCAAGGAATATTCTTGGGCTCTACACAGGATCCGGGCAGAACAGGAAACACCAAAATGGACCAACCAGGATGCGCCACGTGTTCACAAAACAGGAAACAGCCTGTGCAAGTCCACTAAAAATCCGCTACGTGTCCCACGTGGTGCACGTGTTCGGTCCCCGCTCCGGGTTTTCCGGAAAAATGTCAGCCAATGGGGTGCTGCCACGTGTCACCTCCCCGTAGAAGCCGTCCAACCAATGAGGGAACGCCACGTGGCAACACCCATCTTCGGTGCTCCCGGTGCACGGCAAGCCCATGGACCCCGCGCCTGCCCGCGCCTGCCCACGCCGCGCTCCGCTGCGCTCTGCCGCGCTCTGCCGCTGCGCCGCCGGCCGCCGGTCGCCGCCGGCCGCCGGAACAGTAATTCCGGCCGGCCGGGTTACTGTTCCGGTGAACAGTACCAAGCTCAAGGACTGACCCTATCGCCTACTCAAGGCATCCGCGACCACATTAGCCTTGCCGGGATGGTACTGTATGCTCAGATCGTAATCCTTTAACAGTTCTAACCACCGGCGCTGCCTCAAATTAAGTTCCTTCTGAGTGAATAAGTATTTCAGGCTCTTGTGGTCGGTAAAGATCTCGCAGTGCTCGCCGTAGAGATAATGTCGCCAAAGCTTCAGAGCAAAAACAACCGCGGCTAGTTCCAAATCGTGAGTAGGGTAATTCTTTTCGTAATCCTTCAATTGTCGCGATGCATAAGCAATTACCCTATCACGCTGCATCAAAACACAACCTAAGCCACTGTGGGAGGCATCACTATAAACTGTAAATCCCTCTCCCATAACTGGCAATGCAAGGATCGGCGCTGAAATCAGTCGAAGCTTCAACTCATCAAAGCTCTGCTGGCACTGCTCAGTCCAAACAAATCTTGTCCCCTTTCTGGTCAGTCTGGTGAGGGGAGTAGAGAGCTTCGCAAAGCCCTCCACAAACCGACGGTAGTAGCCTGCTAGGCCCAAGAAGCTCCGAATCTCTGTCACCGTCGTAGGTCTAGGCCAATCCCGAACTGCATCTATCTTCGTCGGGTCCACTGCCACTCCTGCGGCTGATACCACATGGCCTAAGAATGAAACTTTCCGAAGCCAGAAAGCGCACTTATTCAGCTTGGCATACAACTTCTTTTCTCTCAGAAGTTGCAGCACTATCCTCAAGTGCTCCTCGTGCTCAATGTCGCTACGGTAATAAGCCAAGATGTCATCGATGAAGACTACCACAAAACGGTCCAAGTACGGCTGGAACACTCGGTTCATCAGATCCATAAATGCGGCAGGGGCATTCGTCAAACCAAAGGGTAACACCGTGAACTCATAATGCCCGTACCGAGTCCTAAACGCCGTCTTGGATACATCCTCGGCCCTCACCCTCAGCTGGTGGTAACCGGACTGAAGATCTATCTTCGAGAAGACCGTAGCTCCCTGAAGCTGATCAAATAAATCATCAATCCGAGGAAGGGGATACTTGTTCTTGACGGTCACTTTATTTAACTCCCTGTAGTCCACACAAAGCCTAAGTGACCCGTCTTTCTTCTTCACAAACAGGATCGGGGCTCCCTAAGGAGAAACACTAGGTCGAATAAACCCTCGATCCAGAAGATCCTGTAACTAAGCCTTTAGCTCCCTCAACTCAGCAGGGGCCATCCTGTAGGGTGCCTTGGAGATTGGTGTAGTTCCAGGGACTACATCAATCACAAACTCTATCTCTCGATCCGGCGGCATAGAAGATAACTCAGGGGGAAACACATCTGGATACTCTCGGACGATAGGGATGTCCTCGAGCCCAGGCATCGCCGTAGGCACCTCTACAACAGTCGCTAAGAAAGCGACACAACCACGACTCAACATCTGTCGTGCCCTAGCAGAAGATATAGTCGCCGCAAATAGGGTACTCTGGCATCCCCTATAGATGAACTCCTCCTGACCCGGCTCTCGAAGGGTCACAGTCCTATCTCTACAATCGATAGTAGCATAGTACTGAGTCAACCAATCCATCCCCAACACTACATCAAAATCCCGGAGATGACGAAGGACCAATAGATCAACCGGTAAAATCCAGAGCCCTAACTGCACTGGGCAGGACCGACAATACTCATCTACATGCAATACATGATCAGGTATCTGAACCTCACGAGCACAAGCTAATGGTCCTATCTCTAGCCCATGCAACAATGCAAATGCCCTACTGATGAATGAATGCGATGCTCTGGTATCAAATAAAGCTCGAGTGCGAGTAGAGGAGATAAGAACAATACCTGCTACCACGTGGCTCGCGGCCCCTGAATCCTCAACCTGAGCGGCATAAACTCGCCCGCTCGGAGGTGGTCGTCTATCTGACTGCCGAGATGAAGTGGCTCTATCTCCCTGGCCATAACCCGTCGAAGCTCCACCCGTCTGGAAAGGCGGAAGAGGAGTCGATGCTGACGAGGGTACTAGTGACCCTACCCCTGGACAAGTCGATGCTATGTGCCCTGGCTGCCGACAACGAAAACACCGGCCCTGTCTCTGATCACAAAACTGAGGTGCATGGGATCCGCCGCAAATAACACATCTATCTGAACGTCGCTGCTGCTGCTGGTACTGCTGTCTCGGCGGTCGGAAACCCCCTGATCTCTGCCTGCCCTGAGACCCACGACCCCGAGGCTGGAATCATGGTGGTCTCGACGGCCTCGGCCTGCTAGACTGACCAACATCTGACGGCGCCGGGCGTTTCTCTCCAGAACTAGTCCCAGGCGCCAGGCCCCGCTTAGACATAACTACGGATCCTCTGTCGACCCACTGAGCGTGGTCAATAGCTGCATCCAAAGTCTGCGCTCTATGCGAGTCTAGTACACTAAACTTTAGCAAATTGCAAAGTTCTAGTGTGTGAAGGGTTAAATGATACCCTTCGGATGTTTTAGTAAGCTTTCGGAAGGTTCTAGAAGGTTTCCGGAGAGTTTGGGCGCAAATCGGAGATTTTCGAAAAATTCGAAAATTTGGGGTTTTTGGCTTCGGGGTCCGGACTGTCCGCGCGAAATTGGAAATTCCACGTTCGGGGTCCGGACCGTATTGGGGCAGTCCGGACCGTTCGGGTCTGGACAGCACAGTAAGAAACGAAATAACGTTTCTTGCAGGGGGCTTTTGGGCTTTTGTTACTTTAGGGTTTTTAACCCCTTCACTCCTCTTTTCCTCTCATTTGGAGAGAGCAAGAGAAGTTTTAGAGAGAGAGAGAGTGAGAGGGAGAAATCTTGGATTTCCTTCTCCAACACATCTCTCTATTTGGATTCTTCTTCAACCTCCTCTTCTCCACCATTGAAGCTTGCTACAAGAGCTTGGAGGAAGGCTAGAACTTGGAGAAGGAGGAAGTTTGGAGCTCTTGTTCCTATCCTTTCCTATTCCAAGGTGGGATTCAAGCTCAAAGAGGTTTGGAACACTTCCTTTCCCTTTCTTTTGGGAGTTTTGAGGGAAAACCTAGTTTTTGGAAAACTAGGGTTTATTTTGGGGCTTTTTGATTCCTAGCTTTTGGGGTGGAATTGATGGGTGTAGAACACTCTTGTAGGTTGGTTTTGATGCTTTTCTTGTTTGGATTGCAAGATTTAGCAAAATCCCTCAACCTAAGGTATTTTCCACCTATTTTCCTTATGATTTTAAGGGATTTTGTGATTAGGGTTTTGTGATGTTTTAACCCATTGAAAACTTCTCTTAGGGCATAAGAGGAAGTGTGGGCTTCTTGGTTGGGATCCTTCACAAGGATTTGGCAACTATCCGGTGGGTCTGACCTCACCGAAATGGGTGAACTCCCCCTATGTCTTCTATAGACTTTTAGGGCATCATTGCTATATTAAATATGCATCATTTGATTTATCATGATTTATGATCATGCATTTGAACCCCTTCATGTGTAGAAAATTTCATACTCTATGTAGTAGAGGTAGACATTGTAGGTGCATGGGCACTTTAAGGGGGTATTGAATAGGAATTTTCGTGAACTTAAGCTTTTGGATATGGATATAGAATAACTATATCTGTTATAGAATTTTTGGGACATGTTAAACACTTGATCATGTGTAAATGGACATTATGACATTAGAGTCATCTAGTATTGTAAGATACAAGTAGAAAACTTCTAAACTTGTACAATCAAGATGAAATAGTTAGATTCCATGTTTGAGACATGAGGACAACTTGTAAATGTTTTACTCTTTCATTATGCAAGAGAATGTTAATATTGTATATGAAACATTGACACTTGAGATACTATACCCCGACCTAAAGGTCGATGATGCTTTTCCGTGTTTTAGACACGATGACTTGCTATTCCGTGTTTCAGACACGATGATCGAGACTTGCTTGCTTGCCGTTTGTGCTCATTCGCATATGCTTGGTAGGGTCGCTCCCTCCAAGCCGGCACTCCGGAGTTGGCCATTTGCGACATCATGATCGCCGTGCGGGATTGGGTGCCGATTGGGACGCCGTTGGATTGGCATAGCTCCTTGGGGGGTGCCACCACGGGACCATGAGGCGTGGCTCAAGCTTAGACTCAAAGAAAGTCTTCAAGAGAAAAGGATTAAGTTAACCAAACTTGACATTGAATATCACATAGATGATACATTAATGGTAGTTGGACATACATGATAGCAAACTTGACATTGGACACCACATAAGTAATACTACTCATTGTAGTTGGACATTATGGTAGCATGATAGATTCATATCATCATCACCTTGTACATGAGCATAGAGGCATGATAGTAGTAGAGTACTTTACTTTACTTCAGTTGTTTATTTTCTGCATTTCATTTCAGCAGTTTATTATCTTATGCCTCAGTTGATCTAGTGGTGTATTTCGCTTCTCTCGGCGGCTTACCCACTGGGAACTATTGTTTAATAGTTCTCACCCCATTTGGGTTGTTGTTTTTCAGAGCCATCCACAGAGGGAGGGGCTCGGGACCGTGGCAAGGGATTATCGCATAGCTAGCTTGTCCCCGTCGCACCACTCGAGGTGGTTACAGGGCACCTTTTCTTTTATTTTTCTTGGAGAGGTGTTAGTGTATTTTGGCATAGAAACCACCCATGTATTTTGTTAAGATGTATTTGAGGGAACTACATGTGTATATTGAATTTTAACTTCTTGTATGATAGCTGTTATCTACTTTCCTCTTTTATGTATAGATTAGTTGGGTTGTGCTCTGATTACTAGTAGGATGTGTTTATTGCTTCCTTTCCGCTTTGTTGTTGTAGACGCCTTGTGTGTACCGGGGGGTACCTTGCGCACACGACGGGTCTGTGCACGTGCCGAGTAGGCTTCCGCTGGGGCCTGGGGCGTGACAGATTATTTTGGTATCAGAGCCTAGGGTTGAGTCTTAGAGGACCTAGCAAACCTTAGGCTGGTTGGACCATAAGGATTAAGAACGTGAGAGACGGGGTCTTATATGATTACTTGGCGAAAGTAACATGATTGGGTCAGTACTATAACTTCATAAGAGTTGGAGTTAATCGAAGTGATTGCACCTTCTATTTCCTTGGAAGGTCTGGTTGGCGGCCGACAACCTGACATCGGGAAATAATTGTGGCATGCTTCATTTGCTTTCGCATGATTGGGATTTGTTTTGAGTGGGGATGCGTTTCGCGTTGGTTATCCTAACCTACGCATTTTATGCATGTTACAGTTTGTGATGCCTACGACTCGCTCCATGACGGCCGAGGAGGTCGATGCGGAGACATCCGCTACTTCCGGATCCAGTGAGGTCCGAGATTTGAGAGAGCAGCTGGCTATGCTAGCTGATGTAGTGGAGCGGCAGTCGGCTGCGGCGCGAGAGCAGGCTGAGGCTTCGCGTTGGCAGGATGCAAAGATGCAGAGGTTGGAAGCTCTTTTGACCCAGCAGTTGGCGGCAAGGGGAACTCAAGACCCTTCGCACCCACCAGTGCAACCACAGGAGCACATGGGTGGAGTGACCGATGCACTTCGACCTGAGGTGCCCGAGTCTTCACATCACACTCCGAGTGCTGGGCGCCGGGAAGAGGTTGTGATGTCACCGCCAGTTCAGACTCCACCGGCGAGGACGGTTTTGCCGATGATGGTAGCGGGAGAAGAGCGGGACCGACTCATGGCTCGTTTGAGGGAATTCCGGGAATCCAAGCCTCGGACATATGATGGAGAGAAACCCGACTATTGGGTTTTTGAGATGTGGATTCTACACATGGAGAAACTTTTCCACGATACCTTCGTAGCGGAGGGAGACCGGGTGTGGTTGGCAACACACCACCTCGAGGGCGATGCTTATCAGTGGTGGACGGACATTCGGGATGACCCCACGACTGATTTGGCGGCAATCACGTGGCCGCGATTCAAGAAGATGCTTGCAATGAAGTATTTTCCGGCGAGCGCAAAAAGGCAAATGGAAAGAGATCTCCGCAACTTGAGGCAAGGAGACAAAACCGTGGCGGAGTACGAGAGGGAATTTACTCGACTACTTAATTGTATTCCGCACGTTGTGAGGGACGACGAGGACAAGGCCCGTATGTTTGAGAACGGCCTTAGACCGTCCATTTTCAGATTGGTTCAGACCCTAAACCTCCAAACCTACCGGGAGGTTGTGGACCATGCCTTGATAGTGGAGAAAGGCGCGGAGATTGCTAAGGAAGAGAGAGAAGCTCTTGATAGAACGTGAGGCAAGAGGTCGGCGACTGAGGGCGCAAGTCATAAGCCCTATTTGAAGAAACCGCCGAAGCACCCGAGGAGCCAGTCTGGAGGACGCGGCTCATCTTCACACCGGGGAGGACCTGACCGTCGGCGGCCACCGCGTTGCGTGATTTGTGGTGGACCCCATGTGCCGCCGCAATGCCCGCAGCGTGGAGGCAAGTGCTACCTTTGTGGCCAGGAGGGCCACTTTCGATCAGAATGCCCGCGAGGCTCGACACCGACCCCTTCATCAGCATCGGCACCAGTTATTCAAGGACAGGTGACCCCACCCACCTACTCTCAGTCAGGACGACCACCGGCGTCGCGACAGTACGAGGGGCCACGGCAGGCTCCAAGCGGGCGCATGTACGCGGCCCAAACTGAGTACGCTTCAGCGGCAGAGGACGTCGTTGTAGGTATTATCTTGATTCATAGCATTCGAGTTCGAGCTTTATTTGACACTGGTGCATCTCATTCATTCATTGACCGACTGTTTGCCGAGTTGCATGGCATTGAGTTAGTTCCTACCTTGCATCCGGGACGAGTCTTAGTTCCCGATCATAATTTGGAGATTCGAGAGTTTTCCCCTAGTTGCCCTATTAGGATTGGGGATTGGATTTTGCCGGCAGATTTGTTGGCCCTTCATCGACTTGGAGAATTCGATGTGGTTTTGGGCATGGATTGGCTCACAAGATATCATGCTACCATTGATTGTGAGAATCGACTCGTGACGTTTCGAGAACCGGGACAAGAGGAAATTGTGTTCAGAGGCAGCAAAAGTTCGCTGTTTGCGATGACTATCTCTTCCACCAGAGCAAAACAGTTGATTAGGAGTGGATGTGTCGCCTACTTGGCTACTGTTGTGGATAAGAGCAGTGAGACTCCGAGAGTGGAGGATATCCCAGTTGTGCGAGAGTTTGCTGATGTGTTCCCGGCACAGCTACCGGGGATGCCTCCGGATAGAGAGATCGAGTTTGTGGTGGATCTGATCCCTGGAACTACCCCAATCTCGAAAGCACCATATAGGATGGCACCGACAGAGTTAAAAGAGCTCAAGGCACAGCTTCAAGACTTGTTGGAAAAAGGCTTCATCCGACCGAGTGTTTCACCTTGGGGAGCACCAGTTTTGTTCGTCAAGAAAAAGGATGGATCGCTTCGCCTTTGCGTGGACTATCGTGAGCTTAACAAGGTCACAATTAAGAATAAGTATCCATTGCCGAGGATTGATGATTTGTTTGATCAACTCCAAGGATCAAGAGTGTATTCGAAGATTTCAGTCTGGATACCACCAACTCAAGATCAAGCCCGAGGATGTTCCTAGGACGGCTTTTAGGACACGGTATGGACATTATGAGTTTACTGTTATGCCGTTTGGGCTCACTAATGCCCCGGCAGCTTTTATGGATTTGATGAACCGTGTCTTCAAGCCCTTTTTGGATAGATTCGTCGTGGTGTTCATCGACAACATTTTGGTGTACTCTCGAAGTGACGAAGAGCATGAGGATCACTTGCGGCATGTATTGCAATTACTTCGGGAGAAAGAGCTCTACGCCAAGATGAAGAAGTGTGAGTTTTGGCTACGAGAGGTAGCGTTCTTGGGTCATGTAATCTCGGATAAAGGAATAGCTGTGGACCCCAAGAAAATTGAGGCAATCAAGGATTGGCCTAGACCGACGAACATCACCGAGATCCGGAGCTTCATCGGTCTTGCCGGCTACTATCGGCGTTTTGTTGAGGGATTTGCAAGGTTATCTACTCCCCTCACGCGACTAACACAATAAAGGCACCAAGTTTATCTGGAATGATGCGTGTGAGAGAAGCTTCAGGGAATTGAAGGAACGGTTGACAACCGCCCCAATCTTGGCTTTGCCTACTGTAGGAGCGGGATACGTGATCTACAGTGATGCTTCCTTGAGTGGGTTAGTGTAGAGTACCGGGAATTCGGATGGCGCGCCGACCTCGCTAGATGGCGTGGTGCGGAGGAAATTGCCTCGGGCGTGTTCCGTATGTATTTACAGATGAGTTCGGGTTGATTCGGATCAACGCGGAAGCCCCAGCTTGAATCGGAGTTTTCCGGGATTGTCCGCCGTTAGATGACCGGTTTCAGGGAAGCCTCGACTTCACAGTGGAGTGCAGAAATTTTGGGAACACTTGGAACAGGTGTAGTTCATGTGTACAGCGAAGTTCGGGAGGTTCCGGACTGACGCGGAAGACCCGAGGACAAAAAGTGAGTTGGAGTTGGCAGTTTTGGAGCCGGTTTTTGGTTTGAGCACACCGACTCCACTGTTGAGCTTTTTGAGGAGAGAAAGCTTTGAGCATGTGTATTTTCAAATTACAGCGGAGTTCGGGAGTTTCCGGGCTGGTGCGGAGGCTCCGAGGGCAAAAAGTGACTTGGAGTTGGCCTAATTTAGAATAATTAATTAATTATTTATTTAAATTAGGTGTGTTGTCTGTGAGGATCAAGGTAAAGAAAGAAAGAAAAGAATGGGATTGGATTTAAGGGGTGAGTTGGTATTTCTTTTTGTAGTGGAGCATTAATGAGGCTAGGTGCATTTAATGGTTTGTAGCCAACTACCACCTCTGCTACATGCCTCCCCTAATTAATTTTGCCTCCACGTCATCATCCCCTTCACTTGTGAAGCAGAGGAAATGGGTGAAAGCAGAGGAAAGAAAGAGAGGAGAAAAAGGAGAGAAAGAAGTAAGAGATGAAGATGGAAGAAGATGAGGGAAAGGGAAAGTGAGTTCTTTTTGAGTGTGGTTGAGGTTGGACTTCCTCTTAGAGGTCCGGTGGGCGTGTGGAGCGCGCGCGTCGACCTCCCTTCAAGGTAATGCTTTGCAGTTTTTTGTTGTTTGAGAGAAGAAGCTTGGGTTTTTTGTTGGAGGCAGTTTTATCCCCAGTTGGAGCGGTTTCGGGAGGTGGGAGTCGGTGGCCGCGCGGGAGCAGGGTCGCGCAGCCGGCGTGCGCGGCTGTGCGGACGCGCATTGGCGCCACGCGCAGCGCCTACGCGCAGGCACGCTGCGTGCGGGCGCACCAGGGCGCCGCGCTGCATGCGGGCCCGCCTGGGGGCCGCACGCTGCATGCGGGCGCGCCAGGGCGCCGCGCTGCATGCGGGCGCGCCAGGGCGCCGCGCTGCACGCGGTCGCGCCTGGGCGCCGCGCGCAGCGCTGCGCTGCAGAGGCACCGTGCCAGCCGCGCAGCACGTGCCAGGGCCGCGCGCGGCAGCGTTTGGCGCCGCGCGGCAGGCGGCCAGCGCGGGAGCTTGCGAGCTGCGACTGGCCGGTGCGCAACGACGGGTGCGCAGGAAATTCCTCGCGCGGCGCGGGGCGTTTTCGACGTCCGGGGCTGTCTCCTTGCCGACGGACGCGTGCATTGTGGCAGAGCTTTGCTAACTTTGGTTTCCTCTTTCTCTCTCTGTGTTGGTGCAGTATCTTTCGGTGCACACGGCGAGCTTGGTGCCGCGCGGGCTTTTGAGACCGGCAGTGGCGGCACGTGGATCACCCTCAGATTAATTGGATTAATTGTGCAAGTTGGTTGTGTGTAAGGGTGAATTTAGGGAGTTGTATGTTTGGACTTTACTAATTGGTATGCAAATGGAGTTTTGTGCTGTGGGAGTTTTTATGGAAGCAGGGTGTGTGTGGGTGGACTTAAGAGAATTATGTATATGTGATCTTGAATTATTTTGTGCAAGTGAACTTAATGTTGGAGAGGTGTATTAGGACTTTTGTGTATTGTGAGCACCTAGTGACTACAGATGGACATGTGTTAGCTGTGGGGGATTTTTGGAGTGTGCTGTGTGAAGGTGTGCTTTTGGAATTGTTTGGGTGCTGATGGACTTATGTAAATTGTGTATTGGTGAGCTTTAATCTTTTGTATGCTGGAGTGTGTTGGGAGTACAGAGGAGTTGCATAGGGTGTACAGGAGAAACTTTTGCCGGAATTTTGTATTGACTCAAGGATTTTATTTGAGCTACCAGGGATTTTTCCGGATTCGCGGCAGTGTGCGCCCGCGTGGCACGATTTTCGAGGTTTCGCTAGTTCGGGGTTCCGGCACTTCACCGACTTCAGCAATTGCCTGCGGAATGCGTTCCAGGTGGGTTGGAATTTCTCCGAAATGTATAGAATGCCCTTAAAAGCTATTGAATGCAATTTGATTATAATAATCATGCATGCTATTTTCACAGTTTTAATCTGATAGTTGCCTGGAATTTTCTGTAAAATTCGTGGGAATCCCATATTATGTTTAGTAGACTCCTGATCCTATATGACACTAGACTTGTGGTGACCCGGATCCTTGTAGGACTTCTACAGTGTGACCAGCAGCTTCTGGAAGCCTACGTGGCATGACGGCGGTGTTCGCGCGCCAATTTGGACACAAGGGGTGGACTCGGGGCTTAAGTGGATCACGTGGGTAATCGGGGGACCCCGTCGGATGTTTGGAAGAGTTTATGCGCAGATTGGATATCAGTTTTAGGCTCGGCGCGAGATTCGGATTAAAAATACCTTTTCGGGAGCCTTCGGCAATTTTTAGAGTTGGAATTTGGCGAAACGGACATCAAATTCGGATTCAGCGCGCGAAAACGGTCAAAATGGACTACCTACTTGATATTTTTGAGCATCAGTTACTGTTCACGGCCGGAACAGTGTTTCCGGCGATCGCCGGCGGCGGCCGGCGGCGGCGGGCAGCGGCGGACGGCGGCGGAGGGCGCTCGGGCAGGCGGCGCGCGGCCGCGGGCAGGCGCTGAGGGCGCGTGCAGGCGCGGCGAGGGCGCGGGCAGGCGCGCGGTCCACGGCCCGGCGTGCACCGTGGCGGTGCCACGTGGCGGATGGTGGTTGGGCGGCTCACAGCGCGCGGTCCACGGAGTTCTTCGGGTGCACGGTGGACCGACGGTAGGACTCGTGGCGGCTTTTTTATTGGTGCGGTGTTGTGCGCGCGGTCCATGCAATGGGTGGAGCAGGTGCCGTACGCGACGTGCGGGGTGCGCGGTGCACGGGCGGTGCACGGTGGTTGGGGCCACGTGGCGCGCCGCCATTGGCGGGCTCACGTGCACCGGGCGCAGCGAATTTTCTGGGGACATTTTGTTTTGGATTTCCTTCTTTAGCAATCCGAGAGAGCTTGCTGGGCCATTTCCACCTTCTTCGAGCTCCTATCTTCCTGTGGCCTGAGAAGAAGAAATCTTCTCCTTGAAGAGGAGCTTGCATCTACCAAGTTTCTGATTTTTGGGTGGCACGGATTTCGAGATCTTGATTTTACGGCGCGGCACGACGTTGCGTTTTCTGTGTTCTTCTTCGGCGCAGCAGCAGTGTTTTAGCTTCCCCGGCCTACCCCGAGCTCCTTTTTCTGTGATTTTTGCGCCGTTGGCTTCACGACAGGTAGGGCTTCATCTTTCATTTTGATCGCGCATTCTGATTTTGCTTCTTTGGCTCGGATCCCGGGGTAACAATGGTCCCCCTTTTTCTGTGAGGAATGTGAGGACAGCATCGGAGTATTTTGGCCATATCTTCGCGCACGAGCGTCTGACGGAGACGAGCTTATACAACTTTTTCATCTACAGATCGCAAGGAGCGCGCTCGTATTTTTATTGGATTTTTGTGAGATTTATTTCGAGGTGAAAATCACTGTTTTCTCAGGGTACAGTGTGCAGTCTTTTTCCACAGTTTATATTTGGATTACCACCTTGCCGAATTTATAACTTGTCTTACAGAACTCAGATTTGGGCGTGCAAGGTACCGTTGCGAAGCTATCGACGCGAGGATCGCCGTGATATTTTTATTGGAATTTCCTGGGCACTTTCTGCAGGTGTTAATTTAGCAGTTTTGAATTCGAGGTTGTATGTGGTTATAAGTGCAATAATTGGGAGCCTAAGTGTAATTAGTGAGCTTTGTATTGTACCAGGAATATTACGGGTGTGCTAAAATTGTGGGAGCAAGGATTTGGAGTTTTGGTATTTTCTTGCTGTACGGACTTGGACAGTTTACACTTCAGGTGGGTGGTTGTTGTTTACCTCTATTTTGACATGCTCACTAGGAATATTAGAGTGATCCCATTATCTGGACATGCATGCTTAAAGTAATATAAAATTGTGAGCCCTTCATATGGAAATTACTATTGTGGATATTTGATAGTGGTTGGGACTTATACATGTTGGTATGGATGGAATGTTAGCGTTTAACCTTGCATGTGGATTGGATTATTTATTTTGGACTATATGATTATCCTGTTAGTGGTTGGTACTATTTGAGGATTTTATGACATGCATAGGTGGATAGTGATGCTTTATCATGGAACATGGATTATAGACATGTGTGGTTGGATAATGTTTTAGCATGATGGTTATATCTATGCGGAGCTTTAATTG
>CM054935.1:13576650-13769042 GCA_029168755.2 Tillandsia fasciculata | reverse complement strand
TCAACAGGGGGCCAAAACAGATAGATATGCAGATAGATAGATAGATAGATAGATTCTGAAAGAAAGCTACAGCTATAATAACTCAATCAATAACATGATATGTGACTACCCGCTCATATCTCCCAATCTCGATGACTGCCAAAACTGGCGCAGTCAGCCTGCGCCTGTCGTCTAGGAACGCACCTGCCCACTACTACGCATCCACAAGAGGACGGGATTTACGTGGGGCGTTCTAAATCGACAGTCTCAATCTCACTCAAGAGTCCACCTGGTAACTCGGCCAGGGGCACGCAACCACCTGGTAACTCGGCCAGGGGCACGCAACCCCCTGGTAACCTCGGCCAGGGGCATGTAACCACCTGGTAACTCGGCCAGGGGCATGCAACCATCTGGTGACTCGCCCAGGGCATGCAACCATCTGGTGACTCGGCCAGGGCATGCAACCACCTGGTAACTCGGCCAGGGCATGCATCCACCTGGTAACTCGGCCAGGGCATGCAACCATCTGGTAACTGTGCCAGGGGCATGCAACCATCTGGTAACTCGGCCAGGGCATGCAACCATCTGGTAACTCGGCCAGGGCATGCAACCACCTGGTAACTCGGCCAGGTTATCCACACATCTACGCATCCGGAGCGTGACCCGAGGGGGGGGGCGACCCCAACGAGTATCAAGCATCTTATCTGTCTCAAAAAGCGGCCTATGCAGGCTATGGTCCACGATCAACAGATCGGCAACTCGGTGCTCAAAGCACAACTCAGTCGGAATAAGACTCCGCGACTCAACAGGAAATGCCCAAATCCTCACATAATCTGTCGGAGAACCCTCTACGACTCGATCTGCCAGAACCCCAAAACTCTCATAGCTAAGTGGGAAAAACCACCTCCACTATTATTAGAGGTACATGACTCATGATCTAGAATAATCTCAACAGAAGCTCTAAACTCAAATGACACTATAACTTATCCCAAGGTTCGAAAAGAGACCCTTCGGCCCCCAGGCACGAGGTCAGAAACACCCTAAACCAAAGCCATAACCCTGGCGAATTCCTGATTTAAAACCGCCTTTAAAGAAAGCTGCTTTTCCTTAAAACGGGTTTTTCTCGATTTTTGAAACAATCAGAGTGCAAAAATAATGCCAAAAGAACATGCAGTCTTGTCACGCCCCGGGTGTAAACCGGAACCCGGGCCCATCTACAGATCCGCCGTGCACACGGTATTTCCCGCGTACACGAAGCGCCAAACCTGCTCAGATATAAGAGATAACAATAAAAGAGCAATAAAAACAGAGCTGAACTAAAATCTAATAAATCTCAGACTGAAGCTGGAAATAAAATACAATACATCTGTATAAATGATACATCAGTCACTCCCAGCTCACCAAATAAATACAACCTGCTGGCAAAAGCCAGTCCCAAATGTAAAAGTACAACCGTCTGAGGAATCCTGGGTACACCAACAGTCCAGCTAACTCGCTCATCCTGCCTCGAGATCTATCTACTCAGCCGTCCTCTCTCCTCGACCCGCCGCTAAAAGCCCAGCAGCACCCGCAGAAGGCACTGCAAAACAAGAAAGAAGAAAAAGAGGAAAGAAGAATGGGGGTGAGAACTACTAGTAAACCAGTAGCCTCCCCTAGTGGGTAAAACCTCAAACTCAGACACACCTACTAGGTCTACCAGAGGCAAAGGGGAAAGAAGAGTGGTAAGAAATAATGACTGCCGAAGAAATAAAACTACCACTACTATGCCTCTAGAAATACAGTCCTAGACTGGAATAACCATAACCACAATAACCAACCGTCCCAGATTAACCCAATCTGTACCGCCCTCATCATCGGGCAAGTAAGCCGCGCCGATGTGATAGCAAAGCTCCTGCCGCCGCCCTCACCATCGGGCAAATAAGCCGCGCCGATGTGATAGCGAAGCTGTCAATAACTGTCTGGCCCCAGCCTCCGGAGGGGAACTCGAGGGGAGCGACCCACTCGAGGAAAGCACTACCGGGCAATAACCGCGCCGATAAATAAGTACCAAAAACAGGAGTAAATCACAACTGCAAAGCCCCGGTGGAACACACCCTCCACTAAAAGAAACACAGATCCCCCAATCTGATGCACAAATGAACATCCGGTCGATCGCCCAAAATCCGCGATCGCCGCAATACCCACAATCACAATCATGTCCCACATCCGACATCCGGTCAACCGCCTACTGTCCGCGGTAGCCGCTATAATCCCGCAACCCATAATCAAACACAACCTGTCACTAACCCTCAGGTCCTCGCTACACTATCCCAAACCCCTGCTCGAACCCGAGCAACCAGACTCAAAGGTCTAAATAAGAAGGAGAAAAGAAATCAAACATGGTTTCTCCTATGTCAATTCCAGCATGATAGTGTAGCAGAAAAAGGTGGCCTATCTAGGTGTCCAAACAAGCATGCAAGTGTTCTCAAGGAAATAAAGGAAAAGGTGTTCAATAGTGGTTCCACATGTGTAACAATTAATAACTCCGCATAGATATAACCATCATGCTAAAACATTATCCAACCACACAGGTCTATAATCCATGTTCCATGATAAAGCATCACTATCCACCTATGCATGTCATAAAATCCTCAAATAGTACCAACCACTAACAGGATAATCATATAGTCCAAAATAAATAATCCAATCCACATGCAAGGTTAAACGCTAACATTCCATCCATACCAACATGTATAAGTCCCAACCACTATCAAATATCCACAATAGTAATTTCCATATGAAGGGCTCACAATTTTATATTACTTTAAGCATGCATGTCCAGATAATGGGATCACTCTAATATTCCTAGTGAGCATGTCAAAATAGAGGTAAACAACAACCACCCACCTGATGTGTAAACTGTCCAAGTCCGCACAGCAAGAAAATACCAAAACTCCAAATCCTTGCTCCCACAATTTTAGCACACCCGTAATATTCCTGGTACAATACAAAGCTCACTAATTACACTTAGGCTCCCAATTATTGCACTTATAACCACATACAACCTCGAATTCAAAACTGCTAAATTAACACCTGCAGAAAGTGCCCAGGAAATTCCAATAAAAATATCACGGCGATCCTCGCGTCGATAGCTTCGCAACGGTACCTTGCACGCCCAAATCTGAGTTCTGTAAGACAAGTTATAAATTCGGCAAGGTGGTAATCCAAATAATAAACTGTGGAAAAAGACTGCACACTGTACCCAGAGAAAACAGTGATTTTCACCTCGAAATAAATCTCACAAAAATCCAATAAAAATACGAGCGCGCTCCTTGCGATCTGTAGATGAAAAAGTTGTATAAGCTCGTCTCCGTCAGACGCTCGTGCGCGAAGATATGGCCAAAATACTCCGATGCTGTCCTCACATTCCTCACAGAAAAAGGGGGACCATTGTTACCCCGGGATCCGAGCCAAAGAAGCAAAATCAGAATGCGCGATCAAAATGAAAGATGAAGCCCTACCTGTCGTGAAGCCAACGGCGCAAAAATCACAGAAAAAGGAGCTCGGGGTAGGCCGGGGAGCTAAAACACTGCTGCTGCGCCGAAGAAGAACACAGAAAACGCAACGTCGCGCCGCGCCGTAAAATCAAGATCTCGAAATCCGTGCCACCCAAAAATCAGAAACTTGGTAGATGCAAGCTCCTCTTCAAGGAGAAGATTTCTTCTTCTCAGGCCACAGGAAGATAGGAGCTCGAAGAAGGTGGAAATGGCCCAGCAAGCTCTCTCGGATTGCTAAAGAAGGAAATCCAAAACAAAATGTCCCCAGAAAATTCGCTGTGCCCAGTGCACGTGAGCCCGCCAATGGCGGCGCGCCACGTGGCCCCAACCACCGTGCACCGCCCGTGCACCGCGCACCCCGCACGTCGCGTACGGCACCTGCTCCACCCATTGCATGGACCGCGCGCACAACACCGCACCAATAAAAAGCCGCCACGTGTCCTACCGTCGGTCCACCGTGCACCCGAAGAACTCCGTGGACCGCGCGCTGTGAGCCGCCCAACCACCATCCGCCACGTGGCACCGCCACGGTGCACGCCCGGGCCGTGGACCGCGCGCCTGCCCGCGCCCTCCGCAGCGCCTGCACGCGCCCTCAGCGCCTGCCCGCGGCCGCGCGCCGCCTGCCCGAGCGCCCTCCGCCGCCGTCCGCCGCTGCCCGCCGCCGCCGGCCGCCGCCGGCGATCGCCGGAAACACTGTTCCGGCCGTGAACAGTAACTGATGCTCAAAAATATCAAGTAGGTAGTCCATTTTGACCGTTTTCGCGCGCTGAATCCGAATTTGATGTCCGTTTCGCCAAATTCCAACTCTAAAAATTGCCGAAGGCTCCCGAAAAGGTATTTTTAATCCGAATCTCGCGCCGAGCCTAAAACTGATATCCAATCTGCGCATAAACTCTTCCAAACATCCGACGGGGTCCCCCGATTACCCACGTGATCCACTTAAGCCCGAGTCCACCCCTTGTGTCCAAATTGGCGTGCGCGAACACCGCCGTCATGCCACGTAGGCTTCCAGAAGCTGCTGGTCACACTGTAGAAGTCCTACAAGGATCCGGGTCACCACAAGGATCAGGAGTCTACTAAACATAATATGGGATTCCCACGAATTTTACAGAAAATTCCAGGCAACTATCAGATTAAAACTGTGAAAATAGCATGCATGATTATTATAATCAAATTGCATTCAATAGCTTTTAAGGGCATTCTATACATTTCGGAGAAATTCCAACCCACCTGGAACGCATTCCGCAGGCAATTGCTGAAGTCGGTGAAGTGCCGGAACCCCGAACTAGCGAAACCTCGAAAATCGTGCCACGCGGGCGCACACTGCCGCGAATCCGGAAAAATCCCTGGTAGCTCAAATAAAATCCTTGAGTCAATACAAAATTCCGGCAAAAGTTTCTCCTGTACACCCTATGCAACTCCTCTGTACTCCCAACACACTCCAGCATACAAAAGATTAAAGCTCACCAATACACAATTTACATAAGTCCATCAGCACCCAAACAATTCCAAAAGCACACCTTCACACAGCACACTCCAAAAATCCCCCACAGCTAACACATGTCCATCTGTAGTCACTAGGTGCTCACAATACACAAAAGTCCTAATACACCTCTCCAACATTAAGTTCACTTGCACAAAATAATTCAAGATCACATATACATAATTCTCTTAAGTCCACCCACACACACCCTGCTTCCATAAAAACTCCCACAGCACAAAACTCCATTTGCATACCAATTAGTAAAGTCCAAACATACAACTCCCTAAATTCACCCTTACACACAACCAACTTGCACAATTAATCCAATTAATCTGAGGGTGATCCACGTGCCGCCACTGCCGGTCTCAAAAGCCCGCGCGGCACCAAGCTCGCCGTGTGCACCGAAAGATACTGCACCAACACAGAGAGAGAAAGAGGAAACCAAAGTTAGCAAAGCTCTGCCACAATGCACGCGTCCGTCGGCAAGGAGACAGCCCCGGACGTCGAAAACGCCCCGCGCCGCGCGAGGAATTTCCTGCGCACCCGTCGTTGCGCACCGGCCAGTCGCAGCTCGCAAGCTCCCGCGCTGGCCGCCTGCCGCGCGGCGCCCAAACGCTGCCGCGCGCGGCCCTGGCACGTGCTGCGCGGCTGGCACGGTGCCTCTGCAGCGCAGCGCTGCGCGCGGCGCCCAGGCGCGACCGCGTGCAGCGCGGCGCCCTGGCGCGCCCGCATGCAGCGCGGCGCCCTGGCGCACCCGCATGCAGCGTGCGGCGCCCAGGCGGGCCCGCATGCAGCGCGGCGCCCTGGTGCGCCCGCACGCAGCGTGCCTGCGCGTAGGCGCTGCGCGTGGCGCCAATGCGCGCCCGCACAGCCGCGCACGCCGGCTGCGCGACCCTGCTCCCGCGCGGCCACCGACTCCCACCTCCCGAAACCGCTCCAACTGGGGATAAAACAGCCTCCAACAAAAAACCCAAGCTTCTTCTCTCAAACAACAAAAAACTGCAAAGCATTACCTTGAAGGGAGGTCGACGCGCGCGCTCCACACGCCCACCGGACCTCTAAGAGGAAGTCCAACCTCAACCACACTCAAAAAGAACTCACTTTCCCTTTCCCTCATCTTCTTCCATCTTCATCTCTTACTTCTTTCTCTCCTTTTTCTCCTCTCTTTCTTTCCTCTGCTTTCACCCATTTCATCTGCTTCACAAGTGAAGGGGATGATGACGTGGAGGCAAAATTAATTAGGGGAGGCATGTAGCAGAGGTGGTAGTTGGCTACAAACCATTAAATGCACCTAGCCTCATTAATGCTCCACTACAAAAAGAAATACCAACTCACCCCTTAAATCCAATCCCATTCTTTTCTTTCTTTCTTTACCTTGATCCTCACAGACAACACACCTAATTTAAATAAATAATTAATTAATTATTCCAAATTAGGCCAACTCCAAGTCACTTTTTGCCCTCGGAGCCTCCGCACCAGCCCGGAAACTCCCGAACTCCGCTGTAATTTGAAAATACACATGCTCAAAGCTTTCTCTCCTCAAAAAGCTCAACAGTGGAGTCGGTGTGCTCAAACCAAAAACCGGCTCCAAAACTGCCAACTCCAACTCACTTTTTGTCCTCGGGTCTTCCGCGTCAGTCCGGAACCTCCCGAACTTCGCTGTAACATGAACTACACCTGTTCCAAGTGTTCCCAAAATTTCTGCACTCCACTGTGAAGTCGAGGCTTCCCTGAAACCGGTCATCTAACGGCGGACAATCCCGGAAAACTCCGATTCAAGCTGGGGCTTCCGCGTTGATCCGAATCAACCCGAACTCATCTGTAAATACATACGGAACACGCCCGAGGCAATTTCCTCCGCACCACGCCATCTAGCGAGGTCGGCGCGCCATCCGAATTCCCGGTACTCTACACTAACCCACTCAAGGAAGCATCACTGTAGATCACGTATCCCGCTCCTACAGTAGGCAAAGCCAAGATCGGGGCGGTTGTCAACCGTTCCTTCAATTCCCTGAAGCTTCTCTCACACGCATCATTCCAGATAAACTTGGTGCCTTTATTGTGTTAGTCGCGTGAGGGGTAGATAACCTTGCAAATCCCTCAACAAAACGCCGATAGTAGCCGGCAAGACCGATGAAGCTCCGGATCTCGGTGATGTTCGTCGGTCTAGGCCAATCCTTGATTGCCTCAATTTTCTTGGGGTCCACAGCTATTCCTTTATCCGAGATTACATGACCCAAGAACGCTACCTCTCGTAGCCAAAACTCACACTTCTTCATCTTGGCGTAGAGCTCTTTCTCCCGAAGTAATTGCAATACATGCCGCAAGTGATCCTCATGCTCTTCGTCACTTCGAGAGTACACCAAAATGTTGTCGATGAACACCACGACGAATCTATCCAAAAAGGGCTTGAAGACACGGTTCATCAAATCCATAAAAGCTGCCGGGGCATTAGTGAGCCCAAACGGCATAACAGTAAACTCATAATGTCCATACCGTGTCCTAAAAGCCGTCCTAGGAACATCCTCGGGCTTGATCTTGAGTTGGTGGTATCCAGACTGAAATCTTCGAATACACTCTTGATCCTTGGAGTTGATCAAACAAATCATCAATCCTCGGCAATGGATACTTATTCTTAATTGTGACCTTGTTAAGCTCACGATAGTCCACGCAAAGGCGAAGCGATCCATCCTTTTTCTTGACGAACAAAACTGGTGCTCCCCAAGGTGAAACACTCGGTCGGATGAAGCCTTTTTCCAACAAGTCTTGAAGCTGTGCCTTGAGCTCTTTTAACTCTGTCGGTGCCATCCTATATGGTGCTTTCGAGATTGGGGTAGTTCCAGGGATCAGATCCACCACAAACTCGATCTCTCTATCCGGAGGCATCCCCGGTAGCTGTGCCGGGAACACATCAGCAAACTCTCGCACAACTGGGATATCCTCCACTCTCGGAGTCTCACTGCTCTTATCCACAACAGTAGCCAAGTAGGCGACACATCCACTCCTAATCAACTGTTTTGCTCTGGTGGAAGAGATAGTCATCGCAAACAGCGAACTTTTGCTGCCTCTGAACACAATTTCCTCTTGTCCCGGTTCTCGAAACGTCACGAGTCGATTCTCACAATCAATGGTAGCATGATATCTTGTGAGCCAATCCATGCCCAAAACCACATCGAATTCTCCAAGTCGATGAAGGGCCAACAAATCTGCCGGCAAAATCCAATCCCCAATCCTAATAGGGCAACTAGGGGAAAACTCTCGAATCTCCAAATTATGATCGGGAACTAAGACTCGTCCCGGATGCAAGGTAGGAACTAACTCAATGCCATGCAACTCGGCAAACAGTCGGTCAATGAATGAATGAGATGCACCAGTGTCAAATAAAGCTCGAACTCGAATGCTATGAATCAAGATAATACCTGCAACGACGTCCTCTGCCGCTGAAGCGTACTCAGTTTGGGCCGCGTACATGCGCCCGCTTGGAGCCTGCCGTGGCCCCTCGTACTGTCGCGACGCCGGTGGTCGTCCTGACTGAGAGTAGGTGGGTGGGGTCACCTGTCCTTGAATAACTGGTGCCGATGCTGATGAAGGGGTCGGTGTCGAGCCTCGCGGGCATTCTGATCGAAAGTGGCCCTCCTGGCCACAAAGGTAGCACTTGCCTCCACGCTGCGGGCATTGCGGCGGCACATGGGGTCCACCACAAATCACGCAACGCGGTGGCCGCCGACGGTCAGGTCCTCCCCGGTGTGAAGATGAGCCGCGTCCTCCAGACTGGCTCCTCGGGTGCTTCGGCGGTTTCTTCAAATAGGGCTTATGACTTGCGCCCTCAGTCGCCGACCTCTTGCCTCACGTTCTATCAAGAGCTTCTCTCTCTTCCTTAGCAATCTCCGCGCCTTTCTCCACTATCAAGGCACGGTCCACAACCTCCCGGTAGGTTTGGAGGTTTAGGGTCTGAACCAATCTGAAAATGGACGGTCTAAGGCCGTTCTCAAACATACGGGCCTTGTCCTCGTCGTCCCTCACAACGTGCGGAATACAATTAAGTAGTCGAGTAAATTCCCTCTCGTACTCCGCCACGGTTTTGTCTCCTTGCCTCAAGTTGCGGAGATCTCTTTCCATTTGCCTTTTTGCGCTCGCCGGAAAATACTTCATTGCAAGCATCTTCTTGAATCGCGGCCATGTGATTGCCGCCAAATCGGTCGTGGGGTCATCCCGAATGTCCGTCCACCACTGATAAGCATCGCCCTCGAGGTGGTGTGTTGCCAACCACACCCGGTCTCCCTCCGCTACGAAGGTATCGTGGAAAAGTTTCTCCATGTGTAGAATCCACTTCTCAAAAACCCAATAGTCGGGTTTCTCTCCATCATATGTCCGAGGCTTGGATTCCCGGAATTCCCTCAAACGAGCCATGAGTCGGTCCCGCTCTTCTCCTGCTACCATCATCGGCAAAACTGTCCTCGCCGGTGGAGTCTGAACTGGCGGTGACATCACAACCTCTTCCCGGCGCCCCGCACTCGGAGTGTGATGTGAAGACTCGGGCACCTCAGGTCGAAGTGCATCGGTCACTCCACCCATGTGCTCCTGTGGTTGCACTGGTGGGTGCGAAGGGTCTTGAGTTCCCCTTGCCGCCAACTGCTGGGTCAAAAGAGCTTCCAACCTCTGCATCCTTGCATCCTGCCGACGCGAAGCCTCAGCCTGCTCTCGCGCCGCAGCCGACTGCCGCTCCACTACATCAGCTAGCATAGCCAGCTGCTCTCTCAAATCTCGGACCTCACTGGATCCGGAAGTAGCGGATGTCTCCGCATCGGCCTCCTCGGCCGTCATGGAGTGCGTCATAGGCATTACAAACTGCAACATGCATAAAAAACGTAGGTTAGAACAACCAACACGAAACGCATCCCCACTCGAGACAAATCCAAATCATGCAAAAGCAATGAAGTATGACACAATTATTTTTCGATGTCAGGTTGTCAGCCGCCAACCTGACCTTCCAAGGAAATAGAAGGTGTAATCACTTCGATCAACTCCAACTCTATGAAGTTATAGTACTGACCCAATCATGTTACTTTCGCCAAGTAATCATATAAGACCCCGTCTCTCACGTTCTTAATCCTTATAGTTCAGCCAGCCTAAGGTTTGCTAGGTCCACTAAAACTCAACCCTAGGGTCTAATACCAATATAAACTGTCACGCTCTGGGCCCCAGCGGAAGCCTATCCGTCACATGCACAGACCCGTCGTGTGCACAAGGTACCCCCCAGTACACACAAGGCGTCTACAACAACAAAGCGGAAAGGAAGCAATAAACACATCCTACTAGTAATCAGAGCACAACCCAACTAATCTATACATAAAAGAGGAAAGTAGATAACAGCTATCATACAAGAAGTTAAAATCAATATACACATGTAGTTCCCTCAAATACATCTTATCAAAATACATGGGTGGTTTCTATGCCAAAATACACTAACACCTCTCCAAGAAAAATAAAAGAAAAGGTGCCCTGTAACCACCTCGAGTGGTGCGACGGGGACAAGCTAGCTATGCGATAATCCCTTGCCACGGTCCCGAGCCCCTCCCGCTGCGGATGGCTCTGAAAAACAACAACCCAAATGGGGTGAGAACTATTAAACAATAGTTCCCAGTGGGTAAGCCGCCGAGAGAAGCGAAATACACCACTAGATCAACTGAGGCATAAGATAAAACTGCTGAAATGAAATGCAGAAAATAAACAACTGAAGTAAAGTAAAGTACTCTACTACTATCATGCCTCTATGCTCATGTACAAGGTGATGATGATATGAATCTATCATGCTATCATAATGTCCAACTACAATGAGTAGTATTACTTATGTGGTGTCCAATGTCAAGTTTGCTATCATGTATGTCCAACTACCATTAATGTATCATCTATGTGATATTCAATGTCAAGTTTGGTTAACTTAATCCTTTTCTCTTGAAGACTTTCTTTGAGTCTAAGCTTGAGCCACGCCTCATGGTCCCGTGGTGGCACCCCCCAAGGAGCTATGCCAATCCAACGGCGTCCCAATCGGCACCCAATCCCGCACGGCGATCATGATGTCGCAAATGGCCAACTCCGGAGTGCCGGCTTGGAGGGAGCGACCCTACCAAGCATATGCGAATGAGCACAAACGGCAAGCAAGCAAGTCTCGATCATCGTGTCTGAAACACGGAATAGCAAGTCATCGTGTCTAAAACACGGAAAAGCATCATCGACCTTTAGGTCGGGGTATAGTATCTCAAGTGTCAATGTTTCATATACAATATTAACATTATCTTGCATAATGAAAGAGTAAAACATTTACAAGTTGTCCTCATGTCTCAAACATGGAATCTAACTATTTCACCTTGATTGTACAAGTTTAGAAGTTTTCTACTTGTATCTTACAATACTAGATGACTCTAATGTCATAATGTCCATTTACACATGATCAAGTGTTTAACATGTCCCAAAAATTCTATAACAGTATAGTTATTCTATATCCATATCCAAAAGCTTAAGTTCACGAAAATTCCTATTCAACCCCCCCAAAGTGCCCATGCACCTACAATGTTTACCTCTACTACATAGAGTATGAAATTTTCTACACATGAAGGGGTTCAAATGCATGATCATAAATCATGATAAATCAAACGATACATGTTTAATATAGCAATGATGCCCTAAAAGTCTCTAGAAGACATAGGGGGAGTTCACCCATTTCGGTGAGGTCAGACCCACCGGATAGTTGCCAAATCCTTGTGAAGGATCCCAACCAAGAAGCCCACACTTCCTCTTATGCCCTAAGAGAAGTTTTCAATGGGTTAAAACATCACAAAACCCTAATCACAAAATCCCTTAAAATTATAAGGAAAATAGGTGGAAAATACCTTAGGTTGAGGGATTTTGCTAAATCTTACAATCCAAACAAGAAAAGCATCAAAACCAACCTACAAGAGTGTTCTACACCCATCAATTCCACCCCAAAAGCTAGGAATCAAAAAGCCCCAAAATAAACCCTAGTTTTCCAAAAACTAGGTTTTCCCTCAAAAATCCCAAAAGAAAGGGAAAGGAAGTGTTCCAAACCTCTTTGAGCTTGAATCCCACCTTGGAATAGCAAAGGATAGGAACAAGAGCTCCAAACTTCCTCCTTCTCCAAGTTCTAGCCTTCCTCCAAGCTCTTGTAGCAAGCTTCAATGGTGGAGAAGAGGAGGTTGAAGAAGAATCCAAATAGAGAGATGTGTTGGAGAAGGAAATCCAAGATTTCTCCCTCTCACTCTCTCTCTCTCTAAAACTTCTCTTGCTCTCTCCAAATGAGAGGAAAAGAGGAGTGAAGGGGTTAAAAACCCTAAAGTAACAAAAGCCCAAAAGCCCCCTGCAAGAAACGTTATTTCGTTTCTTACTGTGCTGTCCAGACCCGAACGGTCCGGACTGCCCCAATACGGTCCGGACCCCGAACGTGGAATTTCCAGTTTCGCGCGGACAGTCCGGACCCCGAAGCCAAAAACCCCAAATTTTCGAATTTTTCGAAAATCTCCGATTTGCGCCCAAACTCTCCGGAAACCTTCTAGAACCTTCCGAAAGCTTACTAAAACATCCGAAGGGTATCATTTAACCCTTCACACACTAGAACTTTGCAATTTGCTAAAGTTTAGTGTACTAGACTCGCATAGAGCGCAGACTTTGGATGCAGCTATTGACCACGCTCAGTGGGTCGACAGAGGATCCGTAGTTATGTCTAAGCGGGGCCTGGCGCCTGGGACTAGTTCTGGAGAGAAACGCCCGGCGCCGTCAGATGTTGGTCAGTCTAGCAGGCCGAGGCCGTCGAGACCACCACGATTCCAGCCTCGGGGTCGTGGGTCTCAGGGCAGGCAGAGATCAGGGGGTTTCCGACCGCCGAGACAGCAGTACCAGCAGCAGCAGCGACGTTCAGATAGATGTGTTATTTGCGGCGGATCCCATGCACCTCAGTTTTGTGATCAGAGACAGGGCCGGTGTTTTCGTTGTCGGCAGCCAGGGCACATAGCATCGACTTGTCCAGGGGTAGGGTCACTAGTACCCTCGTCAGCATCGACTCCTCTTCCGCCTTTCCAGACGGGTGGAGCTTCGACGGGTTATGGCCAGGGAGATAGAGCCACTTCATCTCGGCAGTCAGATAGACGACCACCTCCGAGCGGGCGAGTTTATGCCGCTCAGGTTGAGGATTCAGGGGCCGCGAGCCACGTGGTAGCAGGTATTGTTCTTATCTCCTCTACTCGCACTCGAGCTTTATTTGATACCAGAGCATCGCATTCATTCATCAGTAGGGCATTTGCATTGTTGCATGGGCTAGAGATAGGACCATTAGCTTGTGCTCGTGAGGTTCAGATACCTGATCATGTATTGCATGTAGATGAGTATTGTCGGTCCTGCCCAGTGCAGTTAGGGCTCTGGATTTTACCGGTTGATCTATTGGTCCTTCGTCATCTCCGGGATTTTGATGTAGTGTTGGGGATGGATTGGTTGACTCAGTACTATGCTACTATCGATTGTAGAGATAGGACTGTGACCCTTCGAGAGCCGGGTCAGGAGGAGTTCATCTATAGGGGATGCCAGAGTACCCTATTTGCGGCGACTATATCTTCTGCTAGGGCACGACAGATGTTGAGTCGTGGTTGTGTCGCTTTCTTAGCGACTGTTGTAGAGGTGCCTACGGCGATGCCTGGGCTCGAGGACATCCCTATCGTCCGAGAGTATCCAGATGTGTTTCCCCCTGAGTTATCTTCTATGCCGCCGGATCGAGAGATAGAGTTTGTGATTGATGTAGTCCCTGGAACTACACCAATCTCCAAGGCACCCTACAGGATGGCCCCTGCTGAGTTGAGGGAGCTAAAGGCTTAGTTACAGGATCTTCTGGATCGAGGGTTTATTCGACCTAGTGTTTCTCCTTAGGGAGCCCCGATCCTGTTTGTGAAGAAGAAAGACGGGTCACTTAGGCTTTGTGTGGACTACAGGGAGTTAAATAAAGTGACCGTCAAGAACAAGTATCCCCTTCCTCGGATTGATGATTTATTTGATCAGCTTCAGGGAGCTACGGTCTTCTCGAAGATAGATCTTCAGTCCGGTTACCACCAGCTGAGGGTGAGGGCCGAGGATGTATCCAAGACGGCGTTTAGGACTCGGTACGGGCATTATGAGTTCACGGTGTTACCCTTTGGTTTGACGAATGCCCCTGCCGCATTTATGGATCTGATGAACCGAGTGTTCCAGCCGTACTTGGACCGTTTTGTGGTAGTCTTCATCGATGACATCTTGGCTTATTACCGTAGCGACATTGAGCACGAGGAGCACTTGAGGATAGTGCTGCAACTTCTGAGAGAAAAGAAGTTGTATGCCAAGCTGAATAAGTGCGCTTTCTGGCTTCGGAAAGTTTCATTCTTAGGCCATGTGGTATCAGCCGCAGGAGTGGCAGTGGACCCGACGAAGATAGATGCAGTTCGGGATTGGCCTAGACCTACGACGGTGACAGAGATTCGGAGCTTCTTGGGCCTAGCAGGCTACTACCGTCGGTTTGTGGAGGGCTTTGCGAAGCTCTCTACTCCCCTCACCAGACTGACCAGAAAGGGGACAAGATTTGTTTGGACTGAGCAGTGCCAGCAGAGCTTTGATGGGTTGAAGCTTCGACTGATTTCAGCGCCGATCCTTGCATTGCCAGTTATGGGAGAGGGATTTACAGTTTATAGTGATGCCTCCCACAGCGGCTTAGGTTGTGTTTTGATGCAGCGTGATAGGGTAATTGCTTATGCATCGCGACAATTGAAGGATTACGAAAAGAATTACCCTACTCACGATTTGGAACTAGCCGCGGTTGTTTTTGCTCAGAAGCTTTGGCGACATTATCTCTACGGCGAGCACTGCGAGATCTTTACCGACCACAAGAGCCTGAAATACTTATTCACTCAGAAGGAACTTAATTTGAGGCAGCGCCGGTGGTTAGAACTGTTAAAGGATTACGATCTGAGCATACAGTACCATCCCGGCAAGGCTAATGTGGTCGCGGATGCCTTGAGTAGGCGATAGGGTCAGTCCTTGAGCTTGGTACTGTTCACCGGAACAGTAACCCGGCCGGCCGGAATTACTGTTCCGGCGGCCGGCGGCGACCGGCGGCTACCGGCGGCCGGCGGCGCAGCGGCAGAGCGCGGCAGAGCGCAGCGGAGCGCGGCGCGGGCAGGCGCGGGCAGGCGCGGGGTCCATGGGCTTGCCGTGCACCGGGAGCACCGAAGATGGGTGTTGCCACGTGGCGTTCCCTCATTGGTTGGACGGCTTCTACGGGGAGGTGACACGTGGCAGCACCCCATTGGCTGACATTTTTCCGGAAAACCCGGAGCGGGGACCGAACACGTGCACCACGTGGGACACGTAGCGGATTTTTAGTGGACTTGCACAGGCTGTTTCCTGTTTTGTGAACACGTGGCGCATCCTGGTTGGTCCATTTTGGTGTTTCCTGTTCTGCCCGGATCCTGTGTAGAGCCCAAGAATATTCCTTGGCCCATTATATATAGAGTCCCCCACTCCCCTCCCTTTCTCACCTCGGTTTCCGAGCTGTAGAGAGAGAAATAGAGCTTGGGCCCTATAGGAAAATTGTTCCTCTCTCTCTTCTCTCTCTCTCCTAAAAATTTCAGAATTTTTGGAATTACTGATAGTGAGTTATCTGCGACGCGGCGCACTGCGACGATTTCCTTTTTCGGCCCATTTCCCGTCGCAGTTTAGTCGAAAAATCCCTGTGTGCTAACCAGGAGGAATTTTTGGACAATTTTTGCGGCAGCGCGTTCCTAAGAGGTAAGGCTTCGATTTCCGTGTTGATCACTTTGCTCCATTTCACACTTTTGGCTTGGTTTCCGAGGCCTCTTTGACCCCCCTTTTTGCTGTGGTAATTTCTGGACAGCATCGGCTTCTCCGATTTTTATCTTCGTGTAGGAGCATCAGATCAAGGCGTTTAAAGAGTCGATTTCGATCTACTCGTCGCAAGGAACGCAACCGTAATTTTTCTGGATTTTTCTGAGCACTATACAAAGGTGAAAAACTCCTCTTTTTCCGTGCTATTTGAAAAACAGCAAAGGCTGTGTTTTTATGAATAGTATAGTTACACCCTGTGCAATGTGTGTTGCTGTAGGGCACCGTTTTTGGCAGACAACAATTTTAGGGGACTGTGGACAGCCAGGAGACTATCTGGGTGTGGTTTGAGCTGCTCGAGGTGGGCGGTTGTTGCTTACCTCATTTTTGACAAGCTCACTGGGATTATTAGAACTCCCCTAAAATTTAATTGATGAGAACCATTGGGACGAACTAATATGACAATTGATGAGAACCATTGGGACGAACTAATATGACAATTGATGAGAACCATTGGGACGAACTAATATGACAATTAATGAGAACCATTGGGACGAACTAATATGGCAATTGATGAGAACCATTGGGACGAACTCCCCCAAAAATTTAATGGGACAATTGATGAGAACCGCTGGGACGAACTCTCCTAAAAATAAATGTGACAATTAATGAGAACCATACATATGACCCCACAGATTATATGATAACTTATTTTGGGACACTGTGATTGGGACAAAGGCCATAATCTCGCATGCAAATAACTTTTATTCAGTAAATCAATCTTTTAAAATAAATCTTTGACACTATTTTACAGCTTTTAAAATAAGACAGTTGCATGCATGACTGAACATCTAGTGAGGCCACTATTTATTGCTACACTATCACATTGGGACTGACATGTTTTATTGCTCTCCTTTGCATTCAGATGATTGTCGCTCGAGTATGAGCAAGGGTTTGGGATAGTGTAGCCGAGATTGTACTAGATTGTGGACTTGTGGGGTATTGCGGTGACCGCGGACAGTAGGCGGTCGACCGGATGTTTATCCTTGCATCAGATTGGGGTTGAGTCTGGTTTATTTTTGCATCAGCTGGGGATTGGGTTTTCTTTTTAGTGGATGGAGTTTCCCACTTTGATCATAGTCATGATCCAGTCCTGCTATTGTGAGACATTGGTTACAGAGATGCTTGATACAGAGATGCTTTACTCGTGTGGGTCGCTCCCCTCGAGTGCCGCTCCGGAGTGTGCGATATACATATTTTGAGTCCTTGAGACTCCTATTTCCTATCGGTGTTATGGACTGGCCAACATACCCGATTTGGCAGGCAAGGCACAGCAGGCAGTACCAGTCCTTACTGGTTCATTGATTGGGTTTTTTCAGGCAGGCATGTTAGATATTGATGCATACATCCAGTCACTTCGTTCTACATGGCATTTAGAGGCATAATAGTGGTAGTTTCCTTTTTACCAGCAGCCGTTATAGCTTACCACTGTTCTTCCTTTTTGCCTCTAGTAGTCCTAGTGGGTGTGTCAGAGTTGAGGTTTTACCCACTAGGGGAGGCTACTGGTTTATCTGGTAGTTCTCACCCCCATTGTTATTTTCTGTCTCTTTCTTCTCCTCTATTTTTTTGCAGAGTCGTCTGTGGGAGCTGCTAGGCCATCGGCAGCTGATCGAGGTAAGGGAATCGCTGAGTAGATAGATCTCCTGTGAGACTGAGAGTGCTATTAGACAGATATTGTACCCTTCACTCAGACTGTGGTATTCTCCTTTCATTTTGGTTCTGGCGTTAGCCAGCTGGTTGTACTATTTTGGTGAGCTGGGAGATTATTGTATTTATTACAGCTTTATTTTTAGTTCCTGTCTGAGATACTATGTGGTTCTTCTATTTCAGCTCTGTATTATGCTCTTTTATTGCTATATCATATCTGAGCAGGTTACCAGCGCTTCATGTACGCGGAAAATTCTGTGTGCACGGCGGATCTGTAGACGAGCCCGGGTTCTGGGTTACACCCGGGGTGTGACAGATTAAGTTGGTATCAAAGCTTAGGGATAGGTCAGTTGGGACTTAGGAAACCCTAGGCTTTTGGCAGACCCTAGGATGATAGGGCGTGAGAGACGTAACTTTTTGCGAAAGACGTTGACTCTTCCAGTGAGAGAAGAGGGACCGACATACCCAATTTCTGGTGGACAGTTATGTTGGCTGTAGACAACAAAAAGTCACAGAAATAGGAGGATGTCTTTGACTTTCGCTAGAATGGGTCGAGTGTGGCTCCGTTTATTGATTCGGGGTTCCTTGTGTAGCAGGATGCCTCCTCGGCGGCGGATTCTTCTCCGGGGTACTCCTACACCCCCAGAGGAGCCGGAACAGTCCGGGCATCCAGAGATTAGCGAGTTGCGGGCCATGGTGGCCCAGCTGGCGGAGAGTCACCGCCAGCAGGAGTAGAGGATTGAGCAACTGCTCGCTCAGGCCGGGGCACCTCCCCCTACGACTATTGAGGCCCCTGTACCACCTGTTATACCGCCGGCTATACCGCTAGTGCCTGCGGCACCATCATCGAGTAGCGGTGCTCAGGGAGCGATCAGGCCATTGACTCCTGCGGAGGAGCAGGAGATTGCTGACAAACTCACCCAGTTCTGTCAGCGGGGACCGCCTAGGTTTTCAGGGCGGAATACTCAGCCTTGGGAGATCGGGACTTGGCTTTCATCAATGGAGAAGTTATTTCGGGACTTCTTCATTGACCCGAAGTACAGGGTACATATGGCTGTACACTGCTTAGACGGGGACGCAGATGCATGGTGGCGTCGGGTAGAGCCCCTGGAGTTTCAGATCACTCGACAGCTACCCTGGTCAGAGTTCAAGAGAATGATTCTGGATACGTACTTCTCCACGAGTGTGAAGAAAAAGCTAGAGGATGATTTGAAGAATCTTCAGCAAGGCGACCGGACAGCATTTGACTACTTCCAGGAGTTCACGCGGTTGCTCAACTGCGTACCCTATGTCGCCAGGGATGGACCGCACCAGGTGTAGCTCTTTGAGTCGGGCCTGCGCCCAGAGATTTATACTTTGGTGCATGCTCAGAGACTACAGACCTTGGAGGAGGCAGCAGAGCATGCCCAGTGGGTTGAGAGAGGAGACCACGTCGTCGCCAGACGTGGGGGCTTGGTCGCTCAGGGCGCTGACAGGAAGCGACCAGCGCAGGACGACGGGGGACAGGCCAGTTCCTGGAGGCCGCCCCGACCGCCACCGCCTCAGTTCACGGGCCGTGTGCGTTCGGAGCGGCGAGGGCCTGGTGGATCCCAGAGGCCCCCACAGCATCAGCAGCAGCAGCACCCGCGACAGCAGCAGCACCCTTATCAGCAGAGGTCGCAGTCACGGCAGCAGGGGCCTCCGCGGCAGAGGCAACAGCAGCAGCAGGCGAGGCAGCCCCAGGCTACGGCTAGGTGCATTTTCTGCCGGGGACAGCATACTCCTGATACTTGTGATATGAGGTTTGGCCGCTGTTATCGGTGTGGACAGTCTGGCCACGTCCGAGCTACTTGCCCTTATGCGCCATCGACGGCTCCTTCTTCAGCATCGGCTCCTTCTTCATCTCAGCAGTGGTCGATGGCTCAGCGACCATATGCTCCAGCAAGCAGGCCATCTTCTTCCCATCCCACTGATTATCACCCTCCAGCTCAGAGTGGGCGAGTGTATGCGGCGCAGGTAGAGGACTCTTCAGCCGCAGATCATGTGGTGGCAGGTATCACCTTGCTTTCTGGCATTAGGACTCGTACTTTATTTGATACTGGAGCATCGCATTCTTTTATTAGTAGGTCATTTGCATCATTACATGGGTTAGAGGTAGGACTTTTGCCACGTGCACGAGAGGTTCAGATTCCCGATCTCACCTTGCACGTGGAGGAGTGTTGTTGGTCCTGCCCGATGCAGATCGAGTCCCGGATTATGCCAGCAGACCTGTTGGTCCTGAGACAATTGAAGGACTTCGATGTGGTCCTCGGGATGGACTGGCTGGCTCGGTATTTTGCGACTATTGATTGTGCCGCAAGGACCGTCACTTTTAGAGAGCCAGGCCAGGAGATGTTGGTATACCGGGGATGTCAGAGTGCTTTCTTTGCCTCTATGGTTTCGACTTCCCGAGCGAGGCAGTTGATCCGTCGAGGATGTGTAGCCTTTTTAGCTAGTGTTGTTGAGGGGCCTACGGCGGCGCCGGGACTCGGGGATATCCCTATTGCCCGCGAGTTCCCGGATGTTTTTGTTGGGTTTAGGTTAATAAGGATCTAATAGGGGAAAAAACACCTAGAGGGGGGTGAATAGGTGTAAACAATAAACACTCAAAAAATCATTGTGCGATAAAACCCAATGCGGAAAAATAAAAGAACACACAAGATTTTTACGTGGAAAAACTCCAAACCGGAGTAAAAAACCACGGGACCGATAACACGGCGAAATCCACTAGAATTGACACACGTACAAGGTGATATAGCGTACTCACTGACGACTCAACCTCTTACCATACGCTCCTAGTAGATCTTCCCGCTCGCTCCACGACGCTTCTCGAATCCACGATCCGCGCCCAACGCTGAATCCACAGCGTCCAACGTCGAGTCCACGACGTCCAACCGAATCCACGGTCTTCACCCAATGGCACGCTTCGAATCCACGAACGCACCTCGCTCCGAATCCACGAGAGCGATAACACCTTGAATCCACAAGGCCACGCGAGTCCACGCGCCGATTTTGGGGATAAATCGTTGTTTGTTTGGGTGGTGATGATCCGCCGAATACTTAGATTAAAGATAGATCGGAAATGCCATCTAAGTATTCATTAGTTTGATTCAACTCAAGATATGAGTATGAAAACCTAGAATCAAACTAATCAATATAGATGAAGAACCATTAAATAGATCTAATGATTTCCGTTCTTCTCTATATATGTGGATTTTTCTTTTCGGCTATCTTTTCTCAATCAGCCGTCCTATTGCGGATGCCCTAGAAATGAAATGGTAGGGCTATTTATAGGTTAGAAACCCTAGGAAGAATATTCGGATCAAAAACAAACTTTTCTGGAAAGTTTTACCGACGGCGATCCGGATTGCAAAGCCATGATCCGGATTGCAGAAGCACAAAATACGGTTTCCAGAAAAATTGATGTTCGGGATCCGGATCGAAAGCCATGATCCGGATCGTTCATACAGTTTTACCAGAAAAACATGTTCGGGATCCGGATTGCAATTCCTGATCCGGATCGAAGAAGCAAACAGGTAAAACTAGTGTTCGGGATCCGGATCAGAGAGTGCTGCGATCCGGATTGAACCAGTGTATGAACAAACACCTTTCGGGATCCGGATTGAAAGCCACGATCCGGATCCTGAACATGTCCCATGTCCAGTTTTTGATGAATAAGCAATTAAAACCTCTTCCAGGTGTTTCTACACTATAAGAAGTATTCGGATCATCAAAATTAGTTAAACATACCTGATCCTTTTGAATTCTTCTTTCTTGAGATTGAGGTATACGATCCGAAGTTTCTTCATCTTCAATCTTCAAGACTTAACACATTCACGAAATACGCCAACTCAAATTCCGTAACAATCTCCCCCTTTGGCGGTTTCGTGACAAAACACAAATCCACAAAGAAAATTCAAAAAGATATTTTTGTTGCTATCACCATACAACAAAAATTTACAAAAGAGTTCCAGAAATTAAAAACATGAGATAAACTCCTAGAACAGACTCTAGACTTAGACATCTGTAATCTCTGCACACAGAAAACATTCTTGACAAACAAATTCGTTAGTTACCTCAAGAATTGGAGCATACAAAACCAAATACAGAGATAGAGTTTAGTCTCATCATGACATTTGAAAAATTCAGATATGTAAGAAAATAATAGTTAAAACCAACATATCTTCTAAACAGTCGAAAACCAAAATGTCAAAGTATGTTAGTCCAACATCAACTTGTTAGTCATATTACATGCCCAAATAGTTAGTCGAATAGTTAGTATAGAAGCATGTCACAAATCACAAAAGAAAACCAAAGTTGAGTTGAGGTGGTTCATACTTACCTTGATATCATCGATATTCACAATCATTGTTCACATCATTCATTGTTCAGAGTTCGTTCTAACTCTCTCACTCTCTCCCCCTTTTTGTCACAAAACAAAGCCAAATAATTACAAAACAAGGAGAGTTAATACAAATCATAAACCTGCAAAAACAAACGAAGAAGATCCAAGATTTCAACTCACGTTTGGTGAAAAACCATAAAGACCGAGTTTTGATCATGAAAACTTACTTGAATCCGAAGAACTTTGAGTTTTGAAGCACCAAGAAGCAAGAAATCTAGAGAGAGAGACTCTAGAGGCTTGAAAACCAGAGATTAGGGTAAAGAAATCAAGAATCTGTATGTTTCTATATAAAACCCTATCCGTGATCCGGATCGGCCGAGAATGTGATCCGGATCGGCTACCCGCAGGAAAAATCCTGCGTTCGGGATCCGGATCACTTGCCCCGATCCGGATCGGCTACACCTTTTTCTTCAGAAAAAGTTAGAAAAACACAATAAAATCCAGAAAAAGTATGTAAGCACTTTACCATGTCAACTTTAAACAAATGGCATCGTTTCATGCAACAAGAAATAGATTATGCACAATCTATCAAAAATATCCAAAAATGAAACGAAGATTTACGAAAGTTAAAACACTTAAAGTTGAACAACTTCAATTACATCTATCCTGATCCTATGTGTAATGTCTTTATCAAATCATCAATTTCAGTAAAGAAAATGAAGTACCAAGATCAATAGATGTTTGAAATCCCAGATAAGTTAAATAATATATCTAGACAATCTGTTGAAGGAGTGGCTCTTTGAGCATCTTTAAAAAAAATCCCACCTTATACCAACCATGAAATATGACTGAGTCAAATATTTCAATATGTATTTCATCAACATTTTCAAAACAAAGATTTGCTTTTCATTCATGGAGTATCTTTTTCTTTCATTTTCTCCATGTGGTGGTAGTTTTCACACTCCTCATTGGGATGTAACTCTTTCCACATCTTTTGAGCATTTCACATTTCATTGACTCCCCCTCAATTGGCTATCAATTATTTAATATATAAAGTATTCAACCAAACCATTGATCTCGAATTCATACTCGACTAAGCAATCAAATATGATAATGACTATACCAAGAGATCATTGAGAGAGAAATTGACTTTGATCACAGAAAGATGGTTTAATTAACGTAAATGATCATTGCAACATTGAAACATTATGACATCAAAAACATAATAAATTTCTAAATGCATAAAAGGATGCAATTAAAGTCAATTATGATATATGCTCAATTAGTGTGCTATGTACAGAACATAGATAAAGAACAAAACAAAAACAAGAACAAAAACAAAACCTAATCTAAGCAAAGGTTTCAAAAGAGTTTATTTCAAGGAAAGCATGCCAATTGCTTTTCGCAAGTGAATGAAACGTTTTTGATCCAAAGGTTTTGTTAAGATGTCGGCTAATTGATCCTCAGTTGAAATATATGACAGTTGAAGAATGTTTGATTCAACTAGCTCTCTAAGAAAATGATATCTAAGTTCAATATGTTTTGTTCTAGAGTGCAACACAGGGTTTTTAGAAATGTTAATGGCACTAGTGTTGTCACATAAAATGGTTACCGAAGATGTTGAAATTCGGAAATCGCTCAACACTCTTCATCCAAATCAATTGGGTTGAACAACTTCCTGCAGAAATGTACTCCGCTTCGGCAGTCGAGAGTGCTATGCAGTTCTGCTTTTTACTGTGCCATGCAACAAGGCAGTGGCCGAGATAGAAGCATGCACCACTCGTGCTTTTCCGGTCATCCACCGATCCAGCCCAATCGGCATCTGAGTATCCAACAATATCCAAAGTCGTTCCCATAGGATACCAAATTCCGAAATTGATTGTACCTTTGATATACCGGATGATCCGTTTCACCGCTTTCAGGTGAACCTCCTTCGGTGCTGATTGATATCTCGCACAAATCCCAACACTGAAGGATATATCCGGGCGACTAGCCGTGAGATATAGTAGACTTCCAATCATACTGCGGTACAGTTTCTCGTCTACATTCTCACTTTGTGATTCACTTCCAAGTCCCTTATGGCTAGTTCCCATTGGAGTCGGAAAATCTTTAGAATTTTCAAGATCAAACTTTTTGACCAACTCCAGTGCATACTTGGATTGACACAAGTGAATTCCTTCATCGTTTTGCTTAACTTGTAATCCAAGAAAATAATTCAATTCGCCCATCATGGACATCTCAAATTCGCTTTCCATGGTCTCCGCGAATTTAGAAGCATCATTATCTCTCGTTGCTCCAAAAACAATGTCATCAACATAGATTTGAGCAACTATGAAATTGTTTTGATAATGCTTCACAAAGAGAGTCCTGTCAGCTCCCCCTCGAGTGTAGCCCTTTTCCAAAAGGTGCTTTGTCAACCTTTCGTACCATGCTCGCGGTGCTTGTTTCAGACCGTAAAGAGCCTTTTTCAGTCGAAAAACATGGTTAGGTAGTTTATGATCCACAAAACCTTTCGGTTGAGCTACATAAACTTCCTCATTTAAAAATCCATTTAAAAAGGCGCTCTTAACGTCCATTTGAAATAATCTGATTTTAAAATGACAAGCGATCGCAAACAATATACGAATGGACTCGAGTCTAGCTACAGGGGCGAAGGTTTCATCAAAGTCTATACCTTCTACTTGAGAATAGCCTTGAGCAACTAACCTTGCTTTGTTCCTGATGATAGTACCTTCTTCGTTTTTCTTGTTCTTGAAGATCCATTTGGTACCTATCACATTGTGTTGCTTCGGAGGCTTCGTCAGTTCCCAGACTTTGTTTCGCTCGAATTGATGGAGCTCTTCCTGCATTGCTTTAATCCAATAATCATCTTGGAGAGCTTCATCAACATTCTTTGGTTCGATTTGTGATACATAGCATGCAAATCCGCAAACCAATTGTCTCCGTGTTCTAACTCCTTCTTGTGGATCTCCAATTATGTTCGATTCAGGGTGATCCTTGGAGATGCGTAACGTTTGAGGTAGAGGAGTAGGCGGAGGTACACGAGATGATTCCTGCACATCAGATAAGCTTGAAGAACCGTTAGATGCATCAACATTATTATCGAAAGAATTGTTAGAAGAAGATGCATTAGCAGGTGTATCATCATCAAGAGAGATATCGAGGGTAGATTTTTCAGATTCAAAGTGAAAAGCTTCATCTACCTTAACATTTATCGATTCTACGATCGTCTTAGATTCTAAGTTAAAAACTCGATATGCTCTACTGTTTGTAGAATAACCTAAGAAAATCCCTTCGTCACTTCGAGAGTCAAATTTTCCAAGATTTTCGCGATCACGCAAAATAAAACACCGACTCCCAAAATGCGAAAATATTTGATATTAGGTTTTCTACTAAACCATAGTTCATATGGTGTATTCAAAGTCCCCGGGCGCAAGTACACTCGATTGATAACATAGACAGCCGTGTTCACCGCTTCAGCCCAAAAATATAAAGGAAGGTTCCGGCTATGAAGCATAACACGTGCCATCTCCTGTACGACCCTGTTTTTGCGCTCGACTACACCATTTTGTTGAGGTGTGTAAGGTGCAGAGAATTCATGTTTAATGCCGTTAGAAGAGCAAAAATCAATGAATTTGGAATTTATGAATTCCCCACCTCTATCACTCCTAACTCGAGTAATCCTTTCATTCTTTTCAATCATAATACGATTGCAAATTTCGAGAAAAGAATCAAAAGTATCAGCTTTTTCTTTTAAAAAGGCTACCCAAGTATATCTAGAAAAGTCATCAACCAACAAAAAAATATACCATTTACCTCCCAGAGATGGTTGACGAGTTGGCCCCATTAAGTCCATATGCAAAAGTTCCAAAGGCCGTTTTGTACCTATGTGGTTCAAATTCTTGTGTGCAGTCCTAGACTGTTTTCCCTTTTGGCAACCGCCACACACAAGGTTTTGTTCAAAAGAAAGTTTTGGAACCCCCTTGACCACATCTTTATTTGAAATTCTAGCAAGTTCCTTAAAGTTTATGTGACCTAGCCTTTCATGCCAAAGTGTTTCATTTTTCAAAGATGCTAGGTTACATTTTTCAGAAATCTTAGAAGGAACTACATAACAGTTGTTTTCTGATCTAACCCCCTTTAAAAAGAAAGCATGGTTCATGTCAGTTACAGTGCATTTATCAGATGAAAAATTAACTGAATAACCACTATCACACAGTTGACTTATGCTTATGAGGTTAGTCTTAAGGCCATGAACAAATAATACATTATCTAGAACCGGGCCATCTGGAATAGCTACCGTTCCCTTTCCAACAATTTTGGAAGACCGACCATCTCCGAAAACAACAAGTCCTCCGGAGTTTTTCTCAAATGTTTGAAAACAGTTTTTATCGCCGGTCATATGACGGGAACACCCGCTATCCAGGTACCAAGACGAACTATCATATGCATGCAAAGAAACATTGGTAGCAAGACAGGGAAAGATTTCACCTTTGCGCACCCAAACCTTTTTGAAGTGCGTCGGTAATGGTCGTGAAGTTGATTTCCTAGGTGAGAGCGTCTTGCTTGAAGAATTGCTGCTCCTTGATGATGTTGTCTTGAGAGATGTACTACCAAGGCTCTTTTCCGTCAATTTGATTGGAGTTGTTTTCCGAGGAATAGCCCTTTTGGTAGTCATTGCAAGATGTGCTTGAGGTGTGCGTTTGGCTCCCATCTTGCAATTTCTTCTTATGTGCCCTGAAATGCCACAACGAAAACATACCTTGGTTCTTGTCGATTCCGAGAAGATGTAGTAGGTTCGTTGTCGTTGCTTGTCGTGAACACCGGTGTCGGAGGAGGAGATACCGACTGAGGCACAAATACTGTACCACTCGAACTTGGAATGTCTCCAGTTTGAGTGTATCCGAGGCCGAACTTATTTCTTTGACCGAGACCAAGAAGTCTGTCCAACTTACTCCTTCCAGAAGAAAATCTCTGTAAGTCATCCTTCAGTTGGCGTATGGTCTCTGTCATTTCCAATTTTTCCTGTCGGGCCTCGCCGTAGAGCTTCAAGAAGTAATTCGCTTTGTTCACCATATCCATATAATTCTTCTCGAATTGCTCATTGGACTCTTGAAGGGAAACATTTGTTTTAATCAGATTGTCCCTTTCCACTTCAAGATCGGTTGAGATAGAGGTTACTCTTTTTACTTCATCTTCAAGATCCTGCAATCTCTCTTTCAACCCCTTGTTTTGCTTAGCCAGTTTCTTTGAATCCCTCAAAAGTTATGGTAGGCTAAAACAAAATCTTCACCTTCCGAATCATCTGATTCATCGTCCGTTGCAATCTTTTCCACAGTGGAGTTGGACAGTGAATCGGATGTACTTGCCATTAAGCACATGAAGGATGAAGATGTGGTGGACGCGTGGAAAGCTGTCGCGTTGTCTTCTTCATCACTTGAGGATGACTCATTTGACGTGGAGTTGTCATCCCAAGTAACTACTTGCATCGCTTTCTTCTTAGCCGGATTCTTGTTGGGACATTCCGTTGCTATGTGGCCGTAGCCTCGACATTTGAAACACTGAACTTGTCCCTCAGAACTTTTCTTATCCTTTGAGAAGTTCTCTTGGCTTCTTGACTTGTAACTTGAAGGACCCTTGCCTTTCTTCGACTTTCCGAAGGATTGAGTTTTGCTTGAATTTCCCCTTCGAAAGTTGCGGCGAAACTTCCTTGTCAAGAGAGCGAGCTGCTTCTCAAAGTCCTCCATAGAAATGTTCTCGTCGTCGTCCGAGGAGGATGAATCCGCGTCTTCTTCTTTAGTTGATTTCAATGCGTAACCTGAAGACTTAGAAGAGGATGCCTTTCCAGAAGAATAGTTAGTAGGAAAAGTCATTTCATAAGTTTGTAAAGCACCTACTAATTCTTCTACACGCATTTCGTCCGGGTGTTTAATTGTTTCAATGGCTGCGACCTTCGGGCGAAATCGTTCAGGAAGAGTTCTTAGAATTTTTCTTACAACTTTAAATTCTGGAATCTTCTCTCCCAAGTTAGCACATGAGTTCACGATGTCTTGCAATCGTGTGTAATAGTCAGTGAAGGATTCATTCTCTGCCATAGAGATAGAGTCAAACTTGCTCGTGAGCATTTGCAGTTTCTGAATCTTCACTAAGTTAGTTCCCTCATGCGTAACTTGAAGAACATCCCAGATTTCTTTCGCAGTCTCACATGCCGAGACGCGAGAGAACTCAGTTTGTGACAAAGCATTAAATAGAGCATTAATCCCTTTGCCATTGTAAGAAGATAAGTCTATCTCTTCCTTGGTCCATTTCGACCTAGGTTTTAAGGTGCGAACATCATCTAAAATTTCAGTTGGATTAGACCATCCTAATTCAATTGATTGCCACACCCTTTCGTCGATGGAAATTAAGAAAGCTTTCATCCGTACTTTCCAGTACGCATAATTAGTTCCATCAAAGAAAGGGGGTCGATTGATGTTTCCACCTTCAACCATTGTTTACAACCCTATTCCCGCTCTGATACCACTTGTTGGGTTTAGGTTAATAAGGATCTAATAGGGGAAAAAACACCTAGAGGGGGGTGAATAGGTGTAAACAATAAACACTCAAAAAATCATTGTGCGATAAAACCCAATGCGGAAAAATAAAAGAACACACAAGATTTTTACGTGGAAAAACTCCAAACCGGAGTAAAAAACCACGGGACCGATAACACGGCGAAATCCACTAGAATTAACACACGTACAAGGTGATATAGCGTACTCACAGACGACTCAACCTTTTACCATACGCTCCTAGTAGATCTTCCCGCTCGCTCCACGACGCTTCTCGAATCCACGATCCGCGCCCAACGCTGAATCCACAGCGTCCAACGTCGAGTCCACGACGTCCAACCGAATCCACGGTCTTCACCCAATGGCACGCTTCGAATCCACGAACGCACCTCGCTCCGAATCCACGAGAGCGATAACACCTTGAATCCACAAGGCCACGCGAGTCCACGCGCCGATTTTGGGGATAAATCGTTGTTTGTTTGGGTGGTGATGATCCGCCGAATACTTAGATTAAAGATAGATCGGAAATACCATCTAAGTATTCATTAGTTTGATTCAACTCAAGATATGAGTATGAAAACCTAGAATCAAACTAATCAATATAGATGAAGAACCATTAAATAGATCTAATGATTTCCGTTCTTCTCTATATATGTGGATTTTCTTTTCGGCTATCTTTTCTCAATCAGCCGTCTATTGCGGATGCCCTAGAAATGAAATGGTAGGGCTATTTATAGGTTAGAAACCCTAGGAAGAATATTCGGATCAAAAACAAACTTTTCTGGAAAGTTTTACCGACGGCGATCCGGATTGCAAAGCCACGATCCGGATTGCAGAAGCACAAAATACGGTTTCCAGAAAATTGATGTTCGGGATCCGGATCGAAAGCCACGATCCGGATCGTTCATACAGTTTTACCAGAAAAACATGTTCGGGATCCGGATTGCAATTCCTGATCCGGATCGAAGAAGCAAACAGGTAAAACTAGTGTTCGGGATCCGGATCAGAGAGTGCTGCGATCCGGATTGAACCAGTGTATGAACAAACACCTTTCGGGATCCGGATTGAAAGCCACGATCCGGATCCTGAACATGTCCCATGTCCAGTTTTTGATGAATAAGCAATTAAAACCTCTTCCAGGTGTTTCTACACTATAAGAAGTATTCGGATCATCAAAATTATTTAGTTAAACATACCTGATCCTTTTGAATTCTTCTTTCTTGAGATTGAGGTATACGATCCGAAGTTTCTTCATCTTCAATCTTCAAGACTTAACACATTCACGAAATACGCCAACTCAAATTCCGTAACAGTTTTCCCACCTGAGCTGACTAGCATGCCGCCAGATAGGGAAATTGAGTTCGTGATTGACGTAGTCCCAGGAACTGCGCCAATCTCTAAGGCTCCTTACCGGTTGGCACCGGCTGAGCTACGAGAGCTCAAGGCGCAACTCCAGGATTTGATGGACAAGGGCTTTATTAGGCCGAGTGTGTCGCCTTGGGGAGCGCCGGTGCTATTCGTGAAGAAGAAGGATGGGTCACTTCGACTATGAGTGGATTATAGGGAATTGAACAAAGTGACCATCAAGAACAAGTACCCTTTGCCGCGCATCGATGATCTCTTTGATCAGCTGCAAGGGTCTTGTGTCTTCTCTAAGATAGATCTGCAGTCCGGTTACCACCAGTTGAAGGTGAAGGCCGAGGATATTCCGAAAACGGCATTCAGGACACGGTACGGGCATTATGAGTTTACAGTTATGCCTTTTGGACTGACTAATGCCCCTGCCGCATTCATGGATTTGATGAACCGGATCTTCCGACCGTACTTAGATCGATTCGTAGTAGTTTTCATCGATGATATTCTGGTTTACTCCCGAAGTGATGTTGAGCATGAGGAGCACTTAAGGATTGTGCTGCAACTTCTGCGAGAGAAGAAGTTGTATGCCAAGCTGGCGAAGTGCGAGTTTTGGCTTCGGGAGGTAGTCTTCTTGGGCCATGTGATTTCTGCCGCAGGTGTGGCAGTGGACCCAGCGAAGATTGAGGCAGTCCGGGATTGGCCCCGACCGACGACGGTTTCTGAGGTGTGAAGTTTTATGGGCTTAGCTGGGTATTACCGTCGGTTTGTGGAGGGCTTTGCGAAGCTCTCCACATCCCTCACTCGCTTGACGCGTAAAGGAGTGAAGTTTATCTGGAGTGAGGACTGCCAGAAAAGCTTCGAGGAGCTGAAGAATAGATTAATGACTGCTCCTATCCTTTCCCTCCCTGTTATGGGGAAAGGATATGTGATCTACAGTGACGCATCACACAGCGGACTTGGTTGTGTGTTGATGCAGGAAGGGAGGGTAATTGCATATGCATCAAGACAACTCAAAGATTATGAGAAAAATTACCCTACCCATGACTTGGAGCTTGCTGCTGTAGTGTTTGCACTGAAGCTTTGGCGTCATTATCTATATGGGGAACACTGTGAAATCTACACCGACCACAAGAGCCTAAAGTACCTGTTCACGCAAAAGGAGCTAAATTTGAGGCAACGTAGGTGGTTGGAATTACTAAAGGATTATGATGTGGACATCCTGTACCATCCGGGCAAGGCAAATGTGGTTGCAGATGCCTTGAGTAGGAGGGCGGTGCAGAGTTTGTCCATGATGATTACAGATCAGGCGCCACTGTTAAAGGAGATGAGACGGCTCGAGATAGAGGTTGTGTCCCCTGGGGTCTCTGCTAGACTAACGTCTTTAGTCTTGCAGCCCACTCTACTGGACAGGATCAGGGAGAAACAGAGTGAGGACCCCCACTTGACCAGGATCAGAGATCAGATTCCAAGTGATCGGTCAGGGGACTTTACAGTCGATGCTTCGGGAGTACTAAGGTACAGAGACCGAGCATGTGTGACAATAGATGTGGAGATTAGAGAGCAGATATTGCGAGAGGCCCATTATACACCTTATACCCTACATCCTGGTGGGACTAAGATGTATAAGGACCTCAAGGCACACTTCTGGTGGAATAGCATGAAAAGGGATATCGGGAGATTTGTGGCTCAGTGTTTAACTTGTCAACAGGTGAAAGCTGAGCATCGAGTGCCAGCTGGCAAGTTACAGAGTCTCCCAATCCCCGAGTGGAAATGGGACCACATTACGATGGATTTCGTGGTCGGATTGCCAAAGGCACAGGGAGGAGCAGACGCTATCTGGGTAGTTGTAGATCGACTTACCAAGTCAGCGCATTTTCTGCCTATGCAGACGACTTGGCCACTCGAACGACTAGCCCAGTTATATCTAGACGAGATTGTGAGATTACATGGAGTACCAGCCTCCATAGTATCAGATAGAGACCTGAGGTTTGTTTCGCATTTCTGGAATAGTTTGCAGACAGCCTTGGGGACTCAACTCAGGTCAGTACAGCTTTTCATCCGCAGACTGATGGACAGTCAGAGCGGACTATACAAATCCTGGAAGACATGCTGAGGGCTTGCGTCTTGGATTTCGGCGGAGGGTGGATTCGACACTTATCTTTGGCTGAGTTCGCGTACAACAATAGCTTTCAAGCGAGCATTCAGATGGCTCCGTTTGAAGCATTGTATGGACGCAAGTGTCGATCACCGCTTTATTGGAGTGACGTGGGCGAGAGGCGGACCTTGGGACCAGATGTATTGTTAGAGGCAGAGGAGAAGGTCCGAGTGATTCGACGGCATCTTCAGACCGCCCAGAGCCGACAGAAGAGTTATGCCGATGTTCGGCGACGAGACTTAGAGTTTCAGGTTGGTGATCATGTATTCCTGAAAGTCTCGCCGTCCAAAGGAATCAGGAGGTTCGGCATTCGTGGGAAACTTAGCCCCCGATATATTGGACCCTTTGAGGTATTGGAGCGTATCGGGCCAGTTGCCTACCGACTTGCACTTCCTCCGAGGCTTGCTGGTGTCCACGATGTATTTCACGTTTCTACTCTGAGGAGGTATGTCTTCGACCCGTCGCACGTCATCGACTTCACACCGCTTGAAATCAGCGAGGATTTGAGGTACGAGGAGCGCCCACTGCGAATTCTGGATCGAGAGGTGAGAGAATTGCGCAGTCGGGCCATTCCCTATGTGAAGATCCTTTGGAACAATCATGACGAGCGCGAGGCTACGTGGGAGCTCGAGTCGGAGATGAGGGATACCCACCCCTACTTATTTGAGACATTGGACTGAGGATTACTGTTTAGTCTCGTTTCGAGGACGAAACTCTTTTTAGTGGGGGAGGATGTGATGATCCGGACTTCCGCAGGAACTGTTGCAACATTAAACAGTGACTGTAGGAAGCTTATACGGTGCAACGGAACTTGTAGAATCGAAATTGGACCTTAGAAATAGACTCGGCGCGAAAATCGGATCAAGTGGGCTTTTCCGGGAGCTTTCGGCAAAATTTCGGATGAGAATTTGGCAAAACGGACGGCGGATTTGGACTCAGCGCGCGAAAACGATCAAAATGGTGTATTTACTTTATTTTTTCGGCGCATAGGTACTGTTCACCGGAACAGTAACCCGGCCAGCCGGAATTACTGTTCCGGCGGCCGGCGGCGACCGGCGGCTACCGGCGGGCGGCGGCGCAGCGGCGGAGCGCGGCGGCGCGCGGCAGAGCGCAGCGGAGCGCGACGCGGGCAGCGCGGGCAGGCGCGGGCAGGCGCGCAGGCTGCGGGGTCCATGGGCTTGTCGTGCACCGGGAGCACCGAAGATGGGTGTTGCCACGTGGCGTTCCCTCATTGGTTGGACGGCTTCTAGAAGGCGACGGGGAGGTGACACGTGGCAGCACCCCATTGGCTGACATTTTTCCGAAAAACCCGGAGCGGGGACCGAACACGTGCACCACGTGGGACACGTGGCGGATTTTGAGTGGACTTGCACAGGCTGTTTCCTGTTTTGTGGACACGTGGCGCATCCTTGTTGGTCCATTTTGGTGTTTCCTGTTCTACCCGGATCCTGTGTGGAGCCCAAGAATATTCCTTGGCCCATTATATATAGTCCCCCACTCCCCTCCCTTTCTCACCTCGGTTTTCGAGCTGTAGAGAGAGAAACAGAGCTTGGGCTCTATAGGAAAATTGTTCCTCTCTCTCTTCTCTCTCTCTCCTAAAAATTTCAGAATTTTTGGAATTACTGATAGTGAGTTATCTGCGACGCGGCGCACTGCGACGATTTCCTTTTTCGGCCCATTTCCCGTCGCAGTTCAGTCGAAAAATCCCTGTGTGCTAACCAGGAGGAATTTTTGGACAATTTTTGCGACAACGCGTTCCTAAGAGGTAAGGCTTCGATTTCCGTGTTGATCACTTTGCTCCATTTCGCACTTTTGGCACGGTTTCCGAGGCCTCTTTGACCCCCCTTTTTGCGTGGTAATTTCTGGACAGCATCGGCTTCTCCGATTTTTATCTTGGCGTAGGAGCATCAGATCAAGGCATATTTAACAGTCGATTTCGATCTACTCGTCGCAAGGAACGCAACCGTAATTTTTCTGGATTTTTCTGAGCACTATACAGAGGTGAAAAACTCCTCTTTATCCGTGCTATTTGAAAAACAGCAAAGGCTGTGTTTTTATGAATAGTATTTACACCCTGTGCAATGTGTGTTGCTGTAGGGCACCGTTTTTGCAGACATTTTAGGGGACTGTGGACAGCCAGGAGACTATCTGGGTGTGGTTTGAGCTGCTCGAGGTGGGCAGTTGTTGCTTACCTCATTTTTGACAAGCTCACTGGGATTATTAGAACTCCCCTAAAATTTAATTGATGAGAACCATTGGGACGAACTAATATGACAATTGATGAGAACCATTGGGACTAACTAATATGACAATTGATGAGAACCATTGGGACGAACTAATATGGCAATTGATGAGAACCATTGGGACGAACTCCCCCAAAAATTTAATGGGAAAATTGATGAGAACCGCTGGGACGAACTCTCCTAAAAATAAATGTGACAATTAATGAGAACCATACATATGACCCCACAGATTATATGATAACTTATTTTGGGACACTGTGATTGGGACAAAGGCTATAATCTCGCATGCAAATAACTTTTATTCAGTAAATCAATCTTTTAAAATAAATCTTTGACACTATTTTACAACTTTTAAAATAAGACAGTTGCATGCATGACTGAACATCTAGTGAGGCCACTATTTATTGCTACACTATCATATTGGGACTGACATGTTTTATTGCTCTCCTTTGCATTCAGATGTTGTCGCTCGAGTATGAGCAGGGGTTTGGGATAGTGTAGCCGAGATTGTACTAGATTGTGGACTTGTGGGGTATTGCGGTGACCGCGGACAGTAGGCGGTCGACCGGATGTTTATCCTTGCATCAGATTGGGGTTGAGTCTGGTTTATTTTTGCATTAGCTGGGGATTGGGTTTTCTTTAGTGGATGGAGTTTCCCACTTTGATCATAGTCATGATCCAGTCCTGCTATTGTGAGACATTGGTTATAGAGATGCTTGATACAGAGATGCTTTACTCGTGTGGGTCGCTCCCCTCGAGTGCCGCTCCGGAGTGTGCGATATACATATTTTGAGTCCTTGAGACTCCTATTTCCTATCGGTGTTATGGACTGGCCAACATACCCGATTTGGCAGGCAAGGCACAGCAGGCAGTACCAGTCCTTACTGGTTCATTGATTGGGTTATTTCAGGCAGGCATGTTAGATATTGATGCATACATCCAGTCACTTCGTTCTACATGGCATTTAGGGCATAATAGTGGTAGTTTTCTTTTTACCAGCAGCAGTTATAGCTTACCACTGTTCTTCCTTTTTGCCTCTAGTAGTCCTAGTGGGTGTGTCAGAGTTGAGGTTTTACCCACTAGGGGAGGCTACTGGTTTATCTGGTAGTTCTCACCCCCATTGTTATTTTCTGTCTCTTTCTTCTCCTCTATTTTTTTGCAGAGTCGTCTGCGGGAGCTGCTAGGCCATCGACAGCTGATCGAGGTAAGGGGATCGCTGAGTAGATAGATCTCCTGTGAGACTGAGAGTGCTATTAGACAGATATTGTACCCTTCACTCAAACTGTGGTATTCTCCTTTCATTTTGGGTCTAGCGTTAGCCAGCTGGTTGTACTATTTTGGTGAGCTGGGAGATTATTGTATTTATTACAGCTTTATTTTTAGTTCCAGTCTGAGATACTATGTGGTTCTTCTATTTCAGCTCTGTATTATGCTCTTTTATTATTATATCTTATCTGAGCAGGTTACCAGCGCTTCGTGTACGCGGAAAATTCTGTGTGCACGGCGGATCTATAGACGAGCCCGGGTTCTGGGTTACACCCGGGGCGTGACAACAAAGGGTAGCATTCCCTTGGGTAAGCTTTACATTGACCGTCCACAAGGATATCCACCATCCAGGAAAGCAAAACGAAAATGCCTCTGCCGGCCGATCTGTCCTCCATCACCTAGCGCCAAGCGCCTCCATCCAGAACACGCCTCCAGCGGCAGATCCCCATCCAAAGGAACTGCAGCGCCCAGCTCCAAACACCATGCCTACCCTATCGAGGCATCTAAAATTCCAAAACCTAGGGACCAAATAAACTGAAAGGTATCCTGGCGCAATCCTCTTCCAGTCTCACATATCCTATGCGCCTCGTCCCTCGAAACCTGGAGCGCGCAGTTCAACAACTGCATAAACTCTCTAGCACAGGGAGGCACTCAATTGATCACTCCATCACCACCAACCACGACTCTGCCTCCAAAGGCTCCAAACTCAATCTTACGAGTCGGGGTGGTTCATCTGCCAAATCTGGCTCACTCAATCAGACATGCCCCACAGCTCCTCTGCTGTCAACTATCCACCCTGCCTCGGTGCCTTGACACTAAACATTGGCACGGAGGGGGCTACTCAGTGCTCCGACAACTGTGTCACCAAAACTAGCTGCTCACTCAATCGCTGATATGCCTCTGACGATCCTGTCATCTGGGTCCGGAGCTCTCTGACCTCAATCCAGGTATCCGGCCCAAAACCAACCGCTCAAGCTCAACTGCTATGACAGGATGCACACGGGTCCCAAACCCAGCGTCGGGGAGATACCGCTCGCCACGACGAAACCACAAATCAGCGCACAACAACGCTCAACCCAATCCAGCGAAAGTCTAGAGCATGTCACCCATTCCACAGCATTATGTTGTCTGCTGTCATGCCCCGGGTGTAAACCAGAACCCGGGATCGTCCACAGATCCGCCGTGCACACGGAATTTCCCGTGTACACGAAACGCTGGTAATCTGCTCAGATATAAAGATATAATAAAGGAGCATAAAACAGAGCTAAACTAAAACTAGTACATTTCAGACAAATACTAGAAAAGAAAGTACAACATAGCTCTCATAAATATACATTTGTCACTCCCAGCTCACAAAATGAATACATCCAGCTGGCCAAAGCCAGACCCAAAATAAAAAGAAAAATACAACTATCTGAGTGTACAAGGGATACATCAAAACTACTGAACTCGGCATCAGGGAAGCAGCTACCTAGTCAACGATCCTCTTACCTCGGTCCTGGGAAGAGGGTCCCGCAACTCCAGCAGAGGACTCTGGAAAATAAAGGGGAAAAGAAAAGAGAAAACAGTGGGGGGGGGTGAGAACTACTATAAAAACAGTAGCCTCCCCTAGTGGGTAGACCTCAAACTCAGATACGCACACTAGGACTACCAGAGACGAAAAAGAATAAAGGTGGTAAGCTATAAGTATAACTACTGATGAAAAGCTACCACTAATATGCCTCTAAATGCCCAGCTAAAAGGATAGCTAAATGTATGCATCAGAATATAAAAGCCTGCCTGACTAAATCCGATCTATGCTCCAGTGAACACTGGTACTGCCTGCAATGCCTGCCAAATCGGGTATGCCAGCCTACGCATAACACCGATAGGGGATAGGAGTCTCAAGGACTCAAAGTCTGCATATCGCGCACTCCGGAGTGGCACTCGAGGGGAGCGACCCACACGAGTAAAATGCCTGAGTAATAAGTATCCAAGGAGAATAAGTCCGCAGGACTGGATCATGACACTGATCAAATGGAAAAGAACCATCCACTACAAGAAGCCCAAATCCTCTCCCCGATCTGATGCAATAACAACTATCCGGTCAACCGCCCAAAATCCGCGGTTGCCGCAAATACCCTGCCCTCAAGCCTGCCTGTCCCAAATCCCCAACGACTGACTACACTATCCCTCCCCCTGCTCTGACCTGAGCATAATATCCCCTAAGTCTAGGTAACTGGAGAAGGAAGAAAAACATGGTTTCTCCTAAGTCATTTCCAGCATGATAGTGTAGCAGAAAAAGATGGCCTAACTAGGTGACCATACAAGCATGCAAAAGTCCTTTGCTGAACAAATGATCTCAGTGTTCCAATTCTTACAAGAATTACAGTATGCCTTTGTTTAAATATCCGTAGTACCAACATGCTATAAGCTAATTTATACACATGTATAAGTCTCCCAATTAAACATAAAGCGTGATATGGTTTTAGCCTATTATTTCCAAAAGGTTTAAACAATTTATCCTTTTTCATGGAATAAAAATCACTAATAATTAGTCCTCTAAAGATGCAAGTGCTAACAACCAATCGATACTTTCATACAAGCATGCTGGGTTCATTTTGCCGACATAACAATCAACAAGATAAAGGAACATCTCTTAGTATGCCTAGTGGGTGATCAAAAGTAAGAGGTGACAACGGTACCCACCTCGAGCGCTAAATCCCTGTTCCAAAATGAAGTCCACGCTCGGTCCAAAAGCTCACCGCAACACTGCGAAAAATTCCCCAATAGAACATGCACAATTAAATCCCTCAACGTTCACGAAAATCTGTCCAAAACTTAACAGTCCAAAGTTTCAACATTTTCACCTGTGAAAAATGCTCAGAAAATTCCAAGAAAAATACTGTCACGATCCTCGCGACGAACCGGTCGAAACAAGTCCCTGCACGATCAAAACCGAGCTTCCTACGCTGAGATACAAATTCGGCAAGGGAAACACCCCAACAAAAACTGTGCAGAAATTCTGTACCAAAGAACTACAGAAAAAGGGGATTTTCACCTTCGGGAAAAATCCAGAAAAATCTGAGAAAAATTCAGGAGATTCCTTGCGAAATGTAGATGAGAAACGCCTTCTGAAACGCTTCGATCCGACTCCTGTGCGCAAAGATACGGCCAAAACAACCGAGTGCTGTCCAAAACTCAGCGAAGAAAAATGGGTCACAAAGAAGCTCGGGAAACTCCAAAATCCACACAAAAATAAAGGAAACTCAAAACACCAAAATCGGAGCCCTACCTGTCGAGAGTCCAACGGCGCAAGAATAGCCCGAAACGGAGGTCGGGGTGAGCCGGGGGAGCCCGTACACTGAAAAGGGACGAAACGGGTCGCCGGTGAACAAGTGTTGCGCCGCGCCGAAAAATAGCAAACCTCGGAAAACGTGCCCCTAAAAATCCCAGGGAGGCTCTGTGAAATATAACTCAGATGGAGGAAGAAAATCTCTAAAGAAATCACTGTGAAAATCTGCTCAGAAAAAGAGCTAAGTGGCCCCCAAAGTCCACTATTTATAGCCCCGCCCGCATGCCTCCTTGGACCGGATTCGGGCGCCGAGTTTCGGGCGCCCGAATCCGCCAAGGCGGTTGCACGTTTACGGTCCGACGCGCCCGAATTATCCCCCGCCCGCCACGTGTCCCCCGCACAGCGAACAGCTGTGCGGGGTGGCTGGGGGCCTGCCGCGTGGCCTCAACCGGTGAAGGCCGTGCATGCGGCCCGCCAGCGACGGGCCGACACGTGGCCCACACTCGAGTGCGGGCCATGTGCGGCCGACAGCGCCGCACTGGCGACTGCGCTGGCACGCGCCCCAAGGCGCCGCACCGAGCTCCCGTGGACCGCACCCGCGTGAGCCAGCGAATGCCCTGCTGACATGTGTCATGCGCCCGGTCCACCGAAGCCGCGCACATTCGCTGAGCCGCGCCGCGTGTGCCAACCACTCCGCGCACGCTACGTGGCCCGCCCGCGCGATCCATGCACCCGCCGCGCCTCCCCGTGGACCGAGCTGCGTGAGCCAGCCAATAATAGGCTGCCACGTGGCTCAGGCCGGTCCACGGTCCTCCCCCATGCACCGAAATTTCCCAAAAACTTCCGGAAGCCCCTTTTTGGTCATTCGGACTCCAAATTTAACAAGCAAATAGCCGTTTTTAAGCATTTTTCCGCGCTGAATCCAAATCCAACCTCCGTTTGACCCAAAACCTTTTCTAAAATTCGGCAAACACAGCCGAAGGCCAAATCAGCTGAAAATGTCACACAGGTCCACCTGTGGCACCCCTTTGATGCACCATGTGCCAGACACACCAACACTAGGTGTTCTACACAGTGGATTCATCGGAAAGGTTGCATGGGAAATCAAGAACACTACATCCTCCCCTACAAGAAAAAGTTTCGTCCTCGAAACAAAAGCCATACCTCAAGCCGGGGCCTCAAACAAGTGGGGGTAAGCATCCATCATCGCTGACTCCAACTCCCAAGTAACCTCGCGCTCATCATGACTGCTCCAGAGGATCTTCACATAAGGATGGCCCGGCTGCGCAACTCCCTAACCTCCCGGTCCAAGATCCTCAATGGCCGCTCGACATAGCTCAAGTCCTCAGCGATCTCCAGTGGGGTGAAGTCGATGATGTGTGACGGGTCATGAACATACCTCCTCAGAGTCGATACATGAAATACATCGTGCACACCACCAGCAAGCCTGGGAGGAAGTGCAAGCCTGTAGGCAACTGGCCCTATGCGCTCTAATACCTCGAAGGGTCCAATATAACGAGGGCTCAATTTCCCCCGAATCCCAAATCTCCGGATTCCCTTTGAAGGCGAGACTTTCAAAAAGACATGATCTCCAACCATAAACTCAAGGTCTCGCCTCCGCACATCTGCGTAGCTCCTCTGTCTGCTCTGAGCTGTCTGAAGATGCTGCCTGACTATTCTGACCTTATCCTCTGCCTCTCGCAGCAACTCTGGGCCCAAAGTCCGCCTTTCACCCACATCCCTCCAATAAAGCGGGGAACGACACTTGCGTCCATACAATGCTTCAAACGGAGCCATCTGGATGCTCGCTTGAAAGCTATTGTTGTACGCAAACTCTGCCAGTGATAAGTGTCGCACCCAACCTCCTCCAAAGTCTAGCGTGCAAGCTCGGAGCATGTCCTCAAGAATCTGTATAGTCCGCTCTGACTGCCCGTCTGTCTGTGGGTGAAACGCTGTGCTGAAAATGAGCTGTGTCCCCAAAGTGGCCTGTAGACTCCTCCAAAAGTGCGAAACAAACCTCGGATCTCGATCAGATACAATGGAGGCAGGTACACCATGCAGCCTCACCACCTCGTCTAGGTACAGCTGCGCCAGCCGCTCGAGTGACCAAGTCACCTGCACCGGTAAAAAGTGAGCGGACTTGGTGAGTCTATCCACGACCACCCAGATCGCGTCTGCTCCAGTCTGTGCCCTCGGCAACCCAGTGACGAAATCTATGGTAACATGTTCCTATTTCCATTTAGGGATTGGGAGACTCTGCAACTTGCCAGCAGGTACACGATGCTCAGCCTTTACTTGCTGACAAGTTAAACAGTGTGCTACAAATCTCCCAATATCTCTTTTCATCCCGTTCCACCAAAACTGTGCCTTGAGGTCCCTATACATCTTAGTCCCACCAGGATGGATGGTATAAGGTGTATAGTGGGCCTCCCTCAAGATCTGCTCTCGAATCTCATGTGGTTTTGGAGTGTGGTATTGAGTTGATTTGGATTCCTTCTTCTCTTTTTTCCTGCAAGCTGTTGGAAACAGCTTGTGCTGTTGACTGCATACTTTGGAGTTACTACGCGGGGCCGAGCTCATGCATGCATGCACGTGCGGTTTGGCTGAGAGGGAGCCGTGTTGCGCAGGGAGTTAGTTGGTAGTGGACTCGGGCTTGCTGGTTGAGCTTCCGGGGATTTTCTGAGGTGCGCGGCAGTGCGCGCGCGCGCGCGGCGCAGTTTCAGATTTTTCGTCAGATCGTGATTCCGGCGCGACCCCGACTTCGGCTTTGCCTACGGAAAGCTTTTTAGGTGGGTTAAAATTCTTCCAAATTGTATGGAATACCTTCTAATGCTTCTGTATGCATTTTGATCATGTCTAGTGTATTATTTTTACTGTTGGTAAATCTGATAGTTGCCTAGGAAATTCCAAAAAATTCGGTAAAACCCCAGATTATTTTTAGTATACTCCTGATACTGTAAGACACTAGTTTGCATGGTTAGAGAGCATTATTTTTGCACCGGGATCATTTTAAAAATCATAAAGCCCGTTTTAAGGAAAAACCGGCAATTTAAAGGTGGTTTATTTAATTATGAGATCGTCAGTGAGATGACATGATTCCATGGTGCATGTGACCTTGTGCCTGGGGGCCGAGGGGTTTATATTTGATTCGTGGATGATTCTACTAGTGTCCTGGGGGTTAGAGAGGGCTTATCAGATCGAGTCGGGAGGGTTCACCGACCTAGACATGAGTTGTGATGTTGGTATTCGAGTTTCCGATATGTTTGATCATGGATTAGAGCCTGTAGGCGCCGCTTGTGACAGTTGTGATATACTTGAGCTCGGTGGGGTCGCTCCCCTCGAGTTACGCTCCGGATGCGTTTGAGATGGTCAGATTAGGACGCCCCACGTGGAGTGGGCAGGTGCGTTCCTGGTAGTCAGTAGGACGCCCCACGTGGAGTGGATAGGTGCGTTCCTAGACTATAGGCGCAGGCCTGACTGGACCCAATGTGGCAGTCATAGAGATTGGGTTATATGAGCGGGTGGTTGCATCATATGTTCTTAGATGGTTTTCCTTTGAGCATAGTACTTGAGGCATGTAGCGGTAGTTTATTTCCAGCTTGCATTTTATTTATCTACCTATCTATCTGTTGCCTCCAGTAGACTTAGTGGGCATACCGTGGACTTTGGTGGCGGTACCCACTGAGAGCTACCTTCTGCAGTAGTTCTCACACCCGCTGTGGTGACAGGTTTTCCTGAGGCGGCTACTCCGGGATCAGCTCGTGCGGAGTCGTCAGACCGAGGTAAGGGTGTGGCCGACTAGTTGCTTACCTGAGTCTGTCGAGTCAGAGGTAGAGTCGCCCTGTATTTTGGTTCCCACTTTTGTACTGGACAGAGATATTGTATTTATGTCAGTGGCTGGATCATGTATTTTGGACTTTGGTTTTATAGTGATTTCAGTTGTTCAGTTTTTACTTTCTTAGTGTAGTTTCTTTTCCGCTCTGATATCTGTATAGCTATAGATCTTATTTGCAGGTAGACGCTTTGTCTGTGCGGGAAGTCCCGCGCAGGCGGCGGCGGATCTGTTGGCGAGCTCGGGTCGCAGTTTCGACCGCGGGGCGTGACACTTATGGATAGTCGCCCGGATATTTCTTTCAGTGTTGGGATTTGCGCGAGATATCAATCAACACCGAAGGAAATTCACCTGAAAGCGGTGAAAAGGATCATCCGGTACATCAAAGGTACATTTAATTTCGGAATTTGGTATCCTATGGGCACATCTCTTGACATTATAGGATATTCGGATGCCGATTGGGCTGGATCAGTGGATGATCGAAAGAGCACGAGTGGTGCATGTTTTTATCTTGGCCATTGTCTTGTTGCATGGCATAGTAAAAAGCAAAACTGCATTGCTCTCTCGACTGCCGAGGCGGAATGCATTTCAGCAGGAAGTTGCTCAACTCAATTGATTTGGATGAAGAGTGTATTGAGTGACTTCCGCATCCCTGCGACCTCGGTAACAATTTTATGTGACAACACTAGTGCCATTAGCATTTCTAAAACCCTGTGTTGCACTCTAGAACAAAACACATTGAACTTAGATATCATTTCTTAAGAGAGCTAGTTGAATCAAGCACTTTGCAAATTGATTATGTTTCAACTGATGATCAATTAGCCGATATTTTGACAAAACCTTTGGATCAAAAACGTTTTATTCATTTGCGAAAAACAATTGGCATGCTTTCTTTGAAATAACCAATTTTTGAACCATTGCTTAGGTTAGGTTTTGTTTTGTGCTTTTGTTCTTTTTGTTGGTAATATAGAACATTAAAAAAGCATTTGTTAAATTGACTTTAATTACATCCTTTCATACCTTGAGAAATTTATTATGATTTTGATATCATTATAACTCTTTTGATGCGATGATCATTTATATCAATTATTTCATCTTTAATTGATCAAAGTCAATCCCTGATTCAATGATCTCTTAGTATTATTTTTATCTTATTTGATAATTGAAAGTATGAACACGAGATCAATTTTTGGTTGAATACTTAATATCTTTTATAATTGATAGTCAATTGAGGGGGAGTCTATTTAATTTTTCATGCTCAAAAAGATGTGGAAAGAGTTACATCCCTTAGTGGAGTGTGAAAACTACCACCACATGGAGGAAAGAGCTACCACCTTGGTCGTCCGAGTACTGTGTGCAGCTACCACATGTGTGATGACCCGGATCTCCGCAAAGCTTTTGCAGTGTGAATTGTGGCTTCTGGAAGCCTACGATGTGTGATGGTGGCGTTTGTGCGCAAATCGGACTCAAGAAATGGACCCAGTGCGAAATTTGGATTAAGTTTACCTGTCCGGATGCCTTCGACAAATTTTAGAAGTGGAATTTGGCAAAACGGATATCGGATTTGGATTCAGTGCGCGAAAACGATGAAAATGGACTATTTACTTGTATTTTTCGGAGCCCGGATGCCAAAACACGGATTTCGAGGCAAGAGGTTACTGTTCCGGCAGCCGGGGTAGCGCCGGCGGCGACGGGCAGCGGCGGAGCGCGGCGGCGCGGGCGCGGGCAGCAGCGAGGGGGGCCGGTCCACTGGTTCTGGCGTGCACCGGACGCAGCGAGCTGAGTCGGTGGACACGTGGCGCGCGGGTATAGGCCGGTCAACGCACGTGCGACAGCGCGCCGGGCGCGGCGCATGGTGGACCCCGCCAGGCCACGTGTCGCCCGCTCGTTGGCTGGCGCAGCGACCCGACTGGGCCGCCGTGAACCGCGGCCAACGGTCCCCGCCGTGGACCGCGCTGCCACGCGGCGCGCCGCGATTCGCGGGCGCGCTTGCGCCGGGCGCGCCGGGCGCGGATCGGGTGACGTGGCGCGCCGAGGGTGATCCGGGCGCGCACAGTAGCGGGTTCGGGCCGGATTCTGGTGCCCGAATCCGGATTCTTTGGTGTGTTGGGCTTGGGCTATAAATAGCCCCTTTGGGCTTCTTTTTGAGGGCTTTCTCGAGCTCCTCTTGGGCTGAGGCTTTTAGGAAAGTTGTTCCTCTCCCTCTCCTTCACCCTTCGATGGATCCCCGGATTTTTTGGAGGCCGCAACATCGGCGTTTTCTGCGACGCGGCGCACTTCGACGCTTCTTGGATTGTGGCTTCTAGCATCGCATTTCAGTGCGCGAGACCCCCTGAGCTGCCCTGCTAAATTTTGAGCCGATTTTTGTGGCAGCGCGTTCACGAGAGGTATGTCTTCGATTTCCGTGTTGATCACTTCGCCTCATTTTGAGTTCTTGGCACGGTTTATGAGACATCTTTGACCCCCTTTTCTGTGGTGGTTTTTTGGACATCGGAGACTTGTCAAATTTTTATCTCTACACTCGGGTATCGGATTTCAACGTACGAGGACTCGATCGACATCTACACTTCGAGAGGAACGCGTTCGTATTTTTATTGGAATTTTTGGAGGACTCTTCGAAGGTAATAATTAAGCTTTTTTAGGGACTGAGTTTCTGCAGGCCTGTGATTGTGAAGGTTTTGGCTTACGGCGATGTTTTAATTGTATCTTGAACCACAGGTGTCGAAATAAGATGTATGAATCAATTTGTATCTTCTCGTCGCGAGGATCGCAGTGGTGATTTTTTTGGGATTTTTGGAGGACTGCACGCAGGTGAAAAATCCCCTTCTCTGTGCTGGTTGGTATAAACCGCATATGCTGTTTGGGTGTTTTGGGGTATTGATCGTGTTGTTGTTGGTTGTGTTGTTTATTGAGCAAAGGCTTGCGCGATCGTGTACCGAGGGTGCAGTTTCGACGGATTTGATAGCGGGTGACTGCGCACTTCACCGACTTCGGCTTTGCCTGCGGAAAGCGTTTCAGGTCGGTTGCTTCATCTCCAGAACCGGTGGACGGTTCTCTAATTCTATTTGATAGGATGCATGCATGTTTAGGGTACATTGTTTGTGATTGAGAGGTAAGCTTAGTAATGTTGATTGTCTAAAAGAATTGCAAGATTAATATTCATATTATATTATGAGGACTTGCATGATTCGGATATCCATGTTGGTGATTAAGGAAAGCTTACCTAAGGGATTGTTACCCTCTGTGACTTATAGCATGCATGATTAAGGTACAACTATTAGAATTGAGATGTAAGCATGGATAGTGGCCTAGATCATGTGGATTACTGCTTACTTGATTATTGTACATGCTTTAGAGGATTTGAGATCTAGCATTCTTGATGGCTATGTTCATGTTATACTAGATGAGATAGAGTTCATGCTCAATTACCCTTTGGCATATTTATGTGGAATTGATATATTACAGTAGCGATTTATTAGCATGCCATATTAGCACATAGCCTTTCATAAGGACTGATCATTCAAGGGGACAGGATGATGTGACTATATGCGGATATTACTCTGAGGAGTTATTATGGATTATGGATTATGGATTATGGACAGGTGTAGTTCATTAGTGATTCTGACATGTGTTTATACTTATGTGGAGCTGCTATTTGTTTTTATCTTGTATCTTCCTTGAGGACAAATGTATGGTTGTATGGACATACATCTAGATAGGCCATCTTTTGTCGCTACACTATCATGTTGGAACTTGACTTAAGAGAAACCATGTTTGCTTCTTTTCTCCTTATTCGTTAGTCAGGCGATTCTTGTTGCTCGAGTTGAGCAGGGGTTTGGGATAGTGTAGTCGAGACTTCGAGTCTGGGGCAGGTTGGACTTGATTGTGGGTTGTGGGTGTTGCGGCGACCGCGGATATTGGGCGGTTGACCGGATATGTACTTGTTCATCAGATTGGGTATCGGGTTTTCCTTTAGTGGATGGAGTTTCCCACTTATTGTATACTGTTGTTTCAGATTAGGGATCGGGTTTCCCTTTAGTGGATAGGTTTTCCCACTTTGATCAGAGTCGTGATCCAGTCCTGCTATTTAGTGATACTTGTTGCAGTGATACTTTACTCGTGCGGGTCGCTCCCCTCGAGTGCCACTCCGGAGTAGGTGATTTACACAGCGGCCAGAGAGTACCGGACAATGAGTGACGGTCAGTGAGTGCCAATCTGTTAGTAGATACTTGAGACAGTTTGAGCAGGCAGTGCCAGTTTTTACTGGTCCATTGATTGGGTTTATTCAGGCAAATACTTTTATTGCTGCACTCGTGCCTGAGGGCCGAGTGGAGTCTAGTAGCTGTGATTAGACCAGTGCTAGTGTTGTTGGGAGCCGTTTGGGTTGACGGTGATCCCGTGTCGTTGAGAGTACTTCGACCATTGTGCGAGATGTTGAGGATTTTGAGTCTTTCCATTCTGAGAGAGAGCGTGGATTTCGACTATAGCCTGCATGTGCCACTATTCGATAGCGAGTTAGTCCGATTGGACACCCTACGTTGATACACTAGGGAGGCGCAGGCTTGACTGGACCCGATGTGGCAGTCAGCTCGATTGGGTCGATTGTGCACTTCATGTGCGAGTGGTTGCATACCTTTCATTGGTTTTCCCCTTTTGAGCATTTAGATAGAGGCATGGTAGCTGTTGAGTACCTCCAGCTTTCTTGTTCAGTTTTTACTGCATTGTTATCTTATGCCTCTAGTTGACTTAGTGGGCAGATCGTCGGGCCTGGCGGTGGTACCCACTGAGAACTCCCTTTTGGTGTAGTTCTCACACCCATTAGGGGTTTTCCCCCTCCTCCTTCTTTTCTCTCCTTGTTTTGCAGAGTCTTAGCAGGTGTTCCTGATTCTGCAGTTGCTATTCGAGGCGAGGGAGTCGCGAGCTAAATCCCTACCTGTCTTTGGAGAGTAGCGGTACCCCTTTCATTGGAGATTTGCAGTATAGTCAGTAAATTATTTACTTTCCCGCTTTTGAGAGATTATTGTAGTGAGAATATGACTTGTACTGAGAGTCTATACACAGATGTATTATTTCAGGTTATCCTCCCTGTTGAGTTCAGAGTTTTTGTATTTGAGGATTTTGTATGATTATCACTTATGGGAGATGGACATTGTATCTTTATTATTTCCAGTTGTACAGATGGTTGGTTTTGAGTTTTACAGCAGTTTTAATTTATAGCTCTGATATCTGTTTAGCTGTAGTACCTTTCTTTGCAGGTTAGACGCTTCGCCTATGTGTGGTTTCGTATAGGTGGCGGATCTGTTGGCGAGCCGGGTCGCAGTTTCGACCCCGGGGCGTGACAACATGTTTACCAAGTATGGTGTTACTATTTATTTGATAAAATGCTTTTTGGAATACTTGATTCGTTCAAATTCCAAGGTTGGTATAAGGTGGAATTTTATATTGAAATATGCTCAAAGAGCCACTCCCTAAATATATTATTTGACTTATTTGGTATAAGGTGGGATTTTTTATAATGACTAGATATATTATTTGACTTATTTGGGATTTCAAACATCTATCGATCTTGGTGCTTCATTTTCTTTGCTAAATTGATGATTTGATAAATTCATAACTCATAAGATCGTGTTTGATGTTTTGAACTTGCTCAACTTTAGAGGTTATAAATTTAATAAATTTTCGTTTCAAAATTTGGGATATTTTGATAGATTTCTCATAATCTATTTCTTTGTATATGAAACGATACTTTTTGCTTAAAGTTGATATGCAAGAATGCTTACATACTTTTTCTGGATTTTCTAAAATTTTTTGAAATTTTTCTGAAGAAAAAATTGTAGGCATTCCGGACTGGATTGTTCAGTCCGGATCCCAAACGATGGGATTTCCTACGCCAAGCCGATCCGGACTGAACTCATGATCCAATCCGGACCGCGGCTAGGTTTTTATAAAAACGAAAAGTTTTGAATTTCTATTCACTCTAAGCTTTTGTTTTTTTTATATCCTTGAGTTTCTCTCTCTAGAACCCAGAAGCATTTGGATCTATTAATTGCAACTCATTTTCTCTTGATCCAAGTAAGTATTTTGATCAAAACAAGGCTCTTTCACTATTTTTGCTTATGTTCATCAAAACGTGAGGGAGTTCATGCCTTAATTTCAATTTTGCACAGTTTTTGATCAAATTTTTTTAGAAATAAGAACTCTGGACACCTTATATTTGTTTCTTTGCTTAGTATTCATTTGATAAACAGATTTTTGGGCTTTGATTTCCGAAAATTCGGTTTTGAGACAAATTTTAGGAATTTTCGAAAATCATGGAATTGATCTATTTTTAAAATTCTTTTTGCAAATCTTTCTTGATTCCTAGTCTCTATGCATGATAAGGATTGTTTGGGTATGAATTTTCAAATTTTTGAAATTAAATAATTTTTTTCCATGTTTTTTAGTTCTTGCTCACAAGACCACACTTTTGAAAATACTGGCAACGATGGTTTTTGCCTGGTTCATTGTGTTCGTTGTAGCTATGGTCAGCACGCGTGCGACTAACAAAAAGGAGCAAGATAGAGCAGGTCAAGAAGAAACTAAGACTGTCCTTTCGCATGTCTTAGAGGCTGACACAGAAGACTGGGAAGAAATATGCAGGCAAGCACAACAGATTGTTGATGCCGAAGATAGGTCCGCGTTAAAGAACAAGGAACCTATGAAATCCTGCTCAATGTTAAAGAAGTATGCTAGGAGGAAGAACACAAGGGGTAGTGGACTTCATATTGATGAGCCTCTTGCCGGTGTACAATCTCAGAACATTGTTCAGATGAAAGAATCTGCATGGATTGAAGACCTACTTCAACCCCAAGGAAAGACACGACAGAGGGTGATACGTCTATATCCTCCATCTGTCGCAAGCAGAAGCGACTATCTACAAAACAAGAAATAATGTCACTTGACTTACAGCATATCACTACTGGTCAACGAAAGATTCGAAAGAAGTGTTTGAGAATCTCAAGGCTGCTCCAGGGAATTTTGGACAAACTTGGATGCACCAGCTCTGACGAAAATGATTCAGATTAATGGTTTTTTTTTTTTTTTTTTTTTTTTTTTTTTTTTTTTTTTTTTTTTTTCATTGATTGTTCTAATAGTTTCTCTCTTGCAGTTTTTTTTTTGATACATCTGAACTTTGCATTTCCCTTTTTAATTTTGGCTTGTTATAGTGACAAAAAGGGGGAGAGAACTAGTTCTTGGGAACTTTTTGAACTTGAACTTTGAGAAGGTTAAGGTAAGTAGAAGGTAAGTTGAAGTTGAACTGAAGTTGAACTGAACTTGTGAACTGAACTTGTTAACATGCCATTTGACTAACTATTTGGGCATGTAATATTTCTAACAAGTGACTTGCGATAACTGACATAATTTTGAACTTGTTAAATGTTTTGATATGACATTCAGAACTTAATGGTTAGATGATATGTGAATCTTTTGATTGCTTATTTTCATACATATCTGATAATTAATGTCATGAGTATAAACTCTATCTCTCTGATTGCTTATTGAATTTTTAAATTCTTGAGGTATCTAATAATTTCTTTTATCAAGAATTATTTCTTTTGCAGAGAGTACAAGCGTCTAAGTCTAGAGTTTGTACTAGGAGTTTATCTCTTGTATTTATTTTATTTGGACCATTCATGTAAATTTTTTTGTATGGTGATAACAACAAAAATATCTTTTTGATTTTTTTATTAGTGGATTATTTGTTTTGTCACGAAACCGCCAAAGGGGGAGATTGTTAAGGATTATGTATTGGCGTATTTCGTGATGTGTTTTGAGTCTTGAAGATTGAAGTTGAAGAATTGTGGATCACATACATCAATCTCAAGAAGAATGAATTCAAAAGGATCAGGTACATTTAACTAAATAATTTTGATAATCCGAATACATTCTTGTAGTTTAGAAACACTTGGAATATTTTTCATTGAATAAAAATAAAAAACTGGACATTTTAAGTGTTCAGGATCCGGATCAGGGCCATCCAGTTTGGACCCGAACATAGTTGAATTCCATGCAGAATTCCAGTCCGGAACAGCCTCCTTTGAGTCCGGACCCCGAACTATGTGTTTGCAGAAATCGCATGAACAGTCCGAATCAGACAATTCCAGTCCGGACCCCGAACTTGTTTTTCTGAAAAAATTCTGTCTAAAAGACGACAGTCCGGATCCGATTAAATCCAGTCCGGACCGCCGAGCGGGAAAATTCCAGATAAGTTTGTTCTTGATTCTTATCTCTTTCCAAAGGTTTCTAACCTATAAATAAACCCTAATTTTCATCTTTTAGGGTGAATCCAAATAACAGAGATAATAAAAAATCCACATATAGAGAAGAAAGGAAAACACGATCAATTTGATTCTAGGATTTTCAAACTCTCTATTTCTTGTAGAATCAAATTGATGAATACTTAGATGGTGATTTCTTGTCTATCTATGATCTAAGTATTCGGATTATCATCACCAATAAATAAACAACGATTTCCCAAAATCGGCGCGTGGATTCGCGTGGCCTTGTGGATTCAAGGTGCTACCGCTTTCATGGATTCGGAGCGAGGCGCGTTCGTGTGATCGATACGTGCTACATTGATGAAGACCGTGGATTCGGTTGGACGTCGTGGATTCGGCGCTGGACGCAAATCGTGGATTCGAGGCGCGTTGTGGAGCGAGCGGAGAAGATCTACTCGGAGCGTATGGAAAAGGTTGAGTCGTAGTGTTACGGTATATCACCTTGTACGTGTTTAATCTTAGTGGATTTCACCGTGTTATCGGTCTCGTGGTTTTTTACTCCTGTGACGGAGTTTTCCACGTAAAATCTTGCGTACTTATTTATTTTTCCGCATTGGGTTATTTTTTACGCAACGATTTGGTGATTTTATTATTTACACATATTCACCCCCCTCTAGGTGGTTTTTCCCCTATTTAGATCGATTATCGCATAACCCACATTTGCGACACATCATCACGGCGTCAGGAATTTCAGTGGACCCTAAGAAGGTGGAATCGGTGATGGATTGACCACGACCAACTTCTGTGATAGAAATCCGCAGCTTTCTGGGTTTGGCCGGGTATTACAGGCGGTTCGTTGAGGGCTTCTCTAAGATCGCCACTCCACTGAACCGGTTGACCCAGAAAGGAGAGAAGTTCATTTGGATGCCACAGTGTCAGAAGAGTTTTGAGGAGCTCAAGGCTAGGTTGACTCGAGCACCAGTTTTAGCTCTGCCAAGGCCGGGAGAGGATTTTGTGGTTTATTGCGATGCTTCGCGGGTTGACCTTGGTTGTGTCCTGATGCAGCAGGATAAAGTTATAGCCTACGCCTCAAGACTAAAGATTAAAAGCCCTACCCACCCATCTCAAGTTAAGTAGTGGTGTTTGCTGAAGCTTTGGAGGCATTAGGAGGCATTACCTGTATGGAGCGCATTGTGAGTTATTTACTAACCACCAGAGGCTGAAGTACTTATTCACCCAAAAGGAGCTAAATCTTCGGTAAAGGCGTTGGTTGGAACTACAAAAAGACTACGATTTGTCAATCCAATATCACCCAGGGAAGGCAAATGTAGTGGCGGATGCTTTGAGCAGGAAGGTTCCAACTGAGGAGCTTACGGTGAAATCGGTCACACAGCAAGATAATTTGATTGCGGAGTTCCAAAGGATGAAGTTGGAGGTGGTGTCTCACGACACAGTTGCATAATTATTAACCCTAGAGGTTAGACCTACCTTGCTAGAGTGTATACTTGAGGGACAGAGGTCGGACATGCAGCTGCAACGCACTCGAAGTAGGTTCACTTCGGACCAGGAGAGTGACTTCTCTATCAGGGAGGACGACTCGATTCGGTATTGACGCCGTCTATGTATTCCGGACCAGCCAGATTTGAGGGAGGAAATTTTGACCGAGGCTCACCGATCCCCCTATACCGTACATCCCGGAGGGACGAAGATGTACAAGGATTTGAAACAGACATTTTGGTGGCCAAAACTGAAGGAAGATGTGACACGTTTCGTAGCACATTGTCTGGTATGTCAGCAGGTTAAAGCTGAGCACCAGCGGCCGGCGGGAAAATTGCACCTACTTCCGGTTCCGGAGTGGAAGTGGGAGCGGATTACTATGGACTTTGTCACGAGTCTCCCACGATCGTAGCTTGGACATGATGCAATCTAGGTCATGGTGGATCGGTTGACAAAGTCGGCACATTTCCTACCAATACATACGACGTGGTCACGAGATCGTTTGGCGCAGCTATACATCAATGAGATAGTGAGACTGCATGGGGTTCTGGCTTCGATCACATCTGACAGAGATACGCATTTCGTGTCAAACTTCTGGCAAAGTCTCCAGTAGGCTATGGGGACCAAACCCAATTTTAGTACGGCTTTCCATCCCCAGAGTGACAGACAGTCGGAGCGGGTGATTTAGATTCTGGAGGATATGCTCCAAGCTTGTGTACTTGACTTTGGTGGGGGATGGTTTCGCTACTTGCCCTTGGTGGAGTTTGCTTATAATAACAGCTACCAGGCCAGCATATAGATGGCGTCGTACGAGGCATTGTACGGGCATAGGTGTCGCTCCCCTATCTGTTGGGATGATTGGGGAGAGCGGAAGCTTATTGGATCGGACTTGGTGGAGGAAATGGAAGCGAAGATTCGCATAGTGAGACAGCGACTTCTGACTGCTCAGAGTCGAGAGAAGAGCTACGCGGACCGGAGGCGTCGTGACTTGGAGTTCCAAGTCAGGGAGCATGTGTTTCTCAAGGTATCGCCGTCCAAGGGGACCAGACGGTTTGCGTCGTGGGGCAAGTTGAGTTCGCGGTTCGTTGGACCGTTTGAGATCTTGGAGCGGATTGGTCCGGTGGCTTATCGCTTGGCATTACCACCAAGTCTTAAGCGGGTGCATAACGCCTTCCATGTGTCAATGCTACGGAAGTACCTTCCTGATCCTTCGCACATCGTTAGTGCTTCATCGGTCGATTTACAAGAGGATTTGAGTTTCGAGGAGACCCCGTTACGGATTTTGGCACGTGAAGACAAGAAATTGCGTAAATGTTCGATTCCCTACGTAAAGGTGCAATAGAGCAACCACGAGGAACGTGAGGCTACGTGGGAACTCGAATCGATGATGAGGGACCATTTTTCGAATTTATTCTCGATAGATACTAGCTAAAGTTTCAGGGACGAAACTTCTTTTAAGGAGGGAGTGATGTAGTGTCCGCGAAATTTTCTTTCAAGTCTTTTAGGGTCTGTGCGTTTTTTGATATTTTCTTGTTGTGTCGTTCTTGTCGTTCTTGGTCATCATGTCGTAGAGCTTATTAAACGAAGAATGGAGGTGCGATTGGATCGGAAATCCGATTTAAGGATCTCCCGGTATGATTTCTCGATGTTAATGGGTCCGAAAAGTTTTTTTTAATACCCGTTAAGACTTTGTGGTGCTTTGGAATCCGTGCTAACGAATGAGGGACGTTACGGATATTTTGGCATGCATTTCGAGGAAAGCAGTTACAATCTTTTATGAATCTTGGGGATTTTGGGATTTTGTACGTACATGTGAAAAAAAGAAAAAAAAACCCTAAATCCTCGTTTTTCTCCAAGATCGACTTTCCTCATCTTCCTCATCGTGCTCGCTGGAATTTGAAATCGGAAACGCCATCATCGTCGGAGGCCGGATCCGGGAGCACCACCGTCGTCGGAGATCGGAATCGCATCATCTTCCCCGTCGGAACAAGGTTAGCTCTCGGTTTTTCAATGTTTACGTTAGGTCGTTTTGTTCCTTTTGGGTTTTCCGTCGAGATGGGAGGTTTCGGCGGAGTTGATGGCAAGGCCACCATTGCCCTAGCCGCAAGGCCGCCGCCATGCCCAAGCCTCGGCGCAGCCGGGCCGCGTAGCTGCCGCCGCCCGCGTGCGCGCACCAGCTTAGCCAAGTCGCTCGAGCGCGGCATGCCAATGCCGCCCGCATGCGTGCGCCAACCCTGCAGCGTACGAGCCGCCCGCCAGCCATGTCACGCCCGCGTGCCGCACGCCGTCAGTGCGGCTTGACCGAGCCGCCGCCGTCAGATTTTTGGTTGGTTTTCGTTTGACGAATTTGGGTTCATTTTTCCGTCAGGTGTTTTCCGTCAGGTGTCTTTCCGTCAGGAGGTTTCCGCTAGGTCGTTCTTCATCGCGGGTTTCGTCAATGGAACGGTAGGAGACCTGTCTCTTCCTTCGCCACCAAGGGGTTCGTCAATCGCATCCGAATAAGGTCGCGGGGACGTAGGAGGATTTTTATGCTTAGTTGTCGTCTTCTATTGAGGTAGGTACCCAATCCGAGGTAAGGGATGTTGTTAAACGGTGCTGTTCAACCCTCCTCTCCCTCTTATTATTTCTTTTGACATTGTTTATTGTTATAGTAGGGAAGGTCATGGTCACGGATAATGTAACGGAACGATACACATATATAGGACAAGGACGGATCTTTTAGCCTTCTCATTTATGGTTACCGCGACATGTTACACAGTAGCGACTGGTTGTCGCAGAGACTTTATACACGGACATGTGATCGTCAGGTTCTTGGCGCTGTTCATGCACACCAGCAATTTGGCCACCGCATCAGTGTACTTTTTCGGAGAGGTAGTTTGTTTGACCGATGATCCCTACGCGGTGTTTTGCGTGAGGGGACCCTTGCGGATATTGCGGTATCGCGGATATTGTGATAGGGGTTTGTTTTGCACCAGTTAGTTGAGTGGGATTATTGTAGTGCCTGAGGTCAGAGGACCAATAAGGCGAGTACATCCAGATTCCTGTGGTGGGAACTAGGATAGTGGTATGGATGTTTCGGCGTGCTGTTTTACGGTTTGATGTCCTGTTTACTTTATTGTACCTATCTTTCACAGTTGTTTATAGTTCTACCTATTTTTCCTTACTATGGTTCATGTCACTGACTCCCACTGTGTGACAGGTTCTGTCGGGGGCGGGGATCTCGACGGGGGTGAGGCTACGACTAAGGAGTGACTTTATCTTCGTCATTCTTGTGACACTTTTACTCTTCCCTTTTGGTTATTGCATTCTGGTCGGTATTACTTGCATGAGGTGTGGACATTGTGCTGATGTGGATGTTGGGACAGATGGATGTTTTTGATAGCTAGTTATCTTTTGGATTTGGTTTATGGTTTTGTGGATGCATGTGGGATGCGGGTTCTTTTCAAAGTGATAAAAGGTTTGCGAAATTGGCTTTTGAAAACTAAGTGTCGTGTGGGCACTGTTTTTAAATATTGTGGTTTCATCCTTTCAACTTGGGGTACGCCGTGTGGGCGATGTTCTCTTGTATGAATCAAAGACTAGCTTATTTTCTTAAATTGTACTCTGTGTATGAAAAACTGTGTGGTTGATGTATGTATAAATGCGACGTCGTGCATATACAGGGGAGACTCTATCCGTTTGTTTGGAGAGATTCTGTTTATGTGGCGGGTCTGGGCACGTGCCAGGTCGGAAGATTTCAAAAAAAAAAAAAAAACAGGGTTGTTTTTCGCTTTAAAACCACTCTCGGGGCATGACATTTTGGCACTTGGTTTTTTGGGGGGGACTTCTCTCAGAGCTTCATCAACATTTCCTCTACCATCCTTAAGCTTCTTGGAGGACTTTGAAGGCATCTTGGTCATCATCTTCCCAAGTTTGGAGCATCACCATTATTGCTGATTTTCAACCTTCACCGTCGCGATTCAGTGCAAAAATTCTACAGAGCTCATTTATTGGAGTTTTAAGCTAATTTTTGCAGAGGATCTCCACAAGAGATAGGACTACAACTTTGGTATTCAACACTCTTCTTGGATCATGAGTCTTGGAGTTTTTAAGCAATCTCTGGAGCCTTCGTGCACAGATTTCATTTTCAGACAGTCAATAGTATTTATGAGATTTTTCTTTCAGTTGTGCATGGATTTTGGTGTTCTTTGGCTCGATTTGTATCTACTCTTGACGAGGAATCCATTAACACCTTGTTTGCTTGATTTGGAGCTCATTTGCCTATGTAACTTTATCAATCTTCACGACCCTGTTTCATATTTACTTGCAGTTCTTGTTTTGGATTTTGTTTTGAGGGATGAACCTTTGGATGCAGAAATCTTGGTGAATACTTGATCTTTTTTGGGATTTTAAAGTTTGGATATCTTTTTAAGTTTAAGTTGAGTATTTTCTCTTTTGGAATCAGTGGAAAAATCCTTATAGATTGGTCTCTATTAATCTTGGAAGTTCATGCTGAAATTTTGGACAAATTCTGAATAGCATGTTAATGTGTGTTTAAATTGGCTATTAAGGGTAAGTAAAGATGACTTTTGAAGACTTGGAGATGTTCATATGATTGAGAACACCTTAGATTTGCTGTAGGGAGCTTCAACTTGAGGTATATAATGCTATATATGCATCTTATTTAGTTTATATACGCTTGCTGAAATTCTGGAATTAATCGTGCAGCGTGCATTGTTTCGGCAATTGCGCCCAATCCGAGTGGCGGATTTGGATGATTTTTGTGGCATTGGATTTCTGAGAGGCTGTGGATTTTACACACCAAATTTCAACTAGATCAGGCTTCGGATCGACTACTTTCAGGTGGGTTGGATTTCCTCCAAAATCAGCGGTCGGTTCCCTAATTCTATTCTTATGGTGAGCATGCATGATTAAATGTACACCTTATGTGTTTGAGATGTGAGCATGAGAAGTTGTCCATATTATGTTGATTGAGGCTTACATGATAAATTGTACATATTATGTGGATTGAGAGCTTGCATGATGAAGTTATCCATGTTAGGTTAATTGAGAACATGATGATGGAAATGTTCACTTTATGTTGTTTGAGTTGCAAACATGTATGATAAAATTAGTGGTTTAATTATTGCTTATGATAATGAAATAGTAGAACCTTGACTAGCACCCCATCATATATTGCATGTATTAATCAGACTAGTAGAGAACTCTCACTTGGGCTAGTTTCCTTTATGTTCTAGTTTTTCCATACCTTGCATTCCTTTTTCCTGGACTTAGAGTTTTTCTCGCCCGGGTAGTGGGGCGAGTGGTCGGGATAGTGTAGGATGCATGTTGCACTCGTGCCTGGGGGCCGAGTAGAGTCTAGTAGCTGTGGCTAGTCTTGTACTAGTGTTGGGAGCCGTTTGGGTAAACGGTGGTCCCGGGTCGTTGAGTATTCGACGATCAGTTGTCGCCACTGAGTTCGTGGCCGTAGTGTGCTTGTGATATCAGGACCTTGAACCTAAAATGTTTTTGGACACTCATGATTTTAGCAAACCAATATTTTTCTTCCAAGTTTCGAAGAGTCGTCGGAGCCTGTTCTTGTTTGATTAGGTGAATGCATTAGCCCTTCAGGGTTTGGAAAATAAAACTTATTTTTAACTGATTTTTTTAAAAGAACTAAAATTCATTAAAATTATTTTCTCAAATCAAGATGGTTTTATAAAAAGAGAATTACTTTTGGCCCTCACCCTGAGAGGGTTCGAGTGAAAACGATTTTCACAATAAATATCATCTTTTCTTCTAAACCTCCTCACTCGAGAGGGTTCGAGTGATCTGGGTTCTAAGGGTTGTTTTCTTCCTTGGGTCAAGAACAACGGGAGGCTATGACTAGAGCCTGTTCTTGTTTGATTAGGGTTGTAGGTGTCTTTCGGAGTTTTCGGACCCTTCGTTGTCATCGGCTATAGAGTATCTCCAGCCAGTGAGTTATAGCGTGGTGAGTTGGATGTCCTATTCCGGGAGCCGTTTGGATTGACGGCGGTCCCAACTATTAAGTACCTCCGGTCAGTGGATTAGTGTTGTGAGTTGGATATTGTCAATCTGATTGATCGTGGATTTGGACTATAGCCTGCATGAGCCATATCGAGCTCGACAGAGATGCGCGGATACTTTCTCGGTGGGGTCGCTCCCCTCGAGAGCCGCTTCGGAGCTGGCCTGTTACTTTGCTATCGCAACTTGTCGACACAGTCCTTGCTGGACGCTCTACGTAAGTCCAATCCTCCGTGGATGTAATGGCAGTAGGTGGGCGCAAGTTTGACTGGTTCGCCCTACGTAATTCCAGTCCTCCGTGGATATAATGGTAGTAGACGAGCGCAGATTTGACTGGGCCCCTTTTTGGGCAGTCAGTACGATTAGGTCGATTGAGCACCTTGTGTTCGAGTGGTTGCATATCATAATCTGTTTCACCCATTGAGCATAGTAGATAGAGGCATGATAGCTGTTGTAGATTTCTTTCCAGCTTATCATTTCATTATTACAGTATTCATGTTATCTTATGCCTCTAGGAGACTTAGTGGCCAGACCGTTGGGCTTGGAGACGGTACTCACTGAGAACTACTGATTGATGTAGTTCTCACACCCTCTGTTGGTGACAATTTTGTAGAGGCTTTCCCTCCGTTCCTGCTCTAGCTGGCTTGACGGACCGAGGATAAGGAGTCACGAGATAGATCCCTACCAGTGTAGTTAATTTTGGTGAGATAGATGTACCATTCCGGATTGTGGAATTTTACTGTACAATGATGTATTATTGTTTTAGTTTACCTTCCTTTTTTGGATTCATAGATGTTGTATAGGAGAATTTTTTTTATTTGTACTATTCCTGTAGATCAGATTATGTATTATTTATATTTGGGAGATGGATCTTGTATTTTTAATTCAGTTGTATAGTGGTTTGGGTTTTTATTTTATAGCAGTTTATTTTTCGCTCTGATATCTGTATAGCTGTAGTACTATCTTTTGCAGGTTAGATGATTCGCCTATGCGGGATTTTCCGTATGGGTGGCGGATCTGTTGGCGAGCCCGGGTTGCAGTTTCGACTTCGGGACGTAACAACGCTGGGCTGCGGACCACGAGTCAGCCGAACCATGTCTCGCGCAGCGGTAGGAGCCGTGTGGGACACGTGGCAGTGCGGGACTGGGCGGTCTTGCTGGTGCGGCAGACGCGGCACAAGTTCCTATTTTAGCCGCCAGGTGGCGCGCTGCCAGTGGCCGGCGCCACCTACCCCTTCGGCTGACGCGTGGCGCGCTGTGAGCACTAGATTGGGTTTCGGGCGCTGCTTGGATGGGCGCTGTTTGGATGGGCACCACGTGTCCGGGCGCGCCCCTACTATTATCAGGCGCCCGAATGTTGGGCTTTCGGCTTAGTTATAGGCAGATATTTTGTGGGCTATAAATAGGACTCTCCACCTCCATTGTTGAGCTTTTGATGGATCTTCTTGGACCAGTGAAGAAGCCTAGCACCCTCCAACCACTCTTGAGCATCCTTGGAGAGATTTGAGGGCATTTTGATCATCTTCTTCCCCACCTTTGTGAGCTTGGTTGTCCCTGCGATTGCTGGCAGCTTCGTCGACGGATCTTCCCGAGCTTCCCCAGAGAAAACCACTTGAAGTTTTGAGCAGAAATTTGGAGGAGACCTTCACCACAGGTAGATCTACAACTTTTTTATTGATCACCTTCCTTCATTCTCGCATTTTCTGGGGTGTATTGCATCAACTCTGGAGCCCTCATATACATGGCAGATTTCTGCACAGAGTTCTTTACTCATGGATTTTCTTGGTTGTTTGTTCATGGATTTTGAAGTTTAAGGGCTTGGAATTCTTCTACACTCATAGAGGAACATTTGGACACCTTTCTTTGGGATTTTGGAGGTGTTTTACTCAGGTTTCTTCCTTGTTCTTGCTGAGTTGTATGCAGTTTTCTGTGCTTGACCTTGTTGTAATGTTTGGCCTTTGGGGATGGAGATTTCATGGAGACCTTGGTTCTTTTTGTGGATTACAGAGTTTGAGCACATTTTTAGGGTCAAGGTGAGCATCTTCTCTTTTTATTTCGAGAAGAAGAGGAAAGAGATGAGGGATCCTGACAATCTTCTACACATCAAGGAGGAGGCATGGAACAGTGCTGGACTACACCCAAGCCGCACAAGAAGCCGCACGTGTGAGGGGATCTTGCTCGGGTTGGATATCCTTGATTCCTGGCGGCACCTCTTGCAGGTTGCTTCAGCAGCTTCCAGCACGTGTTTAGCTTAAAGAACCTTCTCCCTTGGGTCAATCTTTGATAGATCTTGCTTGGTCATGGCCCTCGGATCGATCAGAATCTAGAAGATCGAGATCGGACCATGATTCCATCAAGAAATTAAAGATTTCGGTTCGATTTTTGGTCTTGATTACAGCGATCTTTTGAATAGCGGGGAAGTGATTCTTGGTGTTCTTGGGCTTCAAGAATCGTTTGGAACAAATCTTGATATATGCGGTGTCACGCCCCGGGTGTAAACCAGAACTCGGGCCCGTCTATAGATCCGCCGTGCACACGGAATTTCCTGCGTACACGAAGCGCCGAAAACCTGCTCAGATATAATATAAGCAATAAAAGAGCACAAGTACAGAGCTGAACTAAAACTATAACATTTCAGACTGAAACTGGAAATAAAATACAACAGTAATAAGTACAATAAACTCCCAGCTCACCAAAATAGTACAACCAGCTGGCTGAAGTCAGACCCAAAATAAAAGGAAAAAATACAACAGTCTGAGTGGAGGGTACAGCAGTAGTCTACTAGACTCTCAGCCTCACAGGAGATCTATCTACTCAGCGATCCCCTTACCTCGATCAGCCGCCGATGGCCCCGCCGCTCCCGCAGAAGACTCTGCAAAACAAGGGGGAAGAAGAAGGGAAACAACTATGGGAGTGAGAACCACTGATAAAACCAGTAGCCCCCAGTGGGTAAATCCTCAAGATCCGACGTACCCACTAAGTCTACATAGGCAGAAGGAAAGTAAAGTGGTAAGATAAAAGGACTGCTGAAAATGGAAACTACCACTACTATGCCTCGAATGCAGTACCGACTAAAATAACTGTATGCATGCATCAGCAAAGAGTAACTGCCCAAAATAACCCAATGCAAGAACCGATACAAGTCCGGTACTGCTTGCTCTGCAGTCGAACTCTAGAACCAAGTAGCGGAAACGGCACACGACCGAATCCCTAGATAACCAATTGACCGGCACACGACCGGTAATAAGCCTACCTCCGGAGTGGCACTCGAGGGGAGCGACCCACACGAGCAAAGTAACCATGTCACAATATCTCAATATAGCAGGACTGGATCACGACTATGCTCAAGTGGGAAAATCCATCCACTAAATAAATCCAGAACCCCAATCTGATACGAAAGTAAACATCCGGCCAACCGCCCAATATTCGCGGTTGCCGCAACACCCCACAAGTCCCACAACTAGCACAACCTTTCCCCGACTCATCAATCTCGACTACACTATCCCAAATCCTTGCTCGAACCCGAGCAACATGAACAATATATATAGAAAAGGAGAAAAAGAGCAAATATGGTTTCTCCTAAGTCATGTCCCAATATGATAGTGTAGCGGTAAATAATGGCATATCTAGATGTCCATACAAGCATGCAGGTGTTCTCATGTCGAATAAAAAGGAAAGCATCAAGTAGTACTCTCACATAGGCTAGATTATAACGTCCTAACATGATAATCCATTTTTTTGCATAAAAAGCTAAGTACTAATCGTGGCATGCAACTGTATCCCCACAATAATGTTCCCACATAGATAGGCTCAGAATTAATGTAAGCATGTATGACTTCCCATAGGGTGACAAACCGATGAATAATAATTTAGGGGTCTCTCTAATAGTCCTAGTGAACAAGTCGTAAAAAGAGGGATGCAACAACCACCCACCTGGAACGCGCAAATCCAAACTCTCAAAGATTCCTCTCGGTCCAACGATGGCGGCCAAAACAGTGAGAACTGTCCACACAAAAGAGCACGAAATTAACGGTGCGTCGGGATGGTACAACTGTCAAATCGGGCATAGTTTCAGACTGGAGCCAAAAGGACAAATGCTCACCTAGAATGTGGTAAAAATATCCAACATTCCTTTTCTCCACGAAACGCCCAAATCCGCGAGAAAACTGCACAAGAGTTGAACACGGCGTAAATGGAGACCTCAAAAAATAGCACTTGCTGTTTTGCAAAACAGCCCGGGAAAACAGGGATTTTCACCTGCGCACAGTCCTTCAAAAAAACCAAAAAAATCACCTCTGCGATTCTCGCATGGAGTAGATACAAATCGAGTACTTATACGCCCCGTTCCGACACCCGTAGGCCGAGATATGGCAAGAACACTCTACCGCTGTCCCAAAACATTGCCGCAGTAAAAGGGGTTAAAAGAAACCTCGGGAACCCCACCAAAAACTCAAAATGAAGCGAAGTGATCAACACGAAAATCGAAGCCCTACCTCTCAAGAACACGCTGCCCCAAAAATTGTCCAAAATTTCCTTCGGGGTAGCACAGGGGAGCCCTCCGACTAAACAGCGACGGAAAAGGCCACCGAAATGGAAAATGTCGAAGCGCGCCAAGTCGCCGAGATCGTCGATGCCGCGGCCTTCTAAAATCCCACAAATCCTTCACGAGATGGGGAACAGGGTGAGGAAGAACTTCTCTTGAGGTGGCTCCTGGGAAAATGTGGTGACCCGGATCTCTGTAAGACTCCTACAGTGTGACCAGCGGCTTCTGGAGGCCAACGAGGTGTGTCGGTGGTGTTTGTGCACAATTTGGACACAAGTGATGGGCTCAGTGCGTTAAATGGATCACGAGAGTAGTCAGATGACCCCGTCGAATGTTTAGAAGTGGTTTTCGCGCACAATGGATATTAAAAATGGAGTCAGCGCGAAGTTTGGACCAAGGAACACCTTTCCGGATGCCTTCGGCAATTTTTAGAGTTGGAATTTGGCAAAACGGACAGCAAATTTGGATTCAGCGCGCGAAAACGATGAAAATGGACTACCTACTTGCATTTTTCAGAGCACGGATGACCCGGCACGGATTTCGCAGCATGTACTATTCCGGCGGCCGGCGGGCAGCAGCGGCGGCGGCGGGCAGCGGCGGAACACGGCGGGCAGCGGCGGAGCAAGGCGGCGCAGCGTCGCTGGCAGCAGCGCGAGCGCGGGCAGCGCGGGCAGCGCGAAGGAGCGCAGGCAGGCGCGCGGGCAGGTGCGCGGTCCACAGAGCCAGCGTGCACCGGGGGCTGGACACGTGGCGGGCTGCGATAGGTTGGTGCTGTGCACCGGGACCATGGTGCAGGCAGGGTGCCTCGGGAACCGCACCTGGCAGGGTCGCCAGGCGGCGCGCGCGCGGCTGGCGCGCTGACCGGGGTGGCGCCACGTTTCGGCCTCCCGTTAGGCCACGTGTCGTGCGTGGGATGGCCCCGCACAGCTGGTTGCTGTTGAGTGGGCGACGTGGAGGCCCCTGTGCGATTCGGGCCCGCACAGTGTTGGGCCGGGCCCAACACTGTAGCGATCTGGAAGAATCGGGCGCCCGTAAGTGAGGACACATTCGGTATTTCGCGAATTGTTTTCTGGGGCCTATTTAAGCGATCCGAGCCTTCTTCTTTCCCCTTTTTCCGGCATTTCCAAGCCTCCTCTCGCCGCGGCGCCTTCAGCAAAGATGATCCCTGAGCTGTGCTGCACCCATCTACGGAGTTTGGAGATTTTACGTGGCACGCTTCTCGAGGTTTCCATTTTTACGGCGCGACGCGACGTTCGTCCATTTGTGTTCCCCTTCGTCGCGTTTCGGTGCGCGGGCTCCCCCGGCCTACTCCGACCACCTTTCGAGCGATTTCTTCGCCGCTGGATCCGCGATGGACAGAGCTACGATCTTGGTATTTTCTGCTTCCCCTAGTTTCGCGCTTTTCGAGGAGTTTTTCCATTTTTTGTGAGGAATTCTGGGACAGCGCACGATGTTTCGTGGATATCTCCGCAACCGGGCATCGGATTGAGGCGAGCCCTTGCACTTTTTTCATCTACTCGACGCGAGGATTATCACAGTATTTTTCTTAGATTTTTTTGAGGTTTGCCCGAAGGTATATGTTTCCCCCCTTATCTGTGCATGGAAATACAGATGTGTGGTTGTGTGTTTGTGAGCGCCCTGTATTGTGGAATTTGTAACTCGCCCTACGGGGCTCGGAATTTGACGTGCAGGTACTCGTTTTGAAGGTATCGACGTGAGGAACGCGACAGTATTTTTGTTGAATTTTTTCCGAGTCCGTTCTGCAAGGGCATTTGCAAGTGTTGCTAGACCCGTTGGATCTGAAGACTCTGATTTCGGGGTACTTTCAGCTGTTTGGAGCCGAGGCTTTCGCGACATGTACCGAGGATGCAGTTTCGGCAGAATTTGGACTGTGAGCGTCTACACACTTCACCACTTCGGCTTTGCCTGCGGAAAGCGCTTCAGATGGGTGCTTTGTTTCCAGAACCGGTGGACGGTTCTCTAATTCTGTATGTTAGGATGCATGCATGTTTAGGGTACATGGTTTATGTTTGTAAGGTAGGTAAGCTTAATAATGATAATTGTATGAATAATTGCAAGAATAGTATTTATGAGGTATACTGAGGACTTGCATGATTTGGATGTCTATGTTGGCGAATAGTGTAAGCTTACCTAGGATAATGTTACCCTATGAGATTATGTAACATGCCATGTTAGCACATAGCCTTTCATGTGGTTGGTTTATGCATTGGGGACAGGATTTTGTAGCTATGTGCGGATTTTCACTCTGAGGAGTTATTATGATCGAGGATTATGATCAGGTGTAGGCATGTGGTTTACTTTCTTATATCTCTCTTCAGGACAAATGCATGCTTGTATGGACATATAGTTAGGCCCCCCTTTTTATTGCTACACTACTTATTGGAACTTGACTTAGGAGAAACCATGCTTTTTCTTTCTCCTTCTTTGTTAGTCAGGCGGTCTATGTTGCTCGGGTGCGAGTAGGGGTCTGGGTAGTGTAGCTGGGACATTTGTGTCAGGGACGGGTTGTGCTGGATTTCGGCTGGCAGGGTTTTGCGGCAACCGCGGATATTGGGCGGTTGACCGGATAATTGTTTAGGCATCAGATTGGGTATCAGATTTCTCTAGTGGACGGAGTTTCCCACTATTTGAGTATTTTTGCATCTGATTGAGGACCGAGGCTTTCTTTAGTGGTTGAGCTTTCCCACTTTGATCAGAGTTGTGATCCAGTCCTGCTATATTACGATACTGGTTACTGAGATATTTTACTCGTGTGGGTCGCTCCCCTCGAGTGCCACTCCGGAGTGTGTGCGACCGTGCCGGTCAGGAGCCGGTCTGTTACTTATTTTGGGATGCGACCGTACCGGTCAGCAGTCGGTCAGCATTCCCGCAGTCGAGTTCTTGAGTTCGACAGCAGAGCAGGCAGTACCAGGTTTTATACCGGTTTATTTGATTGGGTTTAGTCGGTCAGTTACTCTTATTGTTATACTCGGGTCAGGGGGACTGAGTGGAGTCTAGTAGTTGTGTTTAGACCAGTGCTAGTGTTGTTGGGAGCCGTTTGGTTTAACGGTGGTCCTGTGTCGTTGAGAGTACTTTGACCGTTGTGTGAGAGGTTGAGCATCTTGGGTCTATCCGTTCTGAGAAAGAGCGTGGATTTCGACTTTAGCCTGCATGAGCCACTACTCGATAGCGAGTCAGTCCGTTTGGACGCCCTACGTAATTCCTGCCCGTCAGCGGGAGGTGGTTGTAGGTGGGCGCAGGTTTGACTGGACCAGATGTCGTAGTCAGCTCGATTGGGTCGATTGTGCACTTCATGTGCTAGTGGTTGCATACCTTTCTTTGGTTCTCCCCTTTTGAGCATTTAGATAGAGGCATGGTAGCTGTTGAGAGTCTCCAGCTTTCTTATTTCAGTCTTTACTGCTTTGGTTATCTTATGCCTCTAGTGGACTTAGTGGGCAGATCGTCGGGCCTGGTGGCGGTACCCACTGAGGACTCCCTTTTTAGGTGTAGTTCTCACACCCGTTGAGGGTTTTCCCCCTCCCCTTCTTTTCTCTCCTTTGTTTTGCAGAGTCTTAGCGGGTGCTGTTGATTCTGCGATTGTTGATCGAGGCGAGGGAGTCGCGTGCTAGATCCCTATCCGTCGTTGGAGAGTAGCGGTACCCCTTCAGAGGAGATCTTCAGTAGATTAGCTATTTTGTTTTTCCTCTTTTGAGAGACTGATGTAGTGAGGATATGATATGTATTGAGAGCCTGTACACTGATGTATTTATTGGAGATACCTTCCTGTTGAGTTCTGAGTTTTGTATCTGAGGATATTGTTCGATTATTATTTTTGGGAGGTGGACATTGTTGCATGATTTCCAGTTGTACAGTGATTGATTTTGGTTTACAGCAGATTTTTATTTATAGCTCTGATATCTGTTTAGCTGTAGTACTTTTCTTGCAGGCAGGACGCTTCGCCTATGCGGGTTTGGCATAGGTGGCGGATCTGTTGGCGAGCCCGGGTCGCAGTTTCGACCCCGGGGCGTGACAGAAAAAGCCCAAAAAACTAGAGAAAAGGGGGTTGGGAGGCCTATTTATAGCCTCAGCCCAAAAAATTCAAACTCTCGGATTTGGGCCGAGGTTTCGGGCGCCCGAAATATTTCTGGCCCAAAAACGCACCCGAGGGGGCCCATTTGACGAGCACCCGAATGCGCCTGGGCGCAACGCGTGTCCCGAACACGGGACAGCGGTGCCCAGCCGCTTGGGCGTTGCCGCGTGTCCTGCGCGGGGCGGCGGGGTGGGTGGCGCTCGCCAATGGCGCGCGCTGACCGGCCACCACGCCAGCCGGCCTGCGCCAGTCGTCGCCTGCCACGTTTGCGCCCGTACAGTCGCCGCCTGCGCTGCGTGGAATGCGCGCATGAGCCAGCCAACCCGGGGCCGCCACGTGGCCCCGCCCTGGTCCACAACTCCTCGCGTTTTCCCGTGGACCGCACCGCGTGAGCCCGCCTATCAGAGGCTGCCACGTGTCCCCCGCGCCCAGTCCACTGCACCCGCGCGCCTTCCGTGGACCGCGCTGCGTGCGCCGGCCAACCCCGGCTGCCACGTGGCTCCCCCGATGGTCCACGGCTCCCCCGTGCACCAAAATGCACCGAAAACTTTCGGGTGTCCATTTATGGGCTCCGGACTCAGAAAAATGCAAGTAAATAGTCGTTTTTCAGCGTTTTTCTGCGCTGAATCCAAATTCAGCCTCCGATTAGCCTGGAACCACTTTCAAAATTCGGCGAGAACAGCCGAAAGACAAGCTTGATCTAGAACCCTCACTGAGTCTGTCTAACACGTCCATTCGACGCGTTGCGGGCCCGACACACCAATAATAGGTGTTCCTAACCACGGATCACGGGGGAAAACTATACGAGGATCTGGGCCACTACATACGGCATCCCCGTTGCGATTGACAACTCTGGATAACACCAAACGAGAGATCAAGAAAACCGATCGAGTCTTGATTCGGCAAGACATTCAAGATCGGTTCAAGATTCAGTTTTCTTTCATCGCGGCAATCTTCCAGATAGCGAGTGCGTGATTATTGGTGTTTTTCGACATTAAGAATCGCTGCGGATTTTGAATACGACCCTCAGATCAATCAGAATAAAAAGACTAAGATCAGATCTTGATTCTATCAAAAAAATCAAGATTTCGGTTCGATTTTCGAATTCTTGATTCTGGCGATCTTCCTAACTAGCGTGGAAGTGATTCTTGACATTCTTGGACTTCAAGAATCGTTGTGGACTGATTCTTGATAGGCGCGGTAACCTCGTTACGATCGGCAACTCCGAATAACACCAAACGGACGATTGGTTAACACCGAAATTGTTTCGGGTTACTAATTTGGATCCCGAATAGCAAGCGTGAGTTTCAGAGCGTCGTGAACGTTGAGCACACAGAGTTGGTTGGGTTCGGGTACACCCAATCGTTGGTAAGATTTCTTAACTAATAGTTTAGCCATCTTTGATTTCGTAAGGTTGGGATTGATGGATGTCGTGGGACTTTGGCCAGGACAAACTAGTAACTTCCATTCACACACGTATATTGAGATTGGATGGATGGTAAAGTAAGTCGCAAGCTTCGATGGTATTGAAAAGGTCATGACTTCATATATCACACAACTCATATGAAAGCCCAACCTGTTACCACTTCAACTTACCCATGTCAAACATTGCATCTTCGAAGGCAACAAAATTTGTTAAACTCCGATTCAACCTGTGACTTTTTCCTTCCAAATGAGCACTAGACTTATATAATAATGTTTGGTAGGATTGAATTATATTTAATACCAGTAAAAATGAATAAATATTTATTAAAAATAATACTACTCATACATATTTTTTTTGGAGTGTGGGATACACATCTCACTCATCTAGTGGACAAGATTATTTTACAAATCATATGTGATGTGATAAGTAAATAAAACTCAATATAAGTAAGATATATATCATATATTGAAAAATATATATATATATGGTTAGCTTTTTTTCCATCTATAAAATACTAATCATTTTAAAATGAGCCGCCAACTTTATTTTTATTTTTTTATTATATTGGTGCTCTCTAAACCCACGTTGCTTTTTCTTTTTCTTTTTCTTTTTCTTTTTGATTTGAGCAATTCTAAGTTATTTAAATAAAAAAATTTTAAGACATTTGTTGTTTCAGTTTTATTTACTAAGAAATAAGTTAAACCACTAAATTTGATGGAATTATTGATTACTCTACTAAAATTCCTAATTTATTTGACAAAATTACTCCATTCCAATAAAATTAAAAACTAAAGGATATCAGTAAAAGAAAAAATGGGAATCATTTCAAAATGATGAATAGTGGAAGAGTTCCCATACATTTTTATAAGTAAAACCATAACCGCGTCTCCTATTTTAGAGATTTTAGGATTCTTCGTTTTGTTTGATACTCCTGTGAGGTTCTCTACTATATGAACTTCAAAATATTTGATGTTTGATAAAACTAGAGTTGGACCCAATTATTAGGTGAGCTAGCATTATCCCTCAAGTTGAGTCATTGATACGAATTAGGAGTGGCAACAATTGGAAAGGCAAGAATGTTAGTCTAGTTAGCTTTAGTTATAGTTAAACGCTGCAATTGACTGTTACACCCGGACGATCCGCAACCGGCCGGTGATGAGATCTCTCTGAGGCCAGGATGGTGGTGAGGATGATGGTCTTCGTCTTTGCACCGATCGGGAGTAGTTGAGCTCCGGTAATGGCGGATTGAGGCTCAATTGGTAGGTTGGGAGAGATTGGGGAAATTTGGGAAGAGGGGAATAGGAACGAGGAAGATGAGAACAGAGAAGGTTAGAGAGAGAAAGAGAGAGTTGTGGAGGGAACTTGGTTATTCAATTCATAACTGTTCTATTACAAAGGTGCTTATTTATACTATCCTATTGAGGACTTAGATGTAATATGAATAATCGTGAGGTTCTAACTGTAAAAGCAAATACAATTGTAATGGGCCTAGTGGGCCTTGCTATTCTGGACTTGGATCCTCCTTGGGCTTCTTCGGCGTTCCCTCTCCTTCCTATACTTGATGCCGATGAGTGACATATACCTCCCAAGGTGAGCTCCCCACCTACTCGCTTCTAGAAGATGCTGGAGTCTTCATAGCTTCACCCATACGCTGCCTCTGTCATCCTGTCTTCTCACAGAAGAGCAAAAGGTGTTCTCCTCCTCCTATACTCTCCTATCTCCATTTCCCTCTTCCTCCTCCTCCAAGCTTTACCTGGCTGAGATGTAATGTGTTGATGCGTAACATTCCCCTCTCCTTCACATGATCCTTGACCTCAAGGATCAAATGTAGGGAAGTTCTTCTTCAACTTCCGATAGTCCTCCCAAGTCGCGTCTTCTGGCCTGAGGTTGCTCCAAGTGACGAGTACTTGACTCACCGAACGACCCCCCTTCGGCATCATGCGTCTAGCTAGGATCTGCTCCGGCTGTGCCAACAACTCCCCCTCTAGTCCAACAGTGGGTTCCACTGGAGATAGCTGCTCCTGTCGCAATACTCCTTTCTTAAGCTGTGAGACATGAAACACAGGGTGTATCTTCGACCCCTCAGGTAAATGTAGTCGGTAAGCTACAGGTCCGACTCTGGCCAAAACCTCATATGGTCCAAAGTAACGTGAGGTGAGCTTTAAATTCCTTCGCATGGCTACACTGTTTTGCCGATATAGTTGGAGCTTGAGGTATACCATCTCCCCTTCCTTATACTCCTTATCCACTCTTTTTTTGTCAGCATTTTGTTTCATTCTGTTGCGGGCTTCTTGTAGTCTCTCTTTCAACAATTGCATCATCTTTTCCCTTTCATTCTTCCAATCCTCTACTGTAGTATGTAGTTCCTTGGTCACATTGACTACCAAGTTAGTCGGGGGCACATACCCGTATAAAGCTTGGAAAGGTGACATCCTTAAGGAAGAATGGTGGGTGGTATTATACCACCATTCTGCCAAGAAAAGCCACTTATGCCAGCAACGGGGTCTGTGGAAACACATACAACGTAGATAAGTCTCGAGACATCGGTTGACCCTCTCGGTTTGGCCATCAGTTTGAGGGTGATAGGCAGTACTCATCTGTAATCTTACCCCCATTAATCTAAACAAGTCTTGACAAATTTGACTTGTGAAGATCTTATCTCTATCAGAGATAATACCTTCAGGCAAGCCATGCAGCTTACAGATTGAATCAAAAAACAATTTGGCCACGTCTGAAGCAGTGTAAGGATGCGATAATGATAGGAAGTGGGCATATTTTGTGAGTTTATCCACCACTACTAGGATAGTGTCTTTACCTTCTGACCGTGGTAAGGATTCTATAAAATCCATGCTGATCAGTTGCCAAGCTTGTTTAGGAATGGGTAATGGTTGTAATAGCCTAGCATAAGGTGTCCCATCCACCTTATTTTTTATACAAATCTCACAGTTCTTTACCATCTCCTCCATATCAGATTTCATTCCCGGCCAATAGAATAACTGCTTGAGTCTTCTATATGAGTTATCAATACCAGAGTGGCCTCCCATAGATGAATCATGCATTTGCTTCATCAGTTTATCCTTCAAAGTTCCTGTGTTGCCGACATATAATCTGCCCTTATATCTTATTATTCCTTGCTGATAAGAATAATTGGAATGATTTGTGGGTTGTAGTGTTAAGGTTGTAAGGAGCTGTTGTACCTTGGGATCTTTCTCATAACTCTCAGATACTTCACTCATCCAGATGGGAACAGCAGTTGCTAAAGCCTTAACACTTCCCTCTTCAATTCCTCTTCTTGACAAAGCATTAGCTGCTAAGTTTTCCTTCCCTTTCTTGTACTTAATGGTGTACTCTAACCCCATAAGCTTCAGCATCCCTTTTTGCTGGATGGCTGTAGTGATCCTTTGCTCCAAAAGGTATTTTAGGCTCTCATGGTCAGTTTTGATTATGAAAGGGTTTGGGCTCAAATAATGTTTCCACTTAGTAACTGCTAATAAAATTGCTAGAAACTCTTTTTCATAAGTGGAAAGCCCCAGATTTCTTGGGCTTATAGCCTTGCTGAGGTAAGCAATAGGTCTACCTTCTTGAGAAAGCACAGCTCCCATTCCCTGTCCACTTGCATCCACTTCAATGGTAAAAACCTTATTGAAGTCTGGCATGGCAAGAACAGGGGTTGTGGTCATCACACTCTTCAGTTTTTCAAATGCATGCTGGGCTTCAGTCCAGTGGAAGTTATTGTGCTTTAACAATTCAGTGAGGGGTTTACTTATGCCTCCATACCCCTTAATAAATTTTCTGTAGTAACCAGTAAGTCCCAGAAACCCTCTCAGTCCCTTAATGCCTGTAGGCTTAGGCCAATCAACCATAGCTGCAATCTTTTCTGGATCAGTAGCCACCCCTCTCTCTGTGATAATGTGTCCAAGATATTCCACATATGGTTGCCCAAAGAAGCATTTAGATCTTTTTGCCAATAGCTGGTTACTCTTAAGCACTTCCAATACTGTTCTGAGATGAGCTACAAGTGCTTCTAGACTGGGGCTATAAATCAGTATATCATCAAAGAATACCGGTACAAATTTTCTGAGATAAGGTTGAAACACATCATTCATTAAAGACTGGAATGTAGCTGGTGCATTGGTTAGCCCAAAAGGCATCACCAAGAACTCATAATGTCCTTCATGAGTCCTGAATGCAGTCTTGTAGACATCCTTCTCATTCATCCTGATTTGGTGATAACCTGATCTAAGATCAATTTTTGAGTACAGTTTAGACCCTCCCAATTCATCCAATAAATCATCAATTATTGGGATTGGATATTTATCCTTGACTGTATCCCTGTTTAGTTGTCTATAATCAATGCACATTCTCCATGTATTGTCTTTCTTTTTTACTAATAAAACTGGGGAAGCATAGGGACTGTGGCTCTTTTGTATAATGGCTGTCTTCAACATCTCTGCTACTTGTCTTTCCACCTCTCCCTTTTGTTCATAACTGTGTCTATAAGGTCTAATGTTAACTGGCTTGGCATCAAAATGTAGGGGTATCCTGTGATCATGACTTCTACCTGGAGGCAATCCCTTTGGTTCTTGGAAGATTACTGCATACATATCCAGAACCTCTTGTATTTCTGGGGGAATGGGTCTTTCTGTCTTACTCTCAGAGTGGGTTAAATGAGCTATGGCACAACATTGGCCTTGCATACTGGCCTTGTACCATTGTTTTACCCCAATAGTTTTCAACTTGGCATTCTCAGTAATGCCCTTGACTGTGACTGTCTTTCCCCCTTTGTTGAAGGTCACTGAGTTATTTAGATAATCAAATGTAACCTTCCCATACTTACTAAGCCAATCAATTCCAAGAATGACACTAGATCCATCCAGTCTAATGACTCTCAGATCAGCCTGGTAAGTTTCACCATGCATTAACCATTTAAAGTTGGAACATTTCAACTTACTGAGTACCTTATGGCCATTTGCTACAGTGACTATAAGAGGGGATGCAGCAGTAATATCTGCCTTAAGCTCTTTAGCAATCTGGAAGTCAATGAAGCTATGAGTGCTTTCTGTATCTATTAGTATGACCAGTGGCTTACTTCCAACTTCTCCTTGCACCTTAATAGTTTCCTGCATTATCTCACCACTTAATGCGTGTACAGAAATTCCAATTTCTTCAGAGTGGTCACCTAATGTCAATTCTCCTTCTTCTTCTTCTTCAGAATCTTGCAGCATAGATTCATCAAAAACCTCTTCCACTTCTGGCTCCCCCTCTAGTTGGTTTAATGTTTTATCTGTACATTGATGCCCAGGATGGTATTTATCTCCACACTTGTAACATAATCCAGCTGCTCTTCTTTGCTCAAAGACTTGCTTGCTGACTCCATAAGGCCCTTCACTTATCTTGCGGTTAATTCCCCTAGTACCTTCCATCTGATTTTGTCCCATCCTCACAGCATATGGTTTGGTATATGGAAATCCTTGATTGCCTGCTGGTTTATTAACTGTCTTATGCTTCCTCCACATCATAGCTAAAGCTTGCTCATGCAATCTTGCCTGTTCATACACTTCTTCCAGAGTGTTTAGATTGGATAAGTCTATAAAAGGAATCAATTCTTCCTTGAGCCCACTAATATAGCTTTGAATAAAATGCTCCTCACTCAAAGTTGGATTAAGATACAGCATTCTTGCTCTAAGCTCCTCAAATTTTCCTGATATTTCTCTACAGTACTAATTTGAGTTAACTTGTTAAATTCTCTTACCAGCTTTTTCATGGTAGCCCCATCAAAATGCCTACACACAGCTTCACACAATTCTTCCCAAATGATTCCAGGTTTGTCCAGAAGATACCCCTCCTTCCACCTGTGGGCTCTTCTTGTGAAGTGTAGTGTAGCCACTTCTATCCACTGATCCTCTGGTACTTGGTACAACTTAAAGTACTGCTCACTCTTGCTTTTCCACTCTCTGGGCTCCTCCCCTTCAAACATTGGGTAATCTAATCTTGGATGTGGAACATAAAAGGGACTTCTGTTCCCCTGGCTACCCTGCTGGCTCTCTTGTCCAAACTGTGGGTTAGGTAATATACCCTTCCCCTTATCTTCTCTGAATTTGATCTTGGAATTATTACTTGACATGAATTCATGAGTGAATTTGCTTTCCTTCACTGGGGATGAAGAGAATGAAGGGGTTTTTGTCACTGAGGTTTGAGTACTAAACAATTTCATTAATTGATCATGTCTCTTGGTTGCTTCCATCTGCATTTCATCTAACTGATGTTCTACAACTCCCAATTTTCTGTTGTATTCTAACTCAAACTGTTGGAATTTGGATTTTAATTCCTAATTGCAGTCAGAGGTAAGATTTTGCATCTTTTCCTCAATGATTCTGAGATGCTCACTTAGATCCTTGAGCCTGGTGCCTTCTGCCATTTCTTCCCTGAAATCTTCCTCAATGATGTACTTGAATCTATTATTCTTCTTCTTGCCTATCTTGCTGATATTTATTCTAACCAGTTACCAAGTTTGTGCGTATGTACCCAGATCCAATTCCCAGATATGCAATTATCAAGGATACCCTATCTTAATTGCCAGAATGGAATAAGGTGGGTTATCAAGCTGTTACCTCCTTCCAGATCTGCTTCTCCTTGGATCTGCTGCGATGTGGGTATGCTACAAATCTGCTCCTTCTCCCAGATCGCTTATCACAATCTGAATTGTGATGCGATCTGCTGCTCCTGCGATGGTGGGTATCAATCGGTAATGTTGCTTGCTCCTTGTTGCCTCGGATCCTTGGTTGCTTGTTCCTCAGATCCCTGGGATCGGAACAGCTCTGATACCAATTGTTACACCCGGACGATCCGCAACCGGCCGGTGATGAGATCTCTCTGAGTCCAGGATGGCGGTGAGGATGATGGTCTTCGTCTTTGCACCGATCGGGAGTAGTTGAGCTCCGGTAATGGCGGATTGAGGCTCAATTGGTAGGTTGGGAGAGATTAGGGAAATTTGGGAAGAGGGGAATAGGAACGAGGAAGATGAGAACAGAGAAGGTTAGAGAGAGAAAGAGAGAGTTGTGGAGGGAACTTGGTTATTCAATTCATAACTGTTCTATTACAAAGGTGCTTATTTATACTATCCTATTGAGGACTTAGATGTAATATGAATAATCGTGAGGTTCTAACTGTAAAAGCAAATACAATTGTAATGAGCCTAGTGGGCCTTGCTATTCTGGACTTGGATCCTCCTTGGGCTTCTTCGGCGTTCCCTCTCCTTCCTATACTTGATGCCGATGAGTGACATATACCTCCCAAGGTGAGCTCCCCACCTACTCGCTTCTAGAAGATGCTGGAGTCTTCATAGCTTCACCCATACGCTGCCTCTGTCATCCTGTCTTCTCACAGAAGAGCAAAAGGTGTTCTCCTCCTCCTATACTCTCCTATCTCCATTTCCCTCTTCCTCCTCCTCCAAGCTTTACCTGGCTGAGATGTAATGTGTTGATGCGTAACATGAACCTGCAGATGAAGGCTCAACTGTTGCATTCCGACCTACGCAACGCAGCTACTAGAAAATGTGATTAAGCTATAGAGTTAAGCTTACCAACCTGCTCATCTCTTAAATAAATAATGCTTTTTCTAAAACCTTTTTAAAAGAGTAATCTTACATTCCAATTTAAAATAACAAGATCTGCAAGCAACCAAATAAAAATTTTATAGATACATTGTTCTCTATTTTACATACAACCAAATGGATTAAATACAGAATTAACTGTTGCATTATCAACTGTATGCATCTCTATTTACATTGTATTTATAATTACATTGAACCATACAGGCCCTAAGGTTACACATTTAGATAACTCAAACTGTTGTACAAAAATGATCAAACTCCTAGTCCTACTTACAAAATTGCAGGAGGCCCCCATCTCACTCTTAGATGCTTGTCAATCTTTAGACCATTTTTATCTTCGCACAATCTTAGAGCCAACATAACTACTTGAAATGCAGAGCATACTTGGACAGAGCATAATTGGATGTGTCCTCAATTATATAATAATGAACTATCAGTTTATGGCGTGTTCTGTCAAATATTTATGGCAGTATGAGGCCTGTGGGGAGAAAATAAAAAAGATAATATCGACTTCATGGTATTAGGTCAATGCAAGATGTCCAAGCTTTAAGAGGTCATGCTCACTTAGGTAAAAACCATACCATCACACAATGAAGCAAAAATCTTTGGTAAATAGGTAAAGTTAGATGACTAGTGTAGGCCCCCATACTTAGCGACAGATAGGTAATATTTCAACTAATTAAGATATATATATATATATATATATATATATATATATATATTTAAATTTTAAGATTGAAAAAATTATAACCAAAAAATATTTTTTAAAAAATCTATAAAGTAATCTTATGTACATTATAAAGAATAACCCTTTTTTATTAACAATTTCTTAACTTTCAGTATTTGTAGAATTAAATTATTTTAATAGTTTTATTTAAAAATTCAATTAAACTTAATAGTTTTGATAGCTATTCTATACATAAATTTTTTAACTAAAAAATTGGACTTATTTTAAATTGAAGAATAGGTGGGGATGTCTTTACCTTGTTAAAATTGATTGGAGAAAGAAAAAATTATTACACGCACCTAGTGTATATTAATATTCCATACACCGCAACTTATATTAAATGACTAATGTTCTGATATCAAAATTTAAATAATATATTTTATCTACAAAGTCTAATAATTTAAATTATATTTGATAAATTAATTTTAAAATTTTTATTAAATAGTTTTAAGCATATGATGTACATATACACCCGATGCAAACAACGCATAATACGGTACACACATAATTCCAAGAGAGATGAGAAATCTTTACTTGCACCAAAAACATGCCAATGCTCCATACACCGTACATAATATTAGATGATTGATAAAATATTTGATAATTAATACTGCAAAATATAATATATAATATAATATATATATATATATATATATATATATATATATATATATATATATATATATATATATATATATATATAATATATAATATTTAAGTAATTTATTGTATTATACAAATTTATCTTTGATGCACATTTTAACATTGGTTTTTGGTGCAATGGGTGCGTCCAAAATTTTTATTGGACATGTGGCAAGCTTTCATTGGTTCATGCCTTAATTTTAATATTTATTATTAAAAAATTAGATCAGTTCATGCAATAATTTCTCATATTTGAGAATGGGGAAGAGGAGAGGGGATTAAGGAGCACTTGCCATGTGCCTTCCATATTCAAGATTCATATATGTAATTACGTAATCTAATATTAGACAATCAAACTGCATAGTTACTTAAAGCTTCTGTACTTCTATTAAATAGTTAAATATCAGTGAAAGATTCATGAGTCACCTTAGGCTGTTGAGATTTGATGCTTCACAGAACTTGTTTGTTGTTCTAGTGATTCAGCTGAGAAGTGCAAAAGTTTAACTGCGGTCGAATATCTGAAGATGGAGTACCCCTGAAAATTTGTTGGCACGAGGTCTCAATTTTTAACTTGCACAGTAAACAATCTTTTTCGATCCTAATTGTTCTATAATTTTGGGTCCTTATTGTCACGCCCCAGGTCCCAGCGGAAGCTTACCCGGCACGTGCACAGACCCGCCGTGTGCACAAGGCACCCCCGGTACACACAAGGCGTCTACAACAACAAAGCGGAAAGGAAGCAATATACACATCCTACTAGTAATCAGAGCACAACACAACTATACTATACATAAAAGAGGAGAGTAGATAACAACTATCATACAAGAAGTTAAAATTCATTACACAAATGTGGTCCTCTCAAATACAACCTACCAAAATACATGGGTAGTTTCTATGCCAAAATACACCAACACCTCTCCAACAAAAACAAAAGAAAATGTGCCCTTTAACCACCTCGAGTGGTGCGACGGGAACAAGCTAGCTATGCGATAACCCCTTGCCACGGTTCCGAGCCCCTCCCGCTGCGGATGGCTCTGAAAAACAACAACCCAAATAGGGTGAGAACTATTAATCAATAGTTCCCAGTGGGTAAGTCGCCGAGAGGAGCGAAATACATCACTAGGTCAACTGAGGCATAAGATAGTAAAACTGCTGAAATGAAATGCAGAAAATAAACAACTGAAGTAAAGTAAAGTACTCTACTACTATCATGCCTCCATGCTCATGTACAAGGTGATGATGATATGAATCTATCATGTATGTCCAACTACCATAAGAAGTATCATCTAAGTGATATTCAATGTCAAGTTTAGTTAATTTTAATCTTTTTTTTCTGTTGAAGACTTTCTTTGAGTCTAAGCTTGAGCCACGCCTCATGGTCCCGTGGCGGCACCCCCCAAGGAGCTATGCCAATCCAACGGCGTCCCAATTGGCACCCAATCCCGCACGGCGATCATGATGTCGCAAATGGCCAACTCCGGAGTGCCGGCTTGGAGGGAGCGACCCTACCAAGCATGTGCGAATGAGCACAAACGGCAAGCAAGCAAGTCTCGATCATCGTGTCTAAAACACGAAATAGCATCATCGACCTATAGGTCGGGGTATAGTATCTCAAGTGTCAATGTTTCATATACAATGCTAACATTATGTTGCATAATGAAAGAGTAAAACATTTACAAGTTGTCCTCATGTCTCAAATATGGAATCTAACTATTTCATCTTGATTGTACAAGTTTAGAAGTTTTCTACTTGTATCTCACAACACTAGGTGGCACTAATGTCATAATGTCCATTTTTCTTCATGATCATATGCATAACATATCTCAATAATTCTATAACAGGTATAGTTATTCTATATTCATATCCAAAAGCTTAAGTTCACGAAAATTCCAATTCAATCCTCCCTTAAAGTGCTCATGCACATACAATGTTTACCTCTACTACATAGAGTATGAAATTTTCTACACATGAAGGGGTTCAAATGCATAATCATAAATCATGATAAATCAAGCGATGCATATTTAATATAGCAACGATGCCCTAAAAGTCTATAGAAGACATAGGGGGAGTTCACCCATTTCGGTGAGGTCAGACCCACCGGATAGTTGCCAAATCTTTGTGAAGGATCCCAACCAAGAAGCCCACACTTCCTCTTATGCCCTAAGAGAAGTTTCCAATGGGTTAAAACATCACAAAAACCCAATCACAAAATTCCTTAAAAATCATAAGGAAAAATAGGTGGAAAATACCTTATGTTGAGAAATCTTGCTAAATCTTGAAATCCAAACCAGAAATGCTTCAAAACCAACCTACAAGAGTGTTCTACACCCATCAATTCCACCCCAAAAGCTAGAAATCAAAAAGCCCCAAAATAAACCCTAGTTTTCCAAAAACTAGGTTTTCTTTCAAAAATATCAAAAGAAAGGGAAAAGAAGTGTTCCTAACCTCCTTAATCTCAAATCTCACCTTGGAAATGCAAATGATAGGAACTAGGGCTCCAAACTCCCTTCTTCTTTAAGTTCTTGCCTTCCTCCAAGCTCTTGTAGCAAGCTTCAATGGTGGAGAAGAGAAGGTTGAAGAAGAACCCAAGTAGAGAGATGTGTTGGAGAAGGAAATCCAAGATCTCTTTCTCTCTCTCTCTCTTGCACTCTCTCTTGCTCTCTCCAAATGAGAGGAAAAGAAAAGGTAAAGAGGGTTAAAAACCCTAACGTAACAAAATCCCCAAAGCTCCCTACAAGAAATGCAATTACATTTCTTACTGGGCTGTCCAAACCAAAACGGTCCGGACTGACCCAAAACGGTCCGGACCCCGAAGGTGAAAATTCCAGATTCGCGCGGACAATCCGGACTGTCCCCGGACGGTCCGGACCCTGAAGCCAAAAACCTTAAATTTTCAAATTTTTCGAAAATTTCTGATTTGCGCCCAAACTCTCCGGAAACCTTCTAGAACCTTCCAGAAGCTTACAAAAACATTCGAAGGGTATCATTCGACCCTTCGCACACTCAAACTTCGCACTTTGCTAAAGTTCAGTGTACTACATTCACCCCTCCTAAAAAGGAGTTTCGTCCGCGAAACTAGATGTCAAGTACCTCAAGTCTCCAGCTGAAAAAGATGAGGAAAACGCTCCTAAAGCGCGCTCTCCAGCTCCCAAATAGCCTCGCGATCCTTGTGATTGCTCCAAAGTACCTTCACATAAGGTATCTTGCGATTCCGAAGTTTCTTCACCTCACGAGCCAAAATCCTCACCGGTTGCTCCTCAAAGCTCAAGTCCTCGTGTAGTTCCAACGGGGCGAAGTCCACCACATGAGATGGATCAAAAACATACTTCAGGAGCGTCGAAACATGGAACACATTGTGCACTCCCGATAGGTTAGGCGGTATAGCAAGTCGATAAGCCACCGGGCCGATACGCTCCAAAATCTCAAAAGGTCCAATAAATCGGGGACTTAGCTTCCCTCGGATGCCAAATCTCTTGACTCCTCTAGTCGGCGATACTTTTAGGAAGACATGGTCTCCAACTTGAAATTCCAAATCGCGGCGACGCTTATCCGCGTAACTCTTTTGTCGACTTTGAGCTGAAATCAAACGTTCTCGAGCTAGTCGAACCTTGTCTTCGGCCTCTTGAAGTACATCGGGGCCTAAAATCAATCGTTCTCCCACCTCGCTCCAATGAAGCGGTGATCGGCACTTTCTTCCATAAAGAGCCTAGAATGGCGCCATCTTGATACTTGCTTGATAACTATTGTTATAGGCAAACTCGGCCATCGGTAGATATTAATGCCAACCACTCTGATAATCCAAAACGCATGCTCTGAGCATGTCCTCCAAAATTTGTATGGTTCGTTCAGACTGCCCATCACTCTAGGGGTGGAAAGCTGTACTGAAATCCAGCTGCGTGCCTAGGGCCTCGTGAAGGCTCCTCCAAAAATGAGATGCGAATCTTGGATCTCGATCGGAAACTATAGAAACAGGCACTCCATGCAATCGCACAATCACATCAAGGTAAATTTGTGCAGACTTCTCTCTAGACCAAGTAGTATGGATATGGATAAAATGAGCAGATTTGGTTAACCTATCCACGATCACCCAAATAGGATCATGCCCGGCCTGAGAGCGAGGCAATCCAACAACAAAATCCATGGTGATCCTCTCCCACTTCCACACGGAAATGGGTAAGCTCTGCAACTTGCCTGCAGGAAGTCAGTGCTCGGCTTTCACTTGTTGACATGTCAAGCATTGAGCCACAAATTTTTCAACATCTTTCTTCATGCCGGGCCACCAATAAAGCAACCTTAAGTCCTTGTACATTTTGGTGCCACCTGGGTGAAGAGAATAAGGTGCTCGGTGTGCTTCCTTCAGGATCTTTTCTTTGATCTCCAAATCCGACGGTACATAAAGTCGACTTCGAAAACGAAGTACGCCGTTATCATCCACATGAAACTCACCTGCTCTGCCATCCATAAGTGTAGCCCGAATCTTTTCCAAACTAGGATCTTGGACTTGTTTCATCTTGATCCTTTCCATAAGAGTCGGTTGCAACACCAATGCCATCAATCTCTTGGGTGTCTCGGGTGCCACAACCTCCAACTCCAACCGTCTCATATCTCGACGTAATGGTTGTTGGTAAGTGATCATCATCGCTAAGTTCTCCATCGATTTGCGACTTAGAGCATCTGCCACTACATTTGCTTTCCCAGGGTGGTAGAGAATAGTCAAATCATAATCCTTAAGCAGCTCCAACCATCTGCGCTGCCTAAGATTCAACTTCTTCTGAGTAAAGAGGTACTTTAGACTCTTATGATCAGTATATACCTCACAATGCTCACCGTATAAGTAGTGTCGCCACAGCTTCAATGCAAATACCACGGCGGCTAATTCCAAATCATGAGTGGGATAGTTTTTCTCGTAGTCCTTTAATTGGCGAGAGGCGTAAGCAATAACCTTCTCGTTTTGCATCAAAACACACCCTAACCCACTCAAGGAAGCATCACTGTAGATCACGTATCCCGCTCCTACAGTAGGCAAAGCCAAGATCGGGGCGGTTGTCAACCGTTCCTTCAATTCCCTGAAGCTTCTCTAAGCTTCTCTCACACGCATCATTCCAGATAAACTTGGTGCCTTTATGTGTTAGTCGCGTGAGGGGAGTAGATAACCTTGCAAATCCCTCAACAAAACGCCGATAGTAGCCGGCAAGACCGATGAAGCTCCGGATCTCGGTGATGTTCGTCGGTCTAGGCCAATCCTTGATTGCCTCAATTTTCTTGGGGTCCACAGCTATTCCTTTATCCGAGATTACATGACCCAAGAACGCTACCTCTCGTAGCCAAAACTCACACTTCTTCAGCTTGGCGTAGAGCTCTTTCTCCCGAAGTAATTGCAATACATGCCGCAAGTGATCCTCATGCTCTTCGTCACTTCGAGAGTACACCAAAATGTCGTCGATGAACACCACGACGAATCTATCCAAAAAGGGCTTGAAGACACGGTTCATCAAATCTATAAAAGCTGCCGGGGCATTAGTGAGCCCAAACGGCATAACAGTAAACTCATAGTGTCCACACCGTGTCCTAAAAGCCGTCCTAGGAACATCCTCGGGCTTGATCTTGAGTTGGTGGTATCCAGACTGAATGTCAATCTTCGAATACACTCTTGATCCTTGGAGTTGATCAAACAAATCATCAATCCTCGGCAATGGATACTTATTCTTAATTGTGACCTTGTTAAGCTCACGATAGTCCACGCAAAGGCGAAGCGATCCATCCTTTTTCTTGACGAACAAAACTGGTGCTCCCCAAGGTGAAACACTCGGTCGGATGAAGCCTTTTTCCAACAAGTCTTGAAGCTGTGCCTTGAGCTCTTTTAACTCTGCCGGTGCCATCCTATATGGTGCCTTCGAGATTGGGGTAGTTCCAGGGATCAGATCTACCACAAACTCGATCTCTCTGTCCGGAGGCATCCCCGGTAGCTCTGCCGGAAACACATCAGCAAACTCTCGCACAACTGGGATATCCTCCACTCTCGGAGTCTCACTGCTCCTATCCACAACGGTAGCCAAGTAGGCGACACATCCACTCCACTCCTAATTAACTGTTTTGCTCTGGTGGAAGAGATAGTCATCGCAAACAGCGAACTTTTGCAGCATCTGAACACAATTTTCTCTTATCCCGGTTCTCGAAACGTCACGAGTCGATTCTCACAATCAATGGTAGCATAATATCTTGTGAGCCAATCCATGCCCAAAACCACATCGAATTCTCCAAGTCGATGGAGGGCCAACAAATCTGCCGGCAAAATCCAATCCCCAATCCTAATAGGACAACTAGGGAAAAACTCTCGAATCTCCAAGGTATGATCGGGAACTAAGACTCGTCCCGGATGCAAGGTAGGAACTAATTCAATGCCATGCAACTCGGCAAACAGCCGGTCGATGAATGAATGAGATGCACCAGTGTCAAATAAAGCTCGAACTCGAATGCTATGAATCAAGATAATACCTGCAACGACGTCCTCTGCCGCTAAAGCCTCCTCAGTTTGGGCCGCATACATGCGCCCGCTTGGAGCCTGCCGTGGCCCCTCGTACTGTCGCGACGCCGGTGGTCGCCCAGACTGAGAGTAGGTGGGCGGGGTCACCTGTCCTTGAATAACTGGTGCCGATGCTGATGAAGATGTCGGTGTCGAGCCTCGCGGGCACTCTGATCGAAAGTGAACCTCCTGGCCACAAAAGAAGCACTTGACTCCACGCTACGAGCATTGCGGCGGCACATGGGGTCCACCACAAATCACGCAACGCGGCGGCCGCCGACGGTCTAGTCCTCCCCGGTGTGAAGATAAGCCGCGTCCTCCAGACTGGCTCCTCGGGTGCTTCGGCGGTTTCTTCGAATAGGGCTTATGACTTGCGCCCTCGGTCGCCGACCTCTTGCCTCGCGTCCTATCAAGGGTTTCTCTCTCTTCCTTAGCAATCTCCGCGCCTTTCTCCACTATCAAGGCACGGTCCACAACCTCTCGGTAGGTTTGGAGGTTTAGGGTCTGAACCAATCTAAAAATGGACGGTCTAAGGCCGTTCTCAAACATACGGGCCTTGTCCTCGTCGTCCCTCACAACGTGCGGAATACAGTTAAGTAGTCGAGTAAATTCCCTCTCGTACTCCGCCACGGTTTTGTCTCCTTGCCTAAAGTTGCGGAGATCTCTTTCCATTTGCCTTTTTGCGCTCGCCGGAAAATACTTCATTGCAAGCATCTTCTTGAATCGCGGCCATGTGATTACCGCCAAATCGGTCGTGGGGTCATCCCGAATGTCCGTCCACCACTGGTGGTGTGTTGCCAACCACACCCGGTCTCCCTTCGCTACGAAGGTATCGTGGAAAAGTTTCTCCATGTGTAGAATCCACTTCTCAAAAACCCAATAGTCGGGTTTCTCTCCATCATATGTCCGAGGCTTGGATTCCCGGAATTCCCTCAAACGAGCCATAAGTCGGTCCCGCTCTTCTCCTGCTACCATCATCGGTAAAACCGTCCTCGCCGGTGGAGTCTGAACTGGCGGTGACATCACAACCTCTTCCCGCCGCCCAGCACTCGGAGTATGATGTGAAGACTCGAGCACCTCAGGTCGAAGTGCATCGGTCACTCCACCCATGTGCTCCCGTTGTTGCACGGGTGGGTGCAAAGGGTCTTTGAGTTCCCCTTGCCGCCAACTGCTGGGTCAAAAGAGCTTCCAACCTCTGCATCCTTGCATCGTGCCGACGCAAAGCCTCAGCCTGCTCTCGCGTCGCAGCCGACTGCCGCTCCACTACATCAGCTAGCATAGCCAACTGCTCTCTCAAATCTCGGACCTCACTGGATCCGGAAGTAGCGGACGTCTCCGCATCGGCCTCCTCGGCCGTCATGGAGCGAGTCGTAGGCATCACAAACTGTAACAGACATAAAATGCGTAGGTTAGGATAACCAACGCGAAACGCATCCCCACTCAAAACAAATTCCAATCATGCGAAAGCAAATGAAGCATGCCACAATTATTTCCCGATGTCAAGTTGTCGGCCACCAACCATACCTCCCAAGGAAATAGAAGGTGCAATCACTTCGATCAACTCCAACTCTTATGAAGTTATAGTATTGACCCAATCATGTTACTTTCGCCAAGTAATCATATAAGACCCCGTCTCTCACGTTCTTAATCCTTATGGTCCAACCAGCGTAAGGTTTGCTAGGTCCTAAGACTCAACCCTAGGCTCTGATATCAATATAATCTGTCACGCCCCAGGCCCCAGCGGAAGCCTACCCGGCACGTGCACAGACCGGCCGTGTGCACAAGGTACCCCCCGGTACACACAAGGCGTCTACAAAAACAAAGCGGAAAGGAAGCAATATACACATCCTACTAGTAATCAGAGCACAACAAAACTAAACTATACATAAAAGAGGAAAGTAGATAACAACTATCATACAAGAAGTTAAAATCCAATATACACATGTAGTTCCCTCAAATACATCTTATCAAAATACATGGGTGGTTTCTATGCCAAAATACACCAACACCTCTCCAACAAAAACAAAAGAAAAAGTGCCCTGTAACCACCTCGAGTGGTGCGACGGGGATTAGCTAGCTATGCGATAACCCCTTGCCACGGTCCCGAGCCCCTCCCGCTGCGGATGGCTCTGAAAAACAACAACCCAAATGGGGTGAGAACTATTAAACAATAGTTCCCAGTGGGTAAGCCGCCGAGAGAAGCGAAATACACCACTAGGTCAACTGAGGCATAAGATAGTAAACTGCTGAAATGAAATGCAGAAAATAAACAACTGAAGTAAAGTAAAGTACTCTACTACTATCATGCCTCCATGCTCATGTACAAGGTGATGATGATATGAATCTATCATGTATGTCCAACTACCATAAGAAGTATCATCTAGGTGATATTCAATGTCAAGTTTAGTTAATTTTAATCTTTTTTTTCTGTTGAAGACTTTCTTTGAGTCTAAGCTTGAGCCACGCCTCATGGTCCCGTGGTGGCACCACCCAAGGAGCTATGCCAATCCAACGGCGTCCCAATTGGCACCCAATCCCGCACGGCGATCATGATGTCGCAAATGGCCAACTCCGGAGTGCCGGCTTGGAGGGAGCGACCCTACCAAGCATGTGCGAATGAGCACAAACGGCAAGCAAGCAAGTCTCGATCATCGTGTCTAAAACACGGAATAGCAATCATCGTGTCTAAAACACGGAATAGCATCATCGACCTCTAGGTCGGTGTATAGTATCTCAAGTGTCAATGTTTCATATACAATGTTAACATTATCTTGCATAATGAAAGAGTAAAACATTTACAAGTTGTCCTCATGTCTCAAACATGGAATCTAACTATTTCATCTTGATTGTACAAGTTTAGAAGTTTTCTACTTGTATCTCACAACACTAGGTGGCACTAATGTCTAGTGTCACTAATGTCATAATGTCCATTTTTCTTCATGATCATATGCATAACATATCTCAATAATTTTATAACAGGTATAGTTATTCTATATTCATATCCAAAAGCTTAAGTTCACAAAAATTCCTATTCAATCCCCCCTTAAATTGCTCATGCACAAACAATGTTTACCTCTACTACATAGAGTATGAAATTTTCTACACATGAAGGGGTTCAAATGCATAATCATAAATCATGATAAATCAAACGATGCATGTTTAATATAGCAATGATGCCCTAAAAGTCTATCGAAAACATAGAAGGAGTTCACCTATTTCGGTGAGATCAGACCCACCGGATAGTTGCCAAATCCTTGTGAAGGATCCCAACCAAGAAGCCCACACTTTCTCTTATGGCCTAAGAGAAGTTTCCAATAGGTTAAAACATCACAAAAACCCAATCACAAAATTCCTAAAAAATCATAAGGAAAAATAGGTGGAAAATACCTTAGGTTGAGAAATCTTGCTAAATCTTGAAATCCAAACCCGAAATGCTTCAAAACCAACCTACAAGAGTGTTCTACACCCATCAATTCCACCCCAAAAGCTAGAAATCAAAAAGCCCCAAAATAAACCCTAGTTTTCCAAAAACTAGGTTTTCCTTCAAAAATCCCAAAAGAAAGGAAAAAGAAGTGTTCCTAACCTCCTTAATCTCAAATCCCACCTTGGAAATGCAAAGGATAGGAACTAGGGCTCCAAACTCCCTTCTTCTTTAAGTTCTTGCCTTCCTCCAAGCTCTTGTAGCAAGCTTCAATGGTGGAGAAGAGGAGGTTGAAGAAGAACCCAAGTAGAGAGATGTGTTGGAGAAGGAAATCCAAGATCTCTTTCTCTCTCTCTCTCTAACACTCTCTTGCTCTCTCCAAATTAGAGGAAAAGAGAAGGTAAAGAGGGTTAAAAACCCTAGCGTAACAAAATTCCCAAAGCCCCCTGCAAGAAATGCAATTACATTTCTTACTGGGCTGTCCAGACCAAAACGGTCCGGACTGACCCAAAACGGTCCGGACCCCGAAGGTGGAAATTCCAGATTCGCGCGGACAGTCCGGACTGTCCCCGGACGGTCCGGACCCCGAAGCCAAAAACCTCAAATTTTCAAATTTTTCGAAAATTTCCGATTTACGCCCAAACTCTCCGGAAACCTTCTAGAACCTTTCGGAAGCTTACAAAAACATTCGAAGGGTATCATTCGACCCTTCGCACACTCAAACTTCGCACTTTGCTAAAGTTCAGTGTACTACACTTATTCAATGTATTGGAAGTAAGTTAAACTTGAAATACTAAGTGGTCAATGGACAGAGAAAAGGACTGCATAACAGTTGGTGCGACAAAGGTTCCTGAGTTGACTCATAGTAGTAAAGTAAAGGAGAATCAGAAAAAATAGAAAAGAGTAATACAATAAAATAATTAGTAAACTAATGTCTAAATTAAGAAATTAATACATGAGAACTAACAATTGACATATTAGCATTATTTTCTCATAACATTCCAAGTCATGGGGTTCAATCCAATTGCATATGTCTAGAACTCTATCAAAATGCTGAAGTGAGCACCTAGGCTGCGTGGGGACAAGATTAGGAGATTTTACTGAAGCTACCCTTTGTTTTTAAAGACGATACTATGATAACAACATCTAAGTCTTCTGTCTCCACTATTATTCGGGCCCCCTATATGGATCTCATTAGAATTTGTTTAAATTTTTTGTCAAACCAAGTTGCTATCACCCCTTTCTCACTATTTTTCCACATAAAACAATGATTATATAAATGCATACTTGCAATAGACAGTACCTGACCCAGCTGACTGCTACCATGAAATGGCCGTTGTTGTGTATCAGAATCTTGATATTCCTGTATAATAACTAAGTTCTATCAACATCAGCCTAGAAAACACTAAACTTTTCCCTCTATAGTAAAATTACCTGACTGAATTGACTCATACCATGAAAACTTTGATGTTGCGCATCCTGCAATGAATCACTATCAATTCCCTGAGGATCCTTTTCCTTACCAGCCTTAGCATCCCTTCTCCACCTCTTTAAAAAATACCGTTCTGGCAGTTCCTTAATATTACTAACATCAAGCACTTTTAACACGTGCCCGCACTGAATCCCGATAAACTCAAATTTTTTACAACTGCAGGCAACTGAGCAATCAGAAGAGTCAAGCCTAACAAAGTGCTCTTTAGGCTTTTCGCCCACAATAATCTTATACTTCGCGATCGTCCCAATCTCACTACAACTATAAAGCATGCAATCCATGAAAATCTCAAATTCTTTTCTAAACATTTCAAATACTGATGGCGTGTACATATTCGCAGCTTGTCTCAACATTTTTGAGGGGGGAATTCTCGGGAAGCTTTGACTGGCATGAAAATCAGCCTGTAATTCTGCATACCTATGTTCATCCACCACCCTCTCGTAACACTTAAAGAAAGAGAGAAGATCTAGCTGTGGGCTTAGATATTTCTTTAGCACAGCACTCATGTTTTGACTCTGTAGTGTGCTTTTCATATCAGCACAAAAGATTTGGCGGCCATAAGGCAAAGCCCATGTCTCCCGATCTTCAAATAACTTCGTCAACCATTCGTTGTGCTTCAGATCGTATTTGTCTAACAACATATGCCACGCCATTAAGAACTCTTCTTCCTCCTCACAGTCGTAGACACATTTGCTGAAATCTTTTGCAAAAGTTTTTGAACTCTGAAAATTCTGATTTAGGTTCTTAATCGCATTTTGATAGACTTGCCAAACACATAAACGATGGCTCGTGCGTGTCCACACTGCAGCTATAGCATGAACCAATACAATAGACTGGTCCGTCAAAATTGTTTTTGGTTGTTTTCCACGCATAGCAATGTTGAAAGTCTCAAGCAGCCATTTAAAAGATTCTAGGGTTTCGTCATAGAGCAATGCTGCACCAAATACAATGGTTTGCTTGTGGTGATTCACACCAAGAAGAAGTGCAAAAGGCCTAATGGATGCATTTACTTTGTACGTCATGTCCAAACAAACCACATCACCAAAATACTCAAAGTCTATCACAGACTTAGCATCTGCCCAAAAGAAGTTGGTCAACTTATCATCCTCATCGACTTGTATAGCCTGAAAGAAAGAAGGGTCAGTAAGTTGCATGCTTTGGAGGTATTTAAGCACAGCTTCAGCATCTCCCACTTGCATGGCTCTCATTCTCTTCGATCTAAGAGCTATTTTATAATCAGGTGGGAGAAAGCGAACATTCCGAAGGCCTCCAACCTGTCTATGAATGGGCTCAGTAGTTGATTTTAGTGTGCTTCCTGAATCATCTGACAAATCTACTTCACTAGAATGAACTTCACTTGTTACCCTTTGAGACCTTAACATGTGCATGGCTGATGGGGGTGCAAGCTGATGATTATGATCAAATACGAATTCAGTAACTTTATATGTGCCATTTGGTGTGAGTTTAAATGTCAAACGAGCAGGGCAGCCAATTCGGGTTTCTGGCCTTGGTCTCTTGACTTCCTTTGCTCCTTTTTTATCCTTGCGAAAGCCTTCTCTTGAGCAAACTAGGGTTCTTGATCTTGTAACATTGTCCGAGGATTTATCTAACCAACCTTTCCTTACACTGAAACCTACCACTCCAGCATACCTATTGTAAAATTCATATGCCTTATCTTCATTTTCAAATTCCATATCAATTTCAGGTACCATTTTTGAGTTTTCCAGGTCTTGAACAGGAGCATCGTACTCAATTATTTTTCTCTGTTTTCCCTGTTCATTCCAACTAAAGTATTATTGTTCAGCTATGAAAAAAAGAAAGAACAAACCCAATAAGCAGGATAACATAGAACAGAATTATGGAATAGCTGCCAAGGAAAATTCTGTAGAAGTGACAAGCTGATCCTACTTGTATATTGTAAATTCAGCACCAATCCAACTTTGCTGTATTGTTGATGGCACATGCACCAACCTCTACTAAGAATTATTGAAATAATATAGTATTAACTAAAATAGTTTTTACTCAAATAAGCAGCGGAACAAGAACATACCTTTTTCCATGCAATACCACACGCATTACATAAAGTCCTTCGTCCCTCGGGGCCACGACGCATGTGCGATGTAAATTTAGAACTAATGCCACAGTGAAGGCATCTGGCAAGGCAATAAAAAATCTTAGTTCAGGCACAAGCATAAAGGATCATCCAATGCTATGTATACACAATCCAATGCACCTAGCACCTCCCGAATTTTCCCAAATGTAATATAACATTAAACAAAAGAAAAGTAATCCACCGAACAAAAAGAAGAAAAAAGAAATAGATAAACCAGAAAGATATATTGTATAGAGTATACAGAGATCAACTGGAATCAAGATTGTAAATGAAGTGAAAGTAGTAATAATAAAAATTTTATGTGCAGCAAAGGAGGAATAGGAATAGTATGCTGTTCATGATGAAAAAGCATCTGATACCAACCAATCAAACCGAAACAGACTCCACTGCATAAGAAGGTATTAGTCATTTTTCTCTTTGTAAATAATTGATTCAAGGAACATGTATTTTGCTGTATCAAGATCTGCAACTCTGTTTTAAAATGGTGGATCCTTAAGGCCCGTGCAACTCTTTTGCCATTCCAAGTAGTTAATTATCTAGGACAAAAAACAGAAGCTCAGTTTAAAATCCTATTGTTATAAACAATAACTACGCTCTCCTAATCCGCACAGGAGCAACAATATAGATCTTGTTCCTGTTACCACATATAGCTTATTACCACATAAAGCTCATATTTAATTTGTATAGTTTATTAGTTTCCATATTCATTGTAATTGTATATTTCCATATTCATTATATTTCTTTAATTAGATTGCACGGCTGTAAAAGGAAAGAGATGAGCATTGTATATGTGCCTATAAATTGAATAAGAAGAAAAGAAGAGACGATCATCTTTTTTAATCAATATTCTATCATGGTATCAGAGCCCTGGTTTTAGAAGTTTTTTTGGTTTTTTTTTTGGATTGTTCTGCTACTCTCTTTGGATCAGAGATTCTGAAACAAACAGTGAGCCGCAGCGAAGTGGTGGCAGATCTGTGCACGGGTGCAGTACCTTTACGTTTTGGAATTTGGCGTGGAAAGGTAGCTCACGATTTCGGTAAAATTTTAGCTTTCTTTGGTGATTTTTTTTCTTGGTGCGAACTATTCTTATTTCTTTGCAATGGCGAGTAGCACTTCTGAATTTTGTGTTAAGTTTACCGGAAAAAATTATACCGCATGGGAGTTTCAATTTCAATTGTTTGTCACTGGAAAGGAGTTATGGGGACATATTGATGGCACTGTTCCAGCTCCTACGGATGCCACACAATTGTCTCAATGGAAAGTCAAAGATGCTAGGATGATGTCTTAGATTATTGGGTCATGTGATTCTCAAATTATTCTTAATTTACGTCCATATAAAACTGCTAAAGACATGTGGGCATATTTAAAAAGAGTTTATAATCAAACACATTCTGCAAGAAGGTTTCAATTGGAGTGCGAGATTGCAAATTACACTCAGGGAGGATTATCTATTCAAGATTATTTTTCCGGTTTTCAACAATTATGGACGGAATTTTCTGATATTGTTTGTGCTACCGTGTCGAAAGATTCTCTCCATGATGTAATGGCTGTTTATGAGGTTAGCAAGCGCGATCAATTTTTGATGAAATTGCGATCAGATTTTGAGAACGTTCGTTCTAATCTGATGAGTCGTCATCCTCCTCCTTCATTGGATATATGTTTTGGTGAATTACTTCGTGAAGAACAACGTCTTTTTACCCAAGCCACTCTAGAACAAGAAAGGTTGACTACAACACCTATGGCATTTGTGGCTCAAGGAAAAGGCAAAGAAAGGGATATGAGTAAAGTTCAGTGCTTTAGTTGCAAGAATTATGGTCACATTGCTGCAAATTGTGCTAAGAAATTTTGCAATTACTGCAAAAAGCCTGGACATATCATCAAAGAATGTTCAATTCGACCCCAAAATCGTCAGACTGTATTTCAAGCTTCTACTACTAATCCTTTTATAGGTCAAATTCCAGCTGGAACCTCAACAGCAGTCAATCACAATGCTGAGCAAACAGTCCTCACTCCTGAAATGGTGCAACAAATGATTATTTCGGCCTTTTCAGCTCTAGGACTTCACGGTAATGGTAATTCTCCATCTAAATCTTGGCTTATTGATTCTGCCGCATCAAATCATATGACTGGCTCGGTGGCTTTGCTTAAAAATGTCCGCGCATATCATGGTTCAGAACATGTCCGGGTTGCTAATGGACACACCTTACCTATTACTGCTGTAGGAGATATTACTCCAACTCTCAACAATGCTTTTGTATCACCTGGACTCTCTAATAATCTTCTATCAGTTGGACAATTAGTAGAAAATAACTATGATGTACATTTTTCTCGTGGTGGTTGTTATGTGCAGGATCAGGTGTCGGGGACGGTGATTGCGAAGGGGCCTAAAGTAGGACGACTGTTTCCAATCCAACTTTCCATTCCTAATCATGTTGCTTTGACTTCTTCTACTATTATCAATAAAAGTGAAAGGTGGCATAAACGTTTGGGACACCCCAATTCTGATATTTTGTCTTATTTATTGACTTCTGGTTTATTGGGCAATAAAGATAAATTTTGTTCTTCTCGTGCTTCCTTTGATTGTTCTACTTGTAAGTTAGGAAAAAGTAAACTGCTTCCATTTCCTATTGCTGGTAGTCATGCGAAAAATTGTTTTGATATTATTCATACTGATGTGTGGGAATTGCACCTGTTATTTCTCATGGTCAGTATAAATATTTTGTAACATTTATCGATGACTATAGTCGGTTTACTTGGATTTATTTTCTCCGTTCTAAATCTGAAGTTTTTTTAACTTTTAAATCCTTCCTAGTGTATGTCGAAACTCAATTTTCAGCTACTGTTAAGATTCTTCGATCTGATTCTGGTGGAGAATACATAACTAATGCATTTCATGATTTTCTGAATCTAAAAGGCATTTTGTCACAGTGTTCATGTCCATATACGCCTCAACAAAATGGTGTGGCCGAACGAAAGAACCGTCATTTCTTAGAGGTGGCTCGGACATTGTTACTCGAATCTTCTGTTCCGCCTATTTTTTGGGTAGAAGCATTATCTACAGCAGTTTATCTTATTAATCGACTACCTTCTCGAACTCTTGATCTTGACTCTCCTTATTTTCGTCTTCATCATCAGCATCCTCCCTATCGTCATTTGCATACTTTTGGTTATGTGCGTTTTGTTCATTTGCCTCCTCATGAACGCCATAAGCTTTCTGCTCAATCTGTGAAATGTGCTTTTTTGGGATATAGTACTAATCATAAGGGGTTTGTTTGCTATGATCCTTCTTTAAAGAGGCTTCGTGTTTCTCGAAATGTTGTTTTCTTTGAAAGTCAACATTTCTTTCCAACTCATGTTAGCTCATCCCCTGAAGTCGCTATTCTTCCTACTTTTGATGACACGTCTTTTTCTATTGACCGGTTCAAACCTGGAGTTGTCTACACTTGACGTCGTGCACTGCAGCCCCTTCCCGAGCCAGAACCGCCATCTGCTCCTGCCCCACCTTTACCGAGGCGATCTACCCGAGTTTCTCGTCCTCCTCCTCGGTATGACTCTTATCATACATCATTTTCTGCTGCTTTGTCCTCCATTTCGGTTCCATCTTCTTACTCAGAAGCAGTGAAGCATCAGTGTTGGCAGCGGGCAATGCAGGAGGAATTTCGTGCTCTTCAGGATAATCAGACTTGGGACATTGTTAAATGTCCACCTCATGTTAAGCCCATTGGTTGTAAATGGGTTTATTCAATAAAGCTTCGCTCTGATGGATCCCTCGATCGCTATAAAGCAAGATTGGTTGCCTTAGGCAACCGACAAGAGTATGGGATAAACTATCATGAAACATTTGCTCCTGTAGCCAAAATGACTACGATCCGTACAGTTCTTGCTATTGCCGCCTCACAGGGCTGGCCGCTTCAACAGTTGGATGTCAAAAATGCTTTTCTCCATGGTGATCTCAATGAAGATATATACATGACACCTCCTCCTGGTTTGTTTTCCTCTTCTACTATGGAAGTTTGCAAATTGAATCGTTCATTATATGGCTTAAAACAAGCTCCTCGAGCGTGGTTTGAGAAGTTTCGCTCTATTTTGCTTCAGTTTAAGCTTGTCCAAAGCCAATATGACTCTTCATTGTTTCTTCGAAAATCAACTACTGGAGTTGTTCTTCTTTTGGTGTATGTTGATGATATTGTTATCACTGGGACAGATTCTTTATTGATTACTCAGCTTAAGCAATATCTTCAAAAATCTTTTCATATGAAGGATCTTGGTCATCTTACATATTTCTTAGGTTTGGAAGTTCAAACTGATTCTTCGGGCATATTCTTACATCAACATAAATATATTCAGGATTTGATTGCTTTGGCTGGTCTTCAAGATTCTTCCTCTGTTGATACACCTCTAGAAATGAATGTTAAGTATTATGCTGATGAGGGAGAGCTACTTTCTGATCCTTTGTTGTATTGCCAATTAGTGGGTAGCCTCAACTACCTGACTACTACTCGGCCTGATATCTCCTTTGCTGTACAGCAAGTTAGTCAATTTATGCACTCTCCACGACATCTACACTTGGCAGCTGTTCGTCGCATCATTCGATATCTCCATGGCTCTCCTTGTCGAGGTTTATTTTTTCCTGCTAAATCTTCTGTGCATCTTATTGCTTTTAGTGATGCTGATTGGGCGGGATGTCCCAATACACGTCACTCTGTCACTGGTTGGTGCATGTTTCTTGGGGACTCTTTGATCTCATGGAAGAGTAAGAAACAAGACCGTGTGTCTAAATCTTCCACGGAGTCTGAATATCGCGCTATGTCTGCTGCATGCTCTGAGATTACTTGGCTTCGAGGTTTGTTGACTGAGCTTGGGTTTCCACAGCATGATCCTACTCCACTTCATGCCGATAACACAAGTGCTATACAAATTGCCACTAATCCAGTATACCATGAGCGCACTAAGCATATTGAAGTAGACTGTCATTATATTCGAGAAGCTGTGGATACTCGTGTCATTTCTCTTCCACATGTTTCCACATCCTTACAATTAGCCAATGTGTTTACCAAGTCTCTCAGTCGCCAAAGCCATCAATTTCTCATTGGCAAATTGATGCTTCTTGATCACCCAGCATCAATTTGAGGGGGGATGTTACCACATATAGCTTATTACCACATAAAGCTCATATTTAATTTGTATAGTTTATTAGTTTCCATATTCATTGTAATTGTATATTTCCATATTCATTATATTTTTTAATTAGATTGCACGGCTGTAAAAGGAAAGAGATGAGCATTGTATATGTGCCTATAAATTGAATAAGAAGAAAAGAAGAGACGATCATCTTTTTCAATCAATATTCTATCAGTTCCCACATCCAACTCCATTTAAGCAAGGATCAACAAAGTGCTATGGTGCCACTTTCTACTGTTTTCCCTCTGATATCAGTTTTGTTCTGCTCCTCACTCTTTCTACTTCTCTATTCTAACAGTGTGGTCTTTCTCCATTAATAAATTGTTCTAACCAATATCAGAAGTCAAAATAACCGAGAAAAGAAGCATGTGCATGCCTGCATAGACACCCCAATAGAGAGAACAACAGAAGGAGAGGGAGGGAAAGAGGTAACCAAGTGTTCTATCAAGGTGTTCTAAGCTAGTCTTCCTGGGTCAAAATCAACATTGGAAATTCTTAAGTATTATAGTTTTCATTTTCCTCCTCAATTCAAATTTAGGTTTTTTAGCGTTCTACTGAAATGTCACACCATCTAAACTAGTGTGCTGAATCTCTATGACTTAAATCAAGTACTCAGAATAAACAATTTTCAGCAATGAATTTGTGACATCAATGCATGTTTGTTTAACAGCTATCAGAATTTGTCATTCAATACAATAAAATGGTACGACCAACTGGAAATTCCTATATTTTATCGACCAGGTTTTGTGGAAAAACTCATATTTGCTACATTTTCCATTTTAAATAAAGCTCTGAGATGGTGATTTAAGGTCTATACTAGATCATGCCCTGTCAAATAACATTGAAATTGAACCGCACCAATCATACAAAACTATTTACGGAATTTTAGCAACAACTTGCATCAAAATAAGAACTTGAACTTATGAATATAATTGATAATATTTCCAGAAAAAAAAAAATGTCCCTTCCTAGTGAAATTGTCATAGCAAAACAATAGGCTCATGACAAATAATTAGATCCAGGATCAATCGCCCAAACTCAAAAAAAGAAAGACCAACGCACATAGCGCAATTTAGACTAATTTTCCAACTCAGATTTCATCATTACTTCAAATATCTCCAACACAGCCATTATTAAAAGAGGAAAAAAAATCCGAAATAAATAAAGCAGCAATTTTTACCTTAGGGGGCCTTCTAATCCATCATCCCCATTACTGTGGTGTGCATCCTCATCCTGATCCTCAATGTAAGACATCTTCGGAATACCACTAGTTTTTCTTCAGCACCATCAATAACTTCAAAGAAATTACTAAAGCTTTCTGCATTTGCAGTTCTCTGCCTCTCTATGTTCCTCAAAGTAGAATTTTACCACGAAATGCAGCGCAAACAATCGAAATTTCGGGAGATCGACCTCAAATCACTCAAGACACCTTTGAAAAGGAGAAATTCTAGATTCCCGATTTCTTCATCAGGCTAGGGTTTCTTTCTCATTGATACTGTTGAGAAAGAGGTTAAGGAGTGAAAATGAGGAAAGGAAGAAGTCATCAATGAGAAATACTGAAATATTTTGAAGGAGATATACTTTTATATTAGAAGTTCTCTATCATCATTGGGACAACACACTACATCAATTCTCAACCACAATTGCAGATTTGTTAAGAACAAGAACAAAAGTGACAATAGGAGAGAAAAGTAGAAGTATAACATTGATGGGACTTCTTGAAAAGATTAAAAAGAAAGAATTTGAACTTCCAAGCATACAACCGCAAAAGAAACATGGTATATACAAGCCAAGTCATCAAATCCCACAAAACTGTCTAATGGATTATGCACAGACACTAAACAACGACATATAATCTCTTACCAACTAAAGATGACTTCCACAAAGTAATGTTAATTATTTTACACATGCGAAACTAGTGACTAAAATGTCACACCATCTAAACTAGTGTGCTGAATCTCTATGACTAAAATCAAGTACTCAGAATAAACAATTTTCAGCAATGAATTTGTGACATCAATGCATGTTTGTTTAACAGCTATCAGAATTTGTCATTCAATACAATAAAATGGTACGACCAACTGGAAATTCCTATATTTTATTGACCAGGTTTTGCGGAAAAACTTATATTTGCAACATTTTCCATTTTAAATGATGCTCTGAGATGGTGGTTTAAGGTCTATACTAGATCATGCCCTGTCAAATAACATTGAAATTGAACCGCACCAATCATACAAAACTATTTACAGAATTTTAGCAACAACTTGCATCAAAATAAGAACTTGAACTTATGAATATAATTGATAATATTTCCAGAAAAAAAAAATGTCCCTTCCTAGTGAAATTGTCATAGCAAAACAATAGGCTCATGACATATAATTAGATCCAGGATCAATCGCCCAAACTCAAAAAAAGAAAGACCAACGCACAAAGCGCAATTTAGACTAATTTTCCAACTCAGATTTCATCATTACTTCAAATATCTCCAAACACAGCCATTATTAAAAGAGGAAAAAAATCCGAAATAAATAAAGCAGCAATTTTTACCTTAGGGTCCTTCTAATCCATCATCCCCATTATTGTGGTGTGCATCCTCATCCTGATCCTCAATGTAAGACATCTTCGGAATACCACTAGTTTTTCTTCAGCACCATCAATAACTTCAAAGAAATTACTAAAGCTTTTTGCATTTGCAGTTCTCTGCCTCTCTATGTTCCAGAAAGTAGAATTATACCACGAAATGCAGCACAAACAATCGAAATTTCGGAAGATCGACCTCAAATCACTCAAAGACACCTTTGAAAAGGAGAAACCCTAGATTCCCGATTTCTTCATCTGGCAAGGTTTTCTTTCTCATTGATACTGCGATGACCTGAATCCCCACAGAGGAATTACAGCATAATCAGCAGCTTGTGGAGGCCCATTTCTGTTTGTTGAGTTGGTTGCGCGCAAATCGGACCCAAGAAATGGACACAGCGCGAAAATGGATCAACAACCCCTATTTGGGCATTTTCGTCGAGTGATAGAAGTGATTTCGCGCAAAACGGACACCGAATTTGGATTCAGCACGAAAAAACGATCAAAATTGGCTATTTGGATGTATTTTTTCATATTCGGACGCGAAAAACAGACTCAGCGCGTGAAAACGTTGAAAATCGGCTATTTGAGCTCTCTGGGCCGAATCCGGAAGTGGGCCGGTCAACGGCCCACGGTGCGTGCACCGGGAGCAGCGGGCAGCGGCGCGGGCCACGTGGCAGCAGCGTATTGGGCGCAGGCTGGCAGGGTTGGTGGCGTGGCAGGCGCAGACTGGCGCGGGGCAGGTGGGCGTGCCATGCGGGGCGGCGGGTTCCAGGCACGCGGGCGCCACGCGGCGCCCCGCTGTTGGCTGGCACCCACTACCCGCGCACTCAGTGGCCGGGCCCCTCTGTCGCGTGGGCCGGGACACGCAGCGCGCCGGGGGCAATACGGGCGCTGTGTGGCTGTCCCCTGTTCGACGCCCGAATGCTTCGGGCGCCCGAAATTGTCCCCCAAACCCGCAAGGTGGATTTTTTTGGGGTTTTTGCCTATAAATAGGACATTTTGGAGCCCATTTCAATTTTTTTGGCAAGTTCTTAAACCCTTCTTTGGCTGAGAGCCTTCCTCATCAAGTCTTCTACATTTTCAAGGATCTTGGGCATTTTAGGAGGCCGCGGCATCGACTTTTTCCCCGACTCGGCGCACTTCGACGCTTCTCCGATTGTGTCCTTTTCCGTCGACGCTTCATCCGCGGGCTCCCCTGAGCTGACTTGTGGGAGTTTTTAGCCGATTCTTGGTTCTGCGTTTCCACGAGAGGTAGGTCTTCGATTTCCGTATTCACCGTTCCTCTCCGTTTTGAGTTTTTATTGGGTTTTTTGGAGCTTCTTTAGACCCCCTTTTTTTGCGGCATTTTCTGGACAGCGGAGGAGTAATCTTGCATTTTCTCGGCCTACGGTTGTCGGAATTGGGAGTTTAAGGACTCGTTTCGCATCTACGCTTCGAGAGGAACGCAACCGTATTTTTCCTGGATTTTTCTGAGGGCTCTTTGCAGGTGATAATTCCCTGTTTTTGGGACTGTTGCGCAAAACAGTAAACGCAGAATTTTGAGTGTAACTTTTGTGGCGTTCGGCTTGTGATACAGCTTTCATGGACTGTTCGGAGTTTCTCGGGAAAAGGGCAAGTTGGAACTTTTCGTCACGATCAAGGTGAGCATTTTTCTTTTAGGTCCCGGCTGAAAATTATGTTCGGATTGGCCTCTACATCATCTTGACGCGCTCGCTGAATTTTGTATCGGTGTTGGACAGCACTTCAGTGTTTTGGTTGTCGCCGCCGATCCGGGAAGAGTTTTTGGGAGTTCTTGGATTCGTTGGAACTGTAGAAGCTGAGAGAACGCGCACGCCAAATTTCAGCCCGATCGGATTTCGAATCTACGCGTTCCATGTGGGTTGTTTAGCACCTCTTTCTACGGCGTACTCACTAGGGCTATTAGAGCGATCCCCGACTTATTATTTATCATTTTTCCACCCCATTGGAGATCATGCATGAATAAATTATCACGGTTAATTCTTAGCCTATCTATGTGCACTGATATACTATGGTTATGCAATTTGAACATGCATTGTTAACACTTCGCCTTCCATGTGTAGTTGGTTACTTGTAGTGACATTATGACCTATCCTATATGAGGTTACTATTTGATACTCTTCATTTTATTCTACGTGAGAACAAATGCATGTTTGTATGGACATTTAGATAGGCCATCTTTTATGGCTATACTATCATATTGAGACTTGACTTAGGAGAAACCATGTTTTTTCCTTCTCTTCTTCTTTTTACTTAGACATGTGATTCATGTTGCTCGGGTGACGAGCAGGGATTTGGGATAGTGTAGTCGAGATTACCGAGTCAGGGCGGGATTGCGCCAGATTGTGGACTTGTGGGGTGTTGCGGCAACAGCGGATATTGGGCGGTTGACCGAATATTGATTTTAGCATCGGATTGGGGATCGGGGTTTCATTAGTGGACGGAGTTTCCCACTTTGAGCATAGTCGTGACTAAGTCCTGCTGTATTGTGATTACTTTACTCGTGTTGGTAGCTCCCCTCAAGTGCCACTCCGGAGTAGGCGTTAGGGCCGAGACATGTGCCGGTCAGTTGGTTATATTAGGGTCGAGCCGTGTGCCGATCAGTTGGTTATATTGAGTCGTGTGCCGATCAGTTACTGGGTTCTTGAGTTCGACGGCATAGCAGGCAGTACCGGATTTTATACCGGTCTATTTGATTGGGATTATATTAGCAGATCTCATTTACTGATGCATGCAAACAGTCGTTTTTATTCAGTACTGCATTAGAGACATAATAGTGGTAGTATTCCTTATCAACAGACTATTTCAGCTTACCACTTTACTTCCTTTCTTGCCTCTGGTAAACTTGGTGGGTACGTCGGAGTTTGAGGATTTACCCACCGGGGGCTACTGGTTTTACTAGTAGTTCTCACACCTGTTGTTGCTTTCCCCCCCCCCTCTTCCCTTTGTTTTGCAGTGTCTTCTGCTGTAGTGGCCCAGTTCCCCGTGTAGCTTTCCCCTATGATCCGCGGTGAGAAACACCTATTATTGGTGTGTCAGGCCCGCAACGCGTCAAATGGACGTGTTAGACGGATTCTGTGAGATTTCTGGATCAAGCCTGCCTTTCGGCTGTTCTCGCCGAATTTTAGAAGTGGTTTCTGGCTAAACGGAGGCCGGATTTGGATTCAGCGCGGAAAAACGTTGAAAAACGGCTATTTGCTTGTATTTTTCTGAGTCCGGATGCCCAAAAACGGACACCCGGAAGTTTACCGCACGTTTTGGTGCATGGGAGGAGCTGTGGACCGACTGGGGTGCCACGTGGCGGCCTCGGATTGGCCGGCGCACGCGGCGCGGTCCACGGAAGCCGCGCGGGAGCAGTGGACCGGGCGCGGGGACACGTGGCAGTCTCTGATAGGCGGGCTCATGCGGCGCGGTCCACGGAGTAGCGCAGGGGGTGCTGTGGACCGGGGCGGGGCCACGTGGCAGCCCCGGGTTGGCTAGCTCGCGCGCGCGGTCCAAGCAACGCGGGAGCAGACGGGGGGCAGGTGAGTGGCGACGTGCGGGCAGGTGGGCGCCTGTACGCGGGCGCCACGTGGCGCCCTGCGAGTGGCGGGCGCCACCCGCTCCGCTGACCCAGTCGGGCCACGCGTCCGCGCCTGAGCGGCCCCGCACTTGCTGTCCGCTGTTCGGGACGCGTGTCGGGCCCAGGCCGCTTCGGGCACTGGTCGCAGCGGGGGTCAGGGGGGCGTTTCGGCGCCCGAAACGTTTCGGGCGCCCGAAACATGGGCTCCCAAGCCCGAATTCCCTCTTTTTGGGAAATTCTATAAATAGGCCTCCATTTTCTTCATTTTGGTTCTTTTCTTGAGCTCTTCTCGTGGTGGGACCTTAAGCAAAGTTGTTCCTCTCTGTGTTCTCCACCTCTCCAAGGATTTCCAGGATTTTAGGAGGCCGCGACATCGACGTCTTCGGCGATTCGGCGCACTTCGACGTTCTTTCTTCGGCGGCCTTTTCCGTCGCATTTCTGTCCGCGGGCTCCCCTGGGCTACCCCGAAGGAATTTTCGGGTGATTCTTGCGGCATTGTCTTCACGACAGGTAGGGCTACATTTCTTGTATTTACCGCTTCCCTCCATTCCGAGTGTTATTGGGTTTTTCGGATCACCTTTAGAACCCATTTTCTGCGACAGATTTTCGGACAACGGAGGAGTGTTTATGGGTTTTCTCGGCCTACGGGTGTCGGAACGGAGCGTATAAGTACTCGATTTGCATCTACTCTTCGCGAGGATCGCAGCGGTGATTTTTCTGTAATTTTTGGAGATCATCTCGCAGGTGAAAATTGGCCATCTTTGGGACTGTTTGCGGGGACAGCGAAATGATGATATTTGTGGGACTAATTGTGCACCGTTTTTTACTTCTGTTACAGTTTTCGCGGTGAGTCTGGTGTTCTTTGGGGGAAGGCGAGGTTGGAACTGTTCTCCGCGGCCGAGGCGGGTGGTTGTTGTGTACCTCTTATTTCGACATACCCACTAGGACTGTTAGAGAGACCCCCCTGAGTTATGATTGTTGATTGTCCCCTTGTTGAAATCCTGCATGTTTAATTTACACTGATTAACTTCTAGCCTATCTAAGTGAGATTGAGACATTATGGTTGGAGAAGGTTTTATGCCATGTTAGCATTTAACCTTTCATGCGAAATTAATTATTATATTGGGACATCATGATCTGAGCTATGTGAGAACAATGTTAGAGGCTTTTCCTTTTATTCTACATGAGAACACTTGCATGCTTGTATGGACATCTAGATAGGCCACTATTTACTGCTACACTATCATATTGGGACTTGACTTAGGAGAAACCATGATATTTCTCTTTCTCATTTTATTCAGATATATGATACATGTTGCTCGGGTTCGAGCAGGGGTTTGGTATAGTGTAGTCGGAACCTTTGAGTCTGGGACAGGTTGTACTTGATTGTAGATTGTGGGGTACTGCGGTAACCGCGGACATTAAGCGGTTGACCAGATATTAATTATTTTACCAGATTGTGGACTTGTGGGGTGTTGTGGCAACCACGGATATTGGGCGGTTGACCGGATATTTACTTTTGCATCAGATTGGGGATCGGGTTTCTTCAGTGGATGGATTTTCCCACTTTGATCATAGTCGTGATCCAGCCCTGCTACATTGAGATACTGTGATATGGTTACTTTACTCGTGTGGGTCGCTCCCCTCGAGTGCCACTCGGGAGTAGGCTTTAGGACCAAGCCGGGTGCCGGTCAGTTGGTTATTTGGAGATCGAGCCGTGTGCCGATCAGTTACTGGGTTCGTGAGATTGATGACAGAGCAGGCACTACCGGGTTTTATACCGGTTTATCTGATTGGGTTATTTTAGTAGATACTGTTACCGATGCATGCATACAGTCGTTTTATTTGAGATTGCATTAGAGGCATGGTAGTGGCAGTGTTTCTTTACCAGCAGTATTATTAGCTTACCACTTTTCTTTCTTTTTCCCTCTGGTAGACTTAGTGGGTACGTCGGATCCTGAGGATTTACCCACTGGGGGCTACTGGTTTATCAGTGGTTCTCACCCCCATTGTTGTTTCCTTTCTCTCTCTTCCTTTGTTTTGCAGAGTTTTCTGCGGGACCATCGACAGCTGATCGAGGTAAGGGGATCGCAGAGTAGATAGATCTCCTGTGAGGCTGAGCATTTCTGTTAGATAGTTGATGAACCCTCCACTCAGACTGCTGTATTTTTCAGTTATTTTGGGTCTGGCTTTAGCCAGCGGTTGTATTATTTTGGTGAGCTGGGAGAGACAGATGTATTTATTACAATTGTACTTTATTTTCCAGTTCAGTTTTAGTCTGAGATGTTATAGTTTTAGTTCAGCTCTGTACTTGTGCTCTTTTATTGTTTATTTTATTTTTGAGCAGGTTTTCGGCGCATCGTGTACGCGGGAAATTCCGTATGCACGGCGGATCTGTGGACGGGCCCGGGTTCTGGTTTACACCCGGGGAGTGACATCTGCGGGAGCTGCTGGCCCTTCGGCGGCCGATCGAGGTGAAGGGATCGCTGAGTAGATAGATCTCCTGCCAGGATGAGAGAGTTTAGCTAGACTTTTGTTGTACCCCTATTACTCAAACTGATGTACTTATTTCTTTTGGGTCTGGCTTTAGCCAGCTGGTTGTATTTATTTTGGTGAGCAGGGAGGTATTATTGTATTTATTACAGCTTTACTGCACTTTCAGTTTCAGTCTCAGTCTGAGATGGTATAGTTTTTAATTTCAGCTCTATACTTGTGCTCTTTTATTGTTCATTTTATATATGAGCAGGTTTTTAGCGTTTCGTGTACGCGGAAAATTTCGTGTGCACGGCGGATCTGTAGACGAGCCCGGGTTCTGGTTTACCCTCGGGGCGTGACAGATTAGGTTGGTATCAGAGCTTAGTGATAGGTCAGCTGGGACTTAGAAAATCCTAGGCTTTTGGCAGACCCTAGGATGATAGGGCGTGAGAGGCGTGATTTATTGCGAAAGTCGGAGATTGGTTTATTAAACTCTTCCTGTGAGTGGAGAAGAATCGACATAACCTAGTTCTGTTGGACAATTATGTTGGCTGCAGACAGCATAAAGTTACAGGAGTAAGGGAATGTCCTTGACTTTCGCTAGATTGGGTCGAGCGTGTTTGTATTTCTGACTCGTGTTTTTTTGGTGACAAGATGCCTCCCCGTCGTCGTTTTCCCACCTGGGGTACCCCCACACCCTCGGAGGAGCCTGAGCAGGTGGTATCCGCCGAGCTGGGGGAACTGCAGGCCTTGGTGACCCATTTAGTGGCGAGGAGCTATCGACAAGACCAGCGCCTTGAGCAGCTGCTGGCGCAGAGGGGTGACATGGCAGTTGAGGGGAAGGCTGGGACACCAGAGCAGGGTTCGGAGAGGAAACGCCCAGCCCCGGAGAATAATGGACAGACCAGTGGTTGGAGACCGCCTCGACCACCGCGGCCTCGGTCCCAAGGTTGTGGTCGTTCAGGCCGGCGGAGACCTGAGAGATCCGAGAGGCTACGGTTTAGGCAACAGCAACAACAAAGGCAGCAACGACAGGCTAACAGATGCATCTTCTGCGAGGGTCAGCATTTTGCCAATACTTGTGATCAGCGGTCGGGATGCTGCTACCTCTGTGGACAGTCTGGGCACATTCGAGCTACGTGCCCCTTGAGGACACCTACAACACCCTCTTTGGCGTCTGCCCCTTCTATACCCCAGTAGACTTATAGGTGCATTTTCTGTGGGAGCCAGCATCCACCTTACTCTTGTGATCAGCGTAGGGGACGTTGTTACCGGTGCGGGCAGTCTGGACACCTGCGGGCTTCATGCCCCCTATGGACTTTCGCAGCACCGACATCGGCGTCGGCTCCTACTACTTCCCAACAGAGACCGGGAGTTTTACCAACAGACCTCCAGGCAGACCGAGTTGCGTCTCCCCGCCCCTATAATTGGAGACAGCCGTCGTCGAGCGTCCAGCATTGCTTAGCACAGGTGGAGGATTCTACTGCAGCTGACCGTGTTGTGGCAGGTATCATTTACTTTCTGGCATTAGAGTTCGCACTTTATTTGATACCGATGCATTGCATTCATTTATTAGTAGAGCATTCGCATCGTTGCATGGGTTGGAGGTAGGACGGTTACCATGTGCACGAGAGGTTTAGATTCCCGATCACACTTTGCGCATGGAGGAGTGTTGTTGGTCCTGCTCTGTGCAGCTTGAGTCTTGGATTATGTCAGCAGACATGTTGGTCTTGAGACAGCTGCGGGATTTCGATGTGGTGCTCGGGATGAACTGGCTGGCTCGGTATTTCGCGAAGATTGATTGTGTCGTGAGGACTGTGACTTTTAGTGAGCCAGGCCATGAGGTGTTCATGTACCGTGGATGCCAGAGTACTCTTTTCGCCACCATGATTTCGACTTCGAGGGCGAGACAGATGATTCGCAGGGAATGTGTAGCCTTTTTGGCTAGCGTTGTTGAGGGGCCTACGGCGGCATCGGGACTCGGGGATATCCCTATTTTTTGCCAGTTCCCGAATGTTTTTCCACCGGAATTGACGAGCATGCCTCCGGATAGGGAGATTGAGTTTATGATTGACGTAGTTCCTGCAACTGCGCCAGTCTCTAAGGCACCCTATCGGATGGCACCGGCGGAGCTGCGAGAGTTAAAGGCGCAACTCCAGGATTTGATGGAGAAGGGTTTTGTTAGACCGAGTGTGTCGCCTTGGGGAGCGTCGATGCTATTCGTGGAAAAGAAGGATGGTTCACTTCGACTCTGTGTGGATTACCGAAAATTGAATAATGTAACCATCAAGAATAAGTACCCTTGCCGCGCATTGATGATCTTTTCGATCAGCTGCAAGGATCATGTGTCTTTTCGAAAATTGATCTGCAGTCTGGTTACCACCAATTGAAGGGGAAGGCCGAGGATATTTCGAAAACAGCATTCAGGACGTGGTACGGGCATTATAAGTTCACCGTCATGCCTTTTGGATTGACTAATGCCCCTACCGCATTTATGGATTTGATGAACAGAATTTTTCGGCCGTATTTGGATCGATTCGTAGTGGTGTTCATCGATGACATCCTAGTTTACTCCCGGAGCGATGCTGAGCATGAGGAGCACTTGAGGATTGTGCTGCAACTTCTACGTGAGAGGAAGTTGTATGACAAGTTGGTAAAGCGAGAGTTTTGGCTCCGGAAGGTAGTTTTCTTGGGCCATGTGATTTCCGCCGCAGGTGTGGCAGTGGACACCGAGATCAGGGAGAAGATTCTGAGGGAGACCCATTATACACCGTATACCATTCATCCTGGTGGGACTAAGATATATAAGAACCTCAAGGCATACTTTTGGTGGAACGATATGAAGAGGGGTATCGGGAGATTCGTGGCTCAGTGTTTAACTTGTCAACAAGTGAAAGCATATGCCATTTCGGTAATTGTGGATAAACTCACCAAGTCTGCCCATATTTTACCGATGCAGATAGCTTGGTCACTTGAGTGGTTAGCCCAATTATATTTGGATGTGGTGGTGTGGTTACACGGAGTGTCCGCCTCTATAGTATCAAATAGAGACCCGAGATTTGTATCGCGTTTCTGGAGCTCACAAACGACCTTGGGGACTCAGCTCAGATTCAGTACAACTTTTCACCCTCAAACTATTGGACAGTCAGAGCAGACGATACAGATTCTTGAGGACATGCTGAGGGCTTGCATCCTGGACTTTGGCGGAAAGTGGACTCGACACTTATTTTTGGCTGAGTTTGCGTACAACAACAGCCTTCAGGCCAGCATCCAGATAGCTCCGTTTTGAGGCATTGTATGGACGCAAGTGTCGATCACCTCTTTATTGGAGTGACGTGAGTGAGAGACGGACTTTGGGGCCGGATATCTTGCTAGAGGCAGAGAAGGTCAGACTGATTCGACAGCACCTTCAGACCGTCCAGAGCCGACAGAGGAGCTACGCTGATACGCGACGACTAGACTTAAGAGTTTCAGATTGGAGATCATGTGTTTTTGAAAGTCTCGTCGTCCAAAGGAATCAGGAGGTTAGACATTCGCGGGAAGCTCAACCCCCGGTATATTGGACCCTTTGAGGTTTTGGAGCGTATTGGGTCAGTTGCCTACCGACTTGCACTTCCCCCGAGGCTTGCGGGTGTCCATGATGTTTTTCATGTTACAGCTCTGAGGGGATACGCTTTTGACCCTTCGCACGTGATCGACTTCACACCGCTCGAGATCAGTGAGGACTTGAGTTAGGAGGAGCGCCCGTTGCGGATTCTGGATCGAGAGGCTACTTAGGACCAGCGAGAGACTACTTAGGAGCTTGAGTCAGTGATGATGGATACCCAACCCTACTTGTTTGAGGCACCCATTTGAGTTATGTTAGTTTCGAGGACGAAACTTTCTTTTAGAGGGAGAGGATGTGATAACCCAAATCCCCGCAGAGGAATTACAGCATGATCAGTAGCTTGTGGAGGCCCATTTCTGTTTGTTGAGTTGGTTGCGCGCAAATCGGAACCAAGAAATGAACACGGCGCGAAAATGGATCACAACCCCCATTTGGGCATTTTCGTCGAGTGATAAAAGGGTTTCGCACAAAACAGACACCGGATTTGGATTCAGCACGGAAAAACGATCAAAATTGGCTATTTGGATGTATTTTTCCGTATCCGGACGCGAAAAACGGACTTAGCGCACGAAAACGTTGAAAATCGGCTATTTGGGCACTCTGCGCCGAATTCGGAAGTGGGCCAATCCACGGCCCACGACGCGTGCACCGGGAGCAACAGGCAGCGGCGCAGGCCACATGGCAGCAACGGATTGGGCGCAGGCTGGCGGGGTTGGTGGCGTGGCAGGCGCAGACTAGCGCGGGGCAGGTGGGCGTGGCATGCGGGGCAGCGGGTGCCAGGCACGCGGACGCCACACGGCGCCCCGTGGTTGGCTGGCGCCCACCACCGCGCCACGCAGCCCGTGGTTGGCTGGCGCCCACCACCGCGCACACGGGGAAGGCCGCGTGGCGCGGCCCGGTTGACCGGGCCCCGCTGTCACGTGGGCCGGGACACACGGCGTGCCGGGGGCAATCCGGCCGCTGCGCAGCTATCCCCTGTTCGGCGCCCGAATGCTTCGGGCGCCCGAATGCTTCGGGCGCCCGAAATTGTCCCCCAAACCCGCAAGGTGTATTTTTTGGGTTTTTGCCTATAAATAGGCCCTTTTGGAGCCCATTTCAGTTTTTTTGGCATGTTCTTGGACCCCTCTTTGGCTGAGAGCCTTCCTCATCAAGTCTTCTACATTTTCAAGGATCTTGGGCATTTTAGGAGGCCGCTGCATCGACTTTTTCCCCGACTCGGCGCACTTCGATGCTTCTCCGATTGTGGCCTTTTCCGTCGACGCTTCATCCGCGGGCTCCCCTGAGCTGACCCGTGGGAGTTTTTAGCCGATTCTTGGTTCTGCGTTTCCACGAAAAGTAGGTCTTCGATTTCCGTATTCACTGTTCCTCTCCGTTTTGAGTTTTTATTGGGTTTTTCGGAGCTTCTTTAAACCACCTTTTTCTGCGGCATTTTCCGGACAGCGAAGGAGTAATCTTGCATTTTCTCGACCTACGGTTGTCGAAATTGGGAGTTTAAGGACTCGTTTCGCATCTACGCTTCAAGAGGAACGCAACCGTATTTTTTCTTGGATTTTTCTGAGGGCTCTTCGCAGGTGATAATTCCCTGTTTTTGGGACTGTTGCACAAAACAGTAAACGCAAAATTTTGAGAGTAACTTTTGCGGCGTTCGGCTTGTGATACAATTTTCGTGGACTGTTCGGCGTTTCTCAGGGAAAGGGGAAGTTGGAACTTTTCGTCACGATCGAGGTGAGCATTTTTTTTTTAGGTCCCGGCTGAAAATTATGTTCGGATTGGCCTCTACATCATCTTGACGCGCTCGCTAAATTTTGTATCGGTGTTGGAAAGCACTTCATTGTTTTGGTTGCCGCCGCCGATCCGGGAGGACTTTTTCGGAGTTCTAGGATTCGTTGTAACCGTAGAACCTAAGGGAACGCGCACGCCAAATTTCAGCCTGATCGGATTCCGGATCTGCGCGTTCCAGGTGGGTTGTTGAGCATCTCTTTCTACGGCGTACTCACTAGGGCTATTAGAGTGATCCCCGACTTATTATTTATCGTTTCGCCACCCCATTGGAGATCATGCATGACTAAATTATCCAGGTTAATTCTTAGCCTATCTATGTGCACTGATATACTATGGTTATGCAATTTGAACATGCATTGTTAACACTTCGCCTTCCATGTGTAGTTGGTTACTTGTAGTGACGTTATGATCTATCCTATGTGAGGTTGCTATTTGATACTCTTCATTTTATTCTACGTGAGAACAGATGCATGTTTGTATGGACAGTTAGATAGGCCATCTGTTATCGCTACACTATCATATTGAGACGTGACTTAAGAGAAACCATTCTTTTTCCTTCTCTTCTCCTTTTTACTTAGACATGTGATTCATGTTGCTCGGGTGACGAGCAGGGGTTTGGGATAATTTAGTCGAGATTATCGAGTCAGGGCGGGATTGCGCCAGATTGTGGACTTGTGGGGTGTTGCGGCAACCGCGGATATTGGGCGGTTGACCGGATATTGTTTTTAGCATCGGATTGGGAATCGGGATTTCATTAGTAGACGGAGTTTCCCACTTTGAGCATAGTCGTGACTATGTCCTGCTGTATTGTGATACTTTTGGCTGATTACTTTACTCGTGTGGGTAGCTTCCCTCGAGTGCCACTCCGGAGTAGGCGTTAGGGCCTAGCCGTGTGCCGGTCAGTTGGTTATATTAGGGCCGAGCCGTGTGCCGATCAGTTGGTTATATTAGGGCCGAGCCGTGTGCCGGTCAGTTGGTTACATTGGGATCGAGCCGTGTGCCGATCAGTTACTGGGTTCTTGAGTTCGACGGCAGAGTAGGCAGTACCGGATTTTATACCGGTCCATTCGATTGGGTTTATATTGGCAGATCTCATTTACTGATGCATGCATACAGTCGTTTTTATTCAGTACTGCATTAGAGGCATAGTAGTGGTAGTTTTCCTTATCAGCAGACTTTTTCAACTTATCACTTTACTTCCTTTCTTGCCTCTGGTAGACTTGGTGGATACGTCGGAGTTTGAGGATTTACTCACCGGGGGCTACTGGTTTTACGAGTAATTCTCAAACCCATTGTTGCTTTTCCCCCTTCTTCCATTTGTTTTGCAGTGTCTTCTACGGGAGCTGCTGGCCCTTTGGCGGCCGATCGAGGTGAGGGGATCGCTGAGTAGATAGATCTCCTGCCAGGATGAGAGAGTTTAGCTAGACTTTTGTTGTACCCCTATTACTCAGACTGATGTAGTTATTTCTTTTGGGTCTGGCTTTAGCCAGTTGGCTGTATTTATTTTGGTGAGCTGGGAGGTATTATTATATTTATTACAGCTTTACTGCACTTTCAGTTTCAATCTCAGTCTGAGATGGTATAGTTTTTAGTTTCAACTCTATACTTGTGCTCTTTTATTGTTCATTTTATATCTGAGCAGGTTTTTAGCGCTTCGTGTACGCGAAAAATTTCGTGTACACGGCGAATCTGTAGACGAGCCCGGATTCTGATTTACCACCGGGGCGTGACAGATACTGTTGAGAAAAAGGTTGAGTGAAAATGAGGAAAGGAAGAAGTCATCAATGAGAAATACTAAAATATTTTGAAGGAGATATACTTTTATATTAGAAGTTCTCTATCATCATTGGGACAACACACTACATCAATTCTCAACCACAATTGTAGATTTTTTAAGAACAAGAACAAAAGTGACAATAGGAGAGAAAAGTAGAAGTATAACATTGATGGGACTTCTTGAAAAGATTAAAAAGAAAGAATTTGAACTTCCAAGCATACAACCACAAAAGAAACATGGTATATACAAGCCAAGTCATCAAATCCCACAAAACTGTCTAATGGATTATGCTAAGACACTAAACAACGACATATAATCTCTTACCAACTAAAGATGACTTCCACAAAGTAATGTTAATTCTTTTACACATGCGAAATAAAGTCATAAAATTCAGAACCAATAGGAAAGAGATAATAGATCACTTCATCTATGCAAATTGACAAACTGTTCATCAAAATATTGATTATATAAATTGAAATAGCATATCGTTAAGAAGGTTAAAACATATAAGACTTACATCGAAATGGATAACTGACCTTCACAAAATAAAACAACAGTAAAATAGTTTCAGTTATCATCCCCTGAAAAGAAGAAAACCAAAAAAGTATCTGAACTAAATCAACAATCAATAAACATTATCCAATCATCATTATCATGTATAACCCTGTTTTTTTAACTACAAACTTGATAAAACCTTTAAAATCCAAAAGAAGAATACAACAGTAAAATTGTTTGAAATTCTTGCAATTAACTCTACTAACAGTAAGCAAACCTTATTCGGCTATCCTCACTTTTGCATTACCTTTTCTACCACAAAACTGATATCACATTTAAATTTCAGAGAAAGAAAGTAATGGTAATACAGTTTTAGTTTCTTCTTTAGTTTGTGGGAAGCAAACCGAAGCACTTGAAAATATATTAACCTCTAAAAGGGTGTGCTTGGGGCCCTTAAAATGGTTTATTTCATCACACTATTGCAGAAAATATAAATCCCAAGCTACATAAATGGGCAACTTGGCCTGGTTCTAAATTTAAACCCAAAAGCACCTTCAGGGTTCACTGCCCAGGAGGAAAGGATAGCAGTAGTAGACAGCAGGACCAACAAAAGAGAGGGACTAACCATCCGCTATCCCAATGTGGTGAAAGAAACATCAATGTCTCCAACAGCAATGTAAAAGAGAACGCAAAACTGTAAAAAACAGTAAACTAACTGGGCAATTAAGGGCTTAATTGCAATGCAGCTCAAATTACGCGTGCAAACCCATACGAAAATTAGCAACAAAACTAAAATACTTTGCAGAAAATATACTCTTTTCTCAAAAGCTCCCCATCGCCATCAAGATAGCACAATACATCAATTCCCAACAACAGTCACACATTTCTAAGATGGTAACATTATTCATGTTACACTTATACATTTAGGCAAAGTGTAAGGTGGAAAATAGGAAATCACAACTTGCTTCTATATGTTAACAGAAATAACAGAATAAAATCTGAATCAATAAAATTGAAAATAAAAGTAGACTAAATATTATTCACACAACCAAGAATTTAATTAATCAAATGTACTATCAGGCAACAACAATATTAAATAGCACTTAACAGTTAAATGTAGACAAGATGCCTCACACAACCAAGATTTTAATTAATCAATGTACAATGAGGCAACAACAATATAATGTAGCACTTACAAGTTAAATGTAGACAAGACGTTATTTGCTTCGTCAGAAGTATTTGTCAAAATTCCATAAGATAGGTTTTCTGTGATTGGCGTATTTCAAATTCAATGTTGTATTTGACCGTGCATGGTGCAGTGTAGACATAAAACCACTACCCAGACACATCATTTAGAAAGAAAAATGTGGCAAATAACAGTTTTTCCACAAAACCTGGTTGCTGAATTATATGAGTTTCTAGTTGGTTGTATCACTTTATTGCAAATGCTAGTAGCTGTTAAATGAGCTCTTTGATTGAAGTTGTGAATATACTGCACATCAGTTTAAAGGTTGTGACGTATGCATAAAAAGCTTAAGACCCAATAGTAGAGCCTTGGAGAAAAATGACACCAATGCTTTGCTCAGAACCCCTTGATAGGTTACCCTCTCCTTCCTATGTTATTACATTTGCATGCCCGTGCATGCATGCCCGTGCATGCATGCACATGCTTAGTACTTTTGTTGGTTATGTTAAGTCAAGAGATTGGTTAAGATGATCAATTAACCATTAATAGTAAATAATAATAGATGCTTCTTATTTGCTATTGCAAGACATATATGTTTTTTTACCATTTACAACAAAAAGTTAAGTGCGATTGAATTCTTGAAATTGGGAAAAAAAAATTTCTGTGCTTTTCCAATTGTTTCTAGATTCATTTACTTCAACATACTTCTTTCAATGCTTAGGGAATATTTCTTTATTTGTATTTATTATTCAGCAAAGAAATCCTATTTTTGTAATATTTTAGTTGTGCTCCTGCTGTCGACTATTACTATTTCTTTCTCTTCCTTTTTTTAAGATTTTAAGATTGAAATCCTACTTAGTATTATGCAAAACATCTATTACTATCAAATTGTTTCTAGAATCATTTGCTTAGAAGATGCTTCTTTCCATGTTAAAAGATGTTTATCCCTTTGTACTAAAGTAGGAGGAGAAAATTTTCTTTTTTGTCATCTTTGATCGTACTCATGTCTACTGCATCAGTCATCACTATTTCTTTTCTTTTTCTTAGGTTTCAAAGCCCTAATGCAAAAGGGCTTGTTAATGGCAACTACATGAGTTTTTAACAACAAATTCCATGAAGAGCTTGAAATGATATATACATTAGAAGATGTTTCAAAAGAAAGAAGAACAAGAACAAGAACAAGAAGATTCCTTCATGACAAATAATTACATTCAATGTCGACCAGCAAGTAATTACATCTAATGTCAGCCAACCTTAAAAAAAAAAAAAAAGCTTCCTTCATGATAAAAATGAGTGTCTACAAAATGATGGGTTCATGACAAACAATTACATTTGGCCACAAGTAATTAAGTCTAACGTCAGCCGAGTAATCTCGGAGGAGAGGATCAATGCGCATAAGCATTCCCATGCTAAGGTGTTCAAATCTAACTTCATGAGCACTTCAAATATATACGAAAACAAGGAAAAAACAAAGTCAATAAGAGAAAGAACTAAAGGAACAATTTTTACCATAAAGTGTCTTCCAATCCATCATCCCTATTTTTTGTGGTGAGCCCCTGGGACTCTCTCTCTCTCTCTCTTCAAAATTAGGTCATCAGGGATATTCATTGCCAAGTAAATGCTAAGGGCTCTCTCTCTCTCTCTCTCTCTCTCTCTCTCTCTCTCTCTCTCTCTCTACGTGTGTATGTGTAATAGCAAGAAAACTTTTACCCCCCAATGCAACAAAATCGACGAAAATTTTGAGAGATTGACCTCACTCAATCATGAGATGTCTAAAAAAGAGAAATTTCTAATACAATAGCATCGAAAGGAAACCCTAGATTCTTGGTTTCTTCAACAAACTAGGGTGGTTTTTTTTCCTTAATTAAGTGCAGAAAACAATGAGGATTAAGAATTAGAAAGTCCTTTTTTACATCAAGAAAAATGAAAAATGACGACAAGTAATATCAAGTTGGGGATTTGACCAAAATAAATAAATAAACAGCATGGCTGCTCAATCTTGTGGCTAGGTTCCGCTTTGTGTTCATGCTTTTAAGTTTAAAACCTTCAATACTTGCATTGTTTCATTTTAGTTCCTATCTCTATTTATTATAAGAGGAAAACTTATGGCGCCAACAACTGTTGCATCCGAACAATCGTGTACCATGCATCTATCTATTACTAATACTATCTCATATATTTTACTCCTATCATCATTGAGTTATAGTCTTCTATCTATTTAGAAATTTGATATGTTAGATTGAAAAATAAGATGAACAGAGGACCAACGAATTCATGGCGCCCAAACGTACAGTTGAACCAGGTGCAAGCATTTTTTTTTCCTTAGGAAACAACTAAAGTCAAACGCAAAAAGTTTGGAGTCTTGAATGTCAAACTTAAATGTTTAAAAACCAAAACGAAGCTTGACTAGAAGTTTAGAAACTACCAATGCAATTTACCAACTAAAATTTGTCACACTATTGTGTTCCTCGGAAATCAGAGGATCATCTGATAGAATCCTATAATTCTCTAAACTCAGTTCAAAAAGGACTCACCCTCTTTAAACCAGCCAATCTTGATTTTAACCTAGCTTGTGTTTGGCTTCATTAAGATAAAAAATTATATTAATGTAACAATAAAAGAAGAAGAAGGCTTATTACTTCATGCTAGTTATTTAAAAGAAACATACATAATGGTATAGTAGATGAATAAAGTTAAGCAATATACATTTCAATAGTACAAATTAGTATAAAAAGAGTAAAATATATAGAGTCTATGTTATCCCACTAATGTAATTTAGTTGTTGAATGTTTCACTTTAACAATTTAGTTCCTAAATTTTCTCATATATTGCAATTCCAACAGTGGTTGCTAAAGACAATATGACAACTCGTAGCTTTGTCCCATGGAATGATCTTTGTAACCCCGTTACAAATACACTAAGGCTGCGTTTGGTTCGGGGATAAGAAAAATTTAGTTATACCGGGGATAGGTATAAGTTATGGTTTTAGCAGGAACTAGTGTAAATTTGCGTTTTGTTCGGTTTAAGAGTTATACCGGGTTTAAAGAAAATTGTGTTTGGTAAATTATATAGGAATAAGAAGAATAAGAGGAATAAGAAAAAATTATGTTTGGTTGGGTATAGAGGAATAAGAAGAATTGAGGGGATAAATATTTTTATTTACTATTTGGCCCTTTATGATATAATTTAAAATTAAATAAATTTATGGTATTAATCAACCTTATATTTAATTTAGATAAATATTAAAAAATTCAAATAATATTTACAATTAAATATTAAATTGTAATATTAATATTAAATATTAAATATTAAATATTAATATTCAATATTAAATATTAATATTTAATATTTAATATTTATCTAAATATTAAATATTAATATTTAGAAAATATTAATATTTAATATTAATATTTAAATATTAATATTAAATAAATTTAATATTAATATTAAATATTAAATATTTAATATTTATTCGCTATTCCGCTATTCCGCTATTCCGCCTGGGGGTAGGAATAGCTAAACCCACCCCTTAGCGGGTTATCCCAGGATAACCCACTAGGGGTGGGTTTAGCTATTCCCACCCCCAAAAATCACGTTTGGGTATAATAACGGGGATAAGGGGGTTATCCCCCCCTTATCCCCGTTACCAAACGGGGGCTAAAGGAAGAAATTACTGTATGGAAGAAAAAGGACAAAATTGTTGTTTTAGAGAAAAAAGTCAGATTTTTTTGACAGTCAAGGATGAAATCAAATATATAAGATAGTTGAAGTCTTTAGGTGAAAAGTTTAGGGAATAAGTAGCATAATCGGGATAGCAAAGAGACTATCCATTCATTTTATCCAATAGAAAAACATAGTAACCCTATTTCAAGAGCAATATTTTGAATAAGTTGTTGGCAAGCAGCTCAACTTTGACTTGAAATTAAATGAGTTGCTCAAATTTAGGTCATTGATTAAACAAGCTGAAATTAGGTTCACCTTAGGGTGTGTTTGGTTGGCTGTAATATGTACCAAAAATTACTTTCCGGCTTGAAAATTTGTTTTCCGTGTGTGTGTTTGTTTAGCTGTAAAAAAATTTCGTAAAACTATTTTTATAGATTTGAGGAAAATTGAGTGTTTTTGTTTTCCGCCAATATTCGGCAGAAAACGAAAACTCATGCTGTGTAAAACTTTTTTCATTCATTTTTTTCCACCAAACCAAACAAATGTGGATTTTTTCCTTTCAACCAAACAAAAAACTACTTTTTCCTACAATCCAAGCTACAAAACGTAAAACTTTCTTTCAACCGAAACTTTTTTCCACGGAAAACTATTTTTCATGGTTTTACGTACAACCAAACACCCCCTTTGCCAAGTTTGTGTTTCACATCATTTACATAAAGGTGTTAATCACAATTAAAACCAACCCAAAAATATAAACATTTAAAGAAATGCATGACTTTGAACCCAACTTGACAATTAAGGTCAAGTATAAACATTTAAAATCTTAAATTGAGCTGAGTAACTCAATTAAGGTCAAGTATAAACATTTAAAATCTTAAATTTAGCTGAGTAACTCAATTGTTGAGTAACTCAATTAAAATTTAGCTGAGTAACTCAATTAAAATCTTAAAATCTTAAATTTAAAATCTTAAATTTAGACGAGCCGAATAAAAAATATAGACCGAAACTTAGAAGGAATATCTCCATAAAACGAACAGGGCGTAATCACAGGACGCGAATCTCGCAATCAATGCAACTTTGGCGGGTAACACCCTGTATCAACGATTGTCGAGGATCACACAACGATCCGTAACGACGCACTATGTTCGGAGTGAATGGGGACGGAAAAACACCACTACCTTTCCGAAGGGAGAAAGTTTTGGAGGGAAAGTAGCCGAAGAAGACGTCGTTTCCCAAAACAGCGATAAGTCCTAAGAGGGGTTCACACTTCACACACGTATAAATAAATAGGTTTTCTTCCTAAGAGTGGTGTCCTGCAATCGTGTAAGCCAGCGACCACAACCAGCACTTCAATACCTTCAATACCTGCATCTACAGCTTTCCTAGACTAAGTTTACAGCTTTTCTTACAACTTTCCTAGATAGATTTATTGCTTTCATACACAGCTTTCCTAGTCGTCTTACTTGTAACCTAACCGTATAACCCCGTCCGTTTCGAGCAATACAAAGCCATTCGGTTGTTTAGGACGACTTTATTTCCATTAAGCATCTCGAGTTTCTCTCCTTTTCAGCTATCCCAACCCGAGGCTCGCTCAGTGTTTGAGTGAGAAGAACTCGGTCAAGCGAATCCCTCCTCGACCTAATCGTTTGGCACGTGACGCGTTCATCTCAGAGGGTCATTCTCCGAAGCCGATTGCAGACCGGACCAGGTCAACAGTCAAAATTCGCGCGGCTAACTTTCGAAGCGCAACCGGCCCTAAATACCCAAAAAGTATGAATCTTTGTTTCAAAGCCTATAAAGCATTCAAATAAAAAGCCATAAGAGTATGCTCTTTTCTTGGAGTAAAATAAGAAAGAAGAAAAGCAAGCTAGAACTTAGCTTTTACCTTTCCAATGAAGTTCAAGATAACGATTACTTTCTTCTAACATAAATTATAATGATTAGAGCGTAAGAAAGAAAACAAAATAACATCTAAAGTGTTTGATACTACAAAGTCAACATTGATTTCAATACTATTAATAAAGGAGTTCATAAATGGCAATCCTCAAACATTTGGTTTTTAATAATAGGGCACCTAATGTAATATATATATAAATAATGTTCAGTAATTTGGAGACTGTTAATTAATTAGGCCACGTCACCCCCTCCCTTAAAAACAGCATCAATTAGAATTGCCTTACTCCACTAAAAACAACGGCAATAAAAATTGTCAAACCTTTCGAAATGCAAGAACTGATTATTTTCGAATCATAATAAATTTCAACAGTAAAAAAAAAAAAAAAATCCTATCTTAAAATCTTAACAAATTTCAACAATAGAAAAAACCTATCAAAACAAGTAAAATTGTAATGCTTAATAATAGAGCCAAATATTGGTGCGTAACAAATAAACTTAATGCAAAACTTCACTTATTTTATGTTTCACTATAATAAGCAACTGAGACCAACAATACTTTAACATCCACCAAATATTTGTAAAATAAAAAATTTTAAATTCTAAACAAATACCCGAATCTAAATTTAAATGATTAGTCCAGATTGATTTTACTCTAACAAAATTTAAATTTTTAAAATATTTTTTGAATTTTAAATTCTAAATTCTAAAACATTACTCGAAATTAAATTTAAATAATTAGTTTGGATTGATTTTACTATAACAAAATTTTAATTTTTAAATATTTTTAAAATTTAAAATTTTAAATCTAAAAAATTACTCGAATCTAAATGTAAATAATTAATCTAGATTGATTTTACCCTAACAAATATGAATTTTTGAAAATTTTTAAATAAATTTGCATAAGTAAATCAATGTTATCCTCCCAAAAGTAAGATAGAAATACAATTTCAAATAACTATAATAATTTTAGCCTACCAAAATTTAATAGTAATGAAACATTAATGTCTAAATTAATTTATATTCTAAAAAAAATTTCTAACTAAATTCATAAATTATCGTTCGTTATTAAAATTCTTTGTAGATCATCAAATAAGCAAATCTAAACCCGCAAAATTGTGATCCAATATTGTTCCTAAGCTCAAGGATTAAATAAGATTTATAGATAATTTTTCGTTGTTAAAATTCTTAGCAGATCGCCAAAAAGAAAATCTAAACCCACAAAATTGCGAATCGATATTGTTTCTCCACTCAAGCGCCACGATACCAAAAAAAGAGGCAACGATCGGGAAGGACATTTTATATCCTTTTTGCCAAAAGATGCAACAGCTAGTGGGGTAAAACGATGCATCCAAAAGCCATTAGACACAAAACCAGAGCAATTATACCGCTCAAATATGCATAGGACTCTTAATTCTCCTTTCGCATCTCTACCCCCACTAATCACAGAAGATTTGATAGATTGTCAAATATGCATTTGGAGGACCATCTCCAACGAATAACTTATTGCTTTTCAATGGAGGAAATTTACTTCGCATTGCTCCACTTCGCGCATTAAAGACGTAGGATTGGAAGATTACAAAGGCAATAAAAGGTCAGCACAGAGTGTGAAGACCCAGAACTTCGTGGTCATTACAGTGTGATCGACAACTTGTGGAGGCCTATTTTTGTGGATAGTGTTGATTGCGCGCAAATCGAACCCAAGAAACGGACTCAGTGTGAGAAATAGATCAAGATTGCCTAATGTGGAGTTTCGCCGAAAATTAGAAATTGAATCTTGCAAAACGGACTTCGTATTTGGATTCAGCGCGGAAAAACGATGAAAATAGGCTATTTATATGTATTTTTCTGAGTCCGGACGCGCGAAAACGGGCAACCCGAAGTTTCCTGTGGATTTGGGAGCTTGGTGGACCGGTGGACCGGAGGGGGTGCCACGTGGCGGCTCCCCATTGGATCCGTGTGCCACGTGGCAGGCGCAGAGGCGCGGCGCAGCAGGCGCGGGCAGGAGCGGGCAGAAGCGCGGGCAGGCGCTGCTGCGGGTGGATAAGGGAGGCCACATGTCGCCTCCCGATTGGCCGCGCGGATTGGCCTGTCGAGAAGCGACACGTGGCGGCGATCGGGCGCGGGAGCGGCGGCGCTGGGGCTTGCGGATTCGCGACGCGTGGCGGCCCGGCGGCACAGTGCCGGGCCGACCCATTACTGTAGCTCCAGGGGGTTTTATTCCTGCTTCTTCCTCTTCTTTAGTTTAAATGGAGTTTTCCTTCTCCATTTTGGAGCTTTTGGAGAGCTTTTCTCAGGGGAGTTTTTTTAGCAGAGCTCCATCAACAAGTCTTCTACAACACTAGATTTTTTGGGGATTTTTGAAGGCCATTTGGATCATCTTCTTCACCAAGGTTCGAGGACATCACCATTGCTGCTTCACGGCCCTCTCCGTCGCGTTTCAGTGCGAAAATTCCCCAGGACTCATTTCTTGGAATTTTGAGCTCATTTTTGGTTCTACGTTCTCACAAGAGGTAAGGCTACAATCTTTGTATTCAACTCTCCCCTCAGATCTCATGTTTTTACAGAGTTTTAGGGCCAACTTTGGGATCCTTTGTTTCAGTCTGGATTTTTGGGCAGCCTTTAGTATTTTGGCTTTTCTGAATTGTAGGAGTGGAATATTTGGATGATTTTTGCGAAAAAATTTCCTGGACTCGAAGATCTACAATATTGGTATGTATCATTTTCCCCAGATCTGAGTTTTTATTAGGGTTTATGCATGATCTTTGGAGCACCTTGCTGCATTCGTGTACAGATGGAACTTGGTGGATAGCTCAAAGTGTTTATGGGTTTTCTCCTTCATCCGAGCATGAAAATTGGAGTTCTTTAGCTCAATTTGTATCTACTCGCGACAAGGAATCCAATGGTACCTCTCTTGCAGGATTTGGAGCTCAATTGGTTAGGTAACATTAATAATCTTTCCAAGTGCTGTTATATGGATTACTGCAGTCCCTGTTTCAGTTTTGATTTGAGCATTGCACCTTGGAATGCAGATAACTTTGTGAATATAAAGTCTTTTTCAGAAATTCAAGTTAGGACTTCTTCTTAACTTCAAGGTGAGCAAATTCTCTTTTGTGATATGTGGATAAATCCCTTTGGAAAAGCCCCTAATTAAGCTTGGAAATGCTAGCAAGTTTATGTTAGCAGTTTTTGGACAGCATTGTGATTTTGTTGTATTTGAATGTTAAGGAAAATTAATGGTGGATTTTTGAGGACTTGAAGATGTTTGTATGAAGAGGACATCTTAGTTTTACTGCTAGGAACTTCATTTTGAGGTATTTGAGGTTGCACATACTTTTTATTTAACCTTGTTGCACTTGCTGAAATTCTGGAATTTGAGTGCGTAGTGTGCATTGTTTCAGTGATTGCGCCCAATCCGTGAGGCGGATTTGGATGATTTTCGCGGCATCGGACTCCTAGGAGGATAAAGATTACTCACGCCAAAATTCAGCCAGATCGGGCATCGGATCGTCAAGTTTCAGGTGGGTGGTTGTGCTTTGCCGAAAACAACGATTTACCCACTCGGGCTATTGGTTTCTCTCATGGCATAGTTGATTGTTGTTCTCTTCTCCATGGTATAATATGCTTGGATATCCATGTTTAGATTAAGTTAATTGATCCTCAGTGTATACACATGTGAATGAATAGTTGATTGATGTTGCATTATCTCATATGAAGCGATTATAAGCGATCATCCTTAAATTTATGGCTATGTGAGAGTAATTGGGAAAATTAATCTTTAGCCTACCCTTTGTGATGAATGGTTAACTTGATTCATGTGAGAATGATTTTGGTTGATGTATGTGAAGGATTGGCTATTGTATGAAGAGGACTTGCTTAATTTATGCGAGAATAATTTTGGTTGCTATATGCGAATGGTTCATTAACTCAAGTGTGAATGTTGGGTTGGTTGATGTGAGAAGGACATGGTTGCTTTGTGAGAAGGGTTATTGTGGCTTTATGTGAATGTCATATGGGCTAAGTGTGAATGGCTATCATGGGTATGTGAGGGTGATCTTGTTGATGATTCTTGAACCTATGTTGTGAGAGGTTATATGTTAAATGATTCTTGACTTATCTATATGAGTATAATTGACTTTGTCGACCTTCATTCTACATCTTGTAATGGTTGTCATAATGGTTGATCCTTAGACTATTTTATGAGAGAATGTGTATTGTGGTTGGTCGGCGATTTGGCTTATGTGGAAAAGAATGTTGTTGGTGGATTCTATGTGCATCCTATGGGAGATCAATGAAGGTTGTGGAACCTTAGCATATTCATTGGTGATACATGATTGAATGTCTATGATTAAGCAATGTTAAATGATCCTAAACATATTTATGTGTGAAGGTAAGGTTTGACAAGCGTTGTACCACCTTATGTGAGGTTGATTAGGTGTGGCACTTCTTTATTTTATATTTGTGAGCATCGTGTATGTGGTATAGGCAGGCACCGGCTATGTTGCACTTAATGTTCTTGTACAATTATCAATACTTTGGAATAGCATGCTCTAATAAATGTAAGAACATCGACACCTGTTTTCTTTTTATCATCTTGGGACATTTGCATGCTTGTATGGTCATCTAGATAGGCCACCTTTTTCTGCTACACTATCATGTTGGAATATGACTTAGGAGAAACCATGCTTTATACTTTTCTCCTTTTCATTCTAGACTCTGGGTATTTGTAGCTCGGGTGCGAGCAGGGGGTTTGGGATAGTGTAGACAGACTCTTGAGATCTGGGACAGGCTGGCTTGAGGGCAGGGTATTGCGGCTACCGCGGACTTTGGGCGGTTGACCGGATGGTGACTTATGCATCGGATTAGGGATGACAGGTCGGGCTTGACTTGGGGGATTTGTGGGATATTGCGGCGACCGCGGACTTTGGGCGGCCGACCGGGTATTTACAGCTGCATCAGATTGGGGGATCGGGCTTTATGTAGTGGATGGGGTTTTCCCACTTTGATTAGAGTCGTGATCCAGTCCTGCTATATTATTGATATTGGTTACTTATTACTCAGGCATTTTACTCGTGTGGGTCGCTCCCCTCGAGTGCCACTCCGGAGTGTGCGATATACAGACTTTGAGTCCTCGAGACTCCTATCCCCTATCGGTGTTATGCGTAGGCTGGCATACCCGATTTCGCGGCATGGCAGGCAGTACCAGTGTTTACTGGTGTATAGATTGGGTTTAGTAAGGCAGGCATTTATTTACTGATGCATACATTTAGCTATACTTCTTAGCACGGCATTTAGAGGCATACTAGTGGTAGCTTCCTCTTATCAGTATTTCTGTTTATAGCTTACCACCTCTCTTATTCCTACTCTTGCCTCTGGTAGACTTCGTGGGTACGTCGGGGTTTGAGGCTTTACCCTCAGGGGGAGGCTACTGGTTTTACTAGTGGTTCTCACCCCCATTGTTGTTTTTCCCCTTTCCTCCCTTTGTTTTGCAGTGTCTGCTGCGGGAGTTGCGGATCTTTCGGTTGACGGTTCGAGGCGAGGGAGTCGCGAGATAGATCCCTACCAGAGTTGATTTCTACAGTGGGATAGATGTACCAACCCGGATTGTGGGTTTCACTGTACACAGTTGTATGTTATTATTTCAGTTTATCTCCCTTTTTGGATTTATAGATGTTGTATAGGTGGCTTTTACTTGTATTACAGTTTCGGTGGACCGAATTATTGTATCGTTTATTTATGGGAGATGGATATTGTACTTGTTTTTTTCAGTTGTACAGTGATTCAGGTTTTTATGACAGCAGTTTTTCTTCAGCTCTGATATCTGTTTAGTTGTTAAATGGTACTTTGCAGGTTGAACCCTTCGCCTATGCGGGGTTTTGCATAGGTGGCGGATCTGTTGGCGAGCCCGGGTCGCAGTTTCGACCCCCGGGGCGTGACAGATTAGAGTGGTATAAGAGCCTAAGATGTAGGTCATTATGGACATAGAAACCCTAGGCTTGTGGTTGGACCTTAGGATGACTACGTGAGAGTCGTGACTTATAGCGAGAGTCCTGATTGTGTTTTATACCTCTCCCAAGGGACGGGACGAGTGATTGGCATGTTTATTCTCCTAAGCGATTATGTTGGCTGCAGACAACATAATGTTATGGAATGGGTGACATGTCTTAGACTTTCGCTGGATTGGGTCAAGTGCTTGTTGTGTGTTTTGTTGTGCGGTTTGTCGCAGTGAGCGGTGTCTCCCTGATGCAGAGTTCTGACCCGTGTGCACCCCATTGCAGCTTTTGGGCGAGGATAGGCAGTTTCGGGCCGGATACCCAGATTGAGGTCAGAGAACTCCGGACCCATATGACAGGATTGGCAGTGGCATATCGGCGGCGGAGTGAGCAGCGGATAGGATGATACAGTTGTTGGAGCAGTGGGCACCTCCGACAGTGCTTTCCGTCGAGACCAACCCCTTTGTAGTATTCTTAGTGGTAACGAATCTTGTGGCGCCGATTGAGTGAGCAACCCCCTCGGTGTCGACTTTTAGTGCGGAGGCACCGAGGCAAGGTGGACAGTTGATAGCAGATGAGCAGTGAGACATCATTGATCGACTGAGTCAGCTTTGGCTGTTTGACCTATCCCGACTCGTAGGATTGAGTTTGGAGCCTTGGGAGGCAGAGTCATGGTTGGTGGCGCTGGACAGACTATTTGAGAGCCTTTTTATGTCAGAGGGTTTACGCAGTTGATGAACTGCACGCTCCACGTTATGAGGGACAAGGCGCATGGGATGTGTGTGTTGGATCAGGATTGCGCCGGGATACCTCTTTGGCTCATTCGGTCCCTCTGACTTCAGATTTTGGATGCCCCGATGGAACATGGTGCTGCAGTTCCTTGGACAGGGACCTACCGCCAGGGGGCGAATGCTGATTGGAGGCACTCGGTGCCCGGTGATGGAGGACAGATCAGTAGGCAGAGGCATTCTTGATTCCTTCTTTGGGGTCGAGGACTTCTGAGGCGCCAGAGGTCGGGTGGACCCCGACGGCAGCATCAGCACCAGTATCAGAGTGGCACAGTGGAAGCAGATGGGATGCGATCATTGCCGCAGTATGAGTGGAGGCAGAGATGGTGCTTTCTTTGGGAATAGTCTAGATATTTCTGGGCAGATAAGGTCACGATGTCGAGGCTAATTGAGCGACGACCACTAGCGCTGGCAGTTGAGTCTGGGCAACCTGGTTGGAGGGCGTCCCATCAGTGGGATGTGTTGTCGCATGTATGATTTCCTTTTCAGCTATCTGAGTTAGAACGAGGTGCATCCCTGCACGGACTAAAGGTAGAGTTGCTACCACGTGCACTTGAGATATAGATCCTTGATTAGGATGTGCACGTGAAGGAGGTTTGTGGAATATGTCCAGTGCAGTTAGGCTGTGAGTTATACCCGTTGACTAGCTGGTCTTGTGGCAGCCCTGGATTTTCGACTCAGTGTATTGGATTGGTCGGTATGGCATCTTACAATTTTTGATTGTGGTGAGAGTACTGTGAACTTCTGCAAGCCGGACAGGAGGAATTCGTTAACAGGGGTTGAAAGATTGCACTAGTTGCAGCGACAGCGTGTCAACAAAAGTCAGGCAGATGAGGAGCCAAGGACGCATTGCCCAGTTAGTGACTGTGATAGAGGTGCCTACGGCGGCCCCGAGACTCAAGGGTGTCCTTAGTGCCCGCGAGTTCTTGAATATGAGTCCACCTGAGTTGATGACGATGCCGCCGGGCAAGGAGATTGAGATTGTTATTAACGTGGTTCTGGGAACCGCGTCAATATTGAAGGCACCTCATTGGATGGCACCAGCACAACTGTGAGCTGATGGTATAGTTATTGATTATGATGGATAAAGGGGTTGTTAGACCCGGTGTGTTACCTGATGGAGGAGAAAATGGATCTTTTGTCCTGTCAGCAGTGATTGAGTTGTAGTGATGCCCCCACGGTAGTCTTGGATGTGTGTAGATGTTTTGGGTCGGAGTACAGTGCAGAGCTTGAGCAATGCTTGTGCAGTAAGCGCCATTACTGGGACGGATTAAAGGAATAGGGCCGAAGACCGTGCCCTAGAGTGGTCATTTCCAGATTTCGGTTTCAGCCGAGCAACCCACACTGATGGACGAGATCAGAGATTGTTGAGTTAAGGGTCCCCAGTTGATGTGGAGCAAGGACAGAATGATAGCCACAGTAGGGACAACTTCAACTCTTCGCTGTTTTTCGGTGGTTCTCCAACTCAGGGTTGTAGTTGTGGATGTTTCTGATATTGGACTCCCTTTTACATGGATTATTGCAAGGGTTATACTTCAGGTTTCTTGAATGAATTGGTTTTGAGGAGAGGATTTTGGGGGTGTTGTGGATCAGTGGTTACCTGTTGTTTCTTCTTTTCCCCGTGACATGTTGGAATCCTTGATGTTTTCCATGGCTCAGCTTAGAGGCGATATGTTCGGATTTTCCGCCATTGTTTGACTCGCTCCACTTGAGATCAGTGAGTGGCGGGGGTACGTGAGACGCCGTTGCGGATTCTGGCTCGAGAATGGAGGAACGGCGCAACTAGGCCATGCCGTACAGGTGGTTAATGTTGTTGTGGATTGATCACGGGAAGCGGGTGACGCTTTGAGAGCTGGTGTCGAAGATGTTGGATATTTACCCTTATGATTTGAGACTTCTTTTGAGCTATGTTAGTTTCGAGGACGAAACTTTATTTTAGTGGGGGAGGATGTGAAGACCCAGAACTTCGTGGTCATTACAGTGTGATCGACAACTTGTGGAGGCCTATTTTTGTGGATAGTGTTGATTGCGCGCAAATCGGACCCAAGAAACGGACTCAGTGCGAGAAATAGATCAAGATTGCCTAATGTGGAGTTTCGCCGAAAATTAGAAATTGAATCTTGCAAAACGGACTTCGTATTTGGATTTTGCGCGGAAAAACGATGAAAATCAGCTATTTATATGTATTTTTCTGAGTCCGGACGCGCAAAAACGGGCAACCCGAAGTTTCCTGTGGATTTGGGAGCTTGGTGGACCGGTGGACCGGAGGGGGTGCCACGTGGCGGCTCCCCATTGGATCCGTGTGCCACGTGGCAGGCGCAGAGGCGCGGCGCAGCAGGCCCGGCCCACGCAGCAGCGCGGGCAGGAGCTGCTGCGGGTGGATAAGGGAGGCCACGTGTCGCCTCCCGATTGGCCGCGCGGATTGGCCTGTCGGGAAGCGACACGTGGCGGCGATCGGGCGCGGGAGCGGCGGCGCTGGGCTTGCGGATTCGCGACGCGTGGCGGCCCGGCGGCACAGTGCCGGGCCGGCCCATTACTGTAGCTCCAGGGGGTTTTATTCCTGCTTCTTCCTCTTCTTTAGTTTAAATGGAGTTTTCCTTCTCCATTTTGGAGCTTTTGGAGAGTTTTTCTCAGGGGAGTTTTTTTAACAGAGCTCCATCAACAAGTCTTCTACAACACTAGATTTTTTGGGGATTTTTGAAGGCCATTTGGATCATCTTCTTCACCAAGGTTCGAGGACATCACCATTGCTGCTTCACAGCCCTCTCCGTCGCGTTTCAGTGCGAAAATTCCCCAGGACTCATTTCTTGGAATTTTGAGCTCATTTTTGGTTCTACGTTCTCACAAGAGGTAAGGCTACAATCTTTGTATTCAACTCTCCCCTCAGATCTCATGTTTTTATAGAGTTTTAGGGCCAACTTTGGGACCCTTTGTTTCAGTCTGGATTTTTGGGCAGCCTTTAGTATTTTGGCTTTTCTGAATTGTAGGAGTGAATATTTGGATGATTTTTGCGGGAAAATTTCCTGGACTCGAAGATCTACAATATTGGTATGTATCATTTTCCCCAGATCTGAATTTTTATTAGGGTTTATGCATGATCTTTGGAGCACCTTGCTGCATTCGTGTACATATGGAACTTGGTGGATAGCTCAAAGTGTTTATGGGTTTTCTCCTTCATCCGAGCATGAAAATTGGAGTTCTTTAGCTCAATTTGTATCTACTCGCGACAAGGAATCCAATGGTACCTCTCTTGCAGGATTTGGAGCTCAATTGGTTAGGTAACATTAATAATCTTTCCAAGTGCTGTTATATGGATTACTGCAGTCCCTGTTTCAGTTTTGATTTGAGCATTGCACCTTGGAATGCAGATAACTTTGTGGATATAAAGTCTTTTTCAGAAATTCAAGTTGGGACTTCTTCTTAACTTCAAGGTGAGCAAATTCTATTTTGTGATATGTGGATGAATCCCTTTGGAAAAGCCCCTAATTAAGCTTGGAAATGCTAGCAAGTTTATGTTAGCAGTTTTTGGATAGCATTGTGATTTTGTTGTATTTGAATGTTAAGGAAAATTAATGGTGGATTTTTGAGGACTTGAAGATGTTTGTATGAAGAGGACATCTTTGTTTTACTGCTAGGAACTTCATTTTGAGGTATTTGAGGTTGCACATACTTTTTATTTAATCTTGTTGCACTTGCTGAAATTCTGGAATTTGAGTGCGCAGTGTGCATTGTTTCAGTGATTGCGCCCAATCCGTGAGGCGGATTTGGATGATTTTTGCGGCATCGGACTCCTGGGAGGATAAAGATTACTCACGCCAAAATTCAGCCAGATCGGGCATCGGATCGTCAAGTTTCAGGTGGGTGGTTGTGCTTTGCCGAAAACAACGATTTACCCACTCGGGCTATTGGTTTCTCTCATGGCATAGTTGATTGTTGTTCTCTTCTCCTTGGTATAATATGCTTGGATATCCATGTTTAGATTAAGTTAATTGATCCTCAGTGTATACACATGTGAATGAATAGTTGATTGATGTTGCATTATCTCATATGAAGCGATTATAAGCGATCATCCTTAAATTTATGGCTATGTGAGAGTAATTGGGAAAATTAATCTTTAGCCTACCCTTTGTGATGAATGGTTAACTTGATTCATGTGAGAATGATTTTGGTTGATGTATGTGAAGGATTGGCTATTGTATGAAGAGAACTTGCATAATTTATGCGAGAATAATTTTGGTTGCTATATGCGAATGGTTCATTAACTCAAGTGTGAATGTTGGGTTGGTTGATGTGAGAAGGACATGGTTGCTATGTGAGAAGGGTTATTGTGGCTTTATGTGAATGTCATATGGGCTAAGTGTGAATGGCTATCATGGGTATGTGAGGGTGATCTTGTTGATGATTCTTGAACCTATGTTGTGAGAGGTTATATGTTAAATGATTCTTGACTTATCTATATGAGTATAATTGACTTTGTCGACCTTCATTCTACATCTTGTAATGGTTGTCATAATGGTTGATCCTTAGACTATTTTATGAGAGATTGTGTATTGTGGTTGGTCGGCGATTTGGCTTATGTGGAAAAGAATGTTGTTGGTGGATTCTATGTGCATCCTATGGGAGATCAATGAAGGTTGTGGAACCTTAGCATATTCATTGGTGATACATGATTGAATGTCTATGATTAAGCAATGTTAAATGATCCTAAACATATTTATGTGTGAAGGTAAGGTTTGACAAGCGTTGTACCACCTTATGTGAGGTTGATTAGGTGTGGCACTTCTTTATTTTATATTTGTGAGCATCGTGTATGTGGTATAGGCAGGCACCAGCTATGTTGCACTTAATGTTCTTGTACAATTATCAATACTTTGGAATAGCATGCTCTAATAAATGTAAGAACATCGACACCTGTTTTCTTTTTATCATCTTGGGACATTTGCATGCTTGTATGGTTATCTAGATAGGCCACCTTTTTCTGCTACACTATCATGTTGGAATTTGACTTAGGAGAAACCATGCTTTATACTTTTCTCCTTTTCATTCTAGACTCTGGGTATTTGTAGCTCGGGTGCGAGCAGGGGGTTTGGGATAGTGTAGACAGACTCTTGAGATCTGGGACAGGCTGGCTTGAGGGCAGGGTATTGCGGTTACCGCGGACTTTGGGCGGTTGACCGGATGGTGACTTGTGCATCGGATTAGGGATAACAGGTCGGGCTTGACTTGGGGGATTTGTGGGATATTGCGGCGACCGCGGACTTTGGGCAACCGACCGGGTATTTACAGCTGCATCAGATTGGGGGATCGGGCTTTATGTAGTGGATGGGGTTTTCCCACTTTGATTAGAGTCGTGATCCAGTCCTGCTATATTATTGATATTGGTTACTTATTACTCAGGCATTTTACTCGTGTGGGTCGCTCCCCTCGAGTGCCACTCCGGAGTGTGCGATATACAGACTTTGATTCCTCGAGACTCCTATCCCCTATCGGTGTTATGCGTAGGCTGGCATACCCGATTTGGCAGGCATGGCAGGCAGTACCAGTGTTTACTGGTGTATAGATTGGGTTTAGTCAGGCAGGCATTTATTTACTGATGCATACATTTAGCTATACTTCTTAGCACGGCATTTAGAGGCATACTAGTGGTAGCTTCCTCTTATCAGTATTTCTGTTTATAGCTTACCACCTCTCTTATTCCTTCTCTTGCCTCTGGTAGACTTAGTGGGTACGTCGGGGTTTGAGGCTTTACCCTCAGGGGGAGGCTACTGGTTTTACTAGTGGTTCTCACCCCCATTGTTGTTTTTCCCCTTTCCTCCCTTTGTTTTGCAGTGTCTGCTGCGGGAGTTGCGGATCTTTCGGTTGACGGTTCGAGGCGAGGGAGTCGCGAGATAGATCCCTACCAGAGTTGATTTCTACAGTGGGATAGATGTACCAACCCGGATTGTGGGTTTCACTGTACACAGTTGTATGTTATTATTTCAGTTTATCTCCCTTTTTGGATTTATAGATGTTGTATAGGTGGCTTTTACTTGTATTACAGTTTCGGTGGACCGAATTATTGTATCGTTTATTTATGGGAGATGGATATTGTACTTGTTTTTTTCAGTTGTACAGTGATTCAGGTTTTTATTACAGCAGTTTTTCTTCAGCTCTGATATCTGTTTAGTTGTTAGATGGTACTTTGCAGGTTGGACGCTTCGCCTATGCGGGGTTTTGAATAGGTGGCGGATCTGTTGGCGAGCCCGGGTCGCAGTTTCGACCCCCGGGGCGTGACACAGAGAAACCCCATCTCTCTTTTAAATCTTACCAAGAGAATGAGATGATTAGGTGACCAAATTTAAATTAATTAAAAATTCAAGACATAAGAAACTACATTCTTGTTTTTTGAATTGTTAAGAAGTATGGGGTGATTCCCTATACTTGACATATTTTTTATATGTTTGTTTCTATTTTACAATAACAAACAGAAGAGTATTGGATGGTTGAAGCACAAAGACAAACTAACAGACATTGGGAATTGGGTTGTATTAATGCAAAATAATGATGTATTCATGTACTATTTAATATTTATAACGTTCTACAATTTTATGGACTTCATTTTGACATTTGGTTTTTGTAACAGCCCAATAGTCCCACATCAGATAGGAATAGGATTGTGATTGGGTATATAAGAGGCAATGGACACTAATAATAATAACTGGGCTTAAGCATTTTGGGCATGTGGTTTTTAGGCCCAACGAGTTATTATTGCCAGTGGGTCGGGTCGTTACATTTGGTATCGGAGCCAATCACCAGCCGAAAGTATGTGACGAGTCTCGGCTGAGTCTGGGTCTAGATAACAGGGCTAGCGAGATAAGTCTCACATCGCCTGGTGATTTTGGACTGTGCGTGTGATTGGGCTGACGAGGACGTCAGACCTAAACAGGGAGAGTTTGTGACACCCCAATAGTCCCACATCGGATGGGAATAGGATTGTAATTGGGTGTATATGAGACAATGGACACTAGTAATAATAATTGGACTAAAGCATTTTGGGCCGGTGGTTTAGGCCCAACAAGTTATTATTGCTAGTGGGCCGGATCATTACAGTTTTGAAGCTAGATAAATTGTTCCGGACAACTCACTTAGTGTAATTGAAATCACATACGAAGGATCATATTGATGAGTCCATTCAAACTCAAACAAAACATATTTAACATAATCATATCATTACAATACGTCCATGCATCGCACGGGAATAAAACTAGTTCAAAATATAGTTTGAGTCTCATAAGTCAATAAGTAAATAAACTAAGTACAAATGCAAGTCCACCCAAAATTTTAACTATTAACATTAAGACAAATCAGCTTTTTATAAAGATGTGGAACAAAAGCTCTATTATTCCGAAGATGATTTATGAGAATATAACCCAAGAAAACACAAAAATCACTATTAATCAACCAAAGTAAAAAATAAAAAGAAGTAACCATTTTCTATACCTCTTCTTTTCTAACATTACGTAGTCACTGTTGAGCATTTCACCCTCTTGGATTGGATATACCTTTGTGTCCACTCCGCTACTAAGTAGAAAGCAAATAGAAATTGTTTTCTGAAACCTTTTAACAAGATTTTTTCAACACAAAGAGTTCATTGCTTTCATTTTATTTGGTTTCCAAATTTTCTAGATTGTGATAGAAAGTTACAATAGTATTTTTCTTGAATACAAACAACTCACTATAGTATTTTTCTGCATAACTCTGCTTCTAACTGCAACAAAGCTAATAGATTTTTTTACATATCTAGAAACCTGCAAGCACAATTCTGAAACAGAACCGAAAATGTGTCATACAACACATTATATATTCTTACTACTGAATCACGAAATAAACTTTAGAACAATTAAATGGGTGGCTGAACGTAGCATGAATCTACTGCTGTTCTTATATTTGATCAGAAATTATGCAGTGCGACTACTATTCAAAGTGCCACATTAGAAATTTTTATTTACAACTTAATACTCAAATAACTAAACAGGGGAAGGCTTACCACAAGAAGAACAACTGAATCAGTGGATCCAACTGGAGCTTTGGCGCTCAAAAGGAGAGCTAACCCTAGATATCGCCACAGCTCCTCCTCGCGCTTGTCGTCCTCCTCGTGAGAGTGGGCCGAACGCGGCTCGGACCCGAACAAAACGTAAAACGAGGAAAGGGAGAAAGATTGTGAGAGAGCGGCGGCCGGTGGCGATTGAGGAGTGGACGACGAGTGGGATTTAGGATTTCTATACGACTGCGCGTCGGGGCGAGAACTTCGGAGATCGGATCCGAACGAAATGAGGAGAGAGAGCGCGTCTGAGAGAGAGGAAACCCTAGATATCGCCACCAGGGCACCAACTCTTCCTCGTCCTCGTCGTCGTCCTCGCGAAAGAATGAGTACTAGAGTGGGCCAAGCGCGGTGAGAGCGCGGTGAGAGAGAGATTGAGAGAGGAGATGATGGGAGGGAGAAAGAGTGTGAGAGAGCGGTGTTTTGCACTCTCCACCGAGAACCAATGGGGTTTACGGTTTCGTCGGTCGGGCCGAGGGAGCTGGGTTCGGTTTAGAAGAGAGAGTGGTTTGAGGGAGGGCTTCCATTTTGGTTCCTCCTAGCAAGAATTTAAAAAGCAAGGATTTAAGGCCGTTTGGTAATGGTTAAGGTAGAACTAGCTAATCCTGTAATAAATATAAGGGATAATTCCCTGTGTACCCCTGAAATATGAAGAAATATCTGATTTACCCCTCTTATTTTTTTCTTTCCAATATATCCCTCATACGTTCCACCGTTATTAAAAATACCCCCACCGTTTTCCTTTGTTAAGTTAACTAGGGTTAAACTAGAGTTAAATAATAATCTGAGTTGAAAACTATCAGAAATACCTATTTTGCCCCGGTTTAGGGTTTAGGGTTTAGGGTTTAGGATTTTTTAGGGTTTTAGGGTTTAGGGTTTAGAGTTTAGGGTTTTACGGTTTAGGGTTTAGGATTTTTTAGGGTTTTAGGGTTTAGGGTTTAGGGTTTTAGGGTTTAGGGTTTAGGGTATATTTGAAAGGGCAAAATAGTAATTACACACAGATAACGGCAGTTTCAAACGGTACACTAACAGAGTTTAACTTCAGGGGTATTTTGGAAAGAAGTTGGAACGTAAGAAGGGTAGTTTTAATATTAGCCTTCTAAGAGGGGTAAATCTAAAAACAGGGAAATTTTTAGGGATACGTAGGAAATTGCCCCTAAATATAAAGTACAAAACTAAGATAAAAAAGTGTTTGGGATGGTTCCAGGGATAAGAGATTTTATATTTGGTATGAGAATGGGAATAAGAAAAATAAAGAGTTCAGGTTAGGATAATTTACCTTTTTGTCCTCAAGATTTAATATGTGATAAAAGTTGTTAAAATCTAATTAGTTCGTTTTAATTAATGGATTAAAGTTTTAAAAAAATTAAGATAAAATCAAAATCATAATCAAATTATATTTTTTTTAAATAATATTTAATTTAACATTTTATTTTCTCAAATTAAATTTAAAATTTTAAATATAAAATTTCAACATTTAAATTTTAAAATTTAAAATTTTATAATATTAATTTTAAATTATAAATCTTAAACATAAAATTTTTTAATTTTCAAATAATAACTTTTACTTTCTTCGTTTTAATTAATGGATTAAAGCCTTACAAAACTTAAGATAAAATTAAAATCAAAATCAAAATCAAAATCAAAATCAAAATCAAAATCAAAATCAAAATCGAAATCGAAATCAAATTTCAAATTATATTTTATGAAAATAATATTTAATTTAACATTTTATTTGTTTAAATTAAAGTTAAAATTTTGAATATAAAATTTTAAAATTTAAAGCCTTAAAAAATTATGATAAAATCAAAATCAAAATAAAATTTCTAAAATTTTGAAAATAATATTTAATTTAACATCCAATTAAATTAAAAAGAGAGAGAGGAGAGAGGGATTTGTGATGATGAGAGTGTATTGGGAAGAAGGAAAAGAGAGAGAGGAGAGAGAGGGATTTGTGATGATGGGAGTGTATTGGGAAGAAGGAAAAGAGAGAGAGGAATTTGTGATGATGAGAGTGTATTGGGAAGAAGAGAGAGAGAGAGGGATTCATGATGATGAGAGTGTATTAGGAAGAAGAGAGAGAGAAGAGAGAGAGGGATTTGTGATGATGAGAGTGTATTTGGAAGAGAGAAAGGAGGGGAGGAGGGGTAGTTTGGTAGAAAAAAATTTATAAAATAATGGGTAAGAACTGTTGTTCCAGCTTATTCTGTTTGTACTGGAACTACTGTACCGAATAATTCCTGGTGCGTTTGGTAGAATAAAGGGGATATCCCCCTTATTCCTTGTTCTAGCCCCATTCCAAACAGGGCCTAAGAGTCTTGAAATTTTGTTTATACGATATAATATATATTAAATTTTTTATACTTATATATTATTTTTCATATTATTATCACGTGATAATATTTTCTTCAATTCTCTTCTCGGTGTTCTCCTCTTCTCCAACGTCCACCCCTTCAACTTCTCACAATCTCTTTTTCTTTTTCCTCCTGAATTGGGTAGGACAGTGCCTACACTCTCTTGCTGGCGCGTGTGTCATACACCTTTTCCTCTTCTTTGCCATCTGTTTTTTCTAATTCTCCATAATTCTATCTTCTTTCCTTTTTTGTGGAGTTTTTATAAAATCCGTACAAGATGCTTCGGCGGCGTGGTCGTAGCGACGGCGGAGACGGTGAACATGATGACGGTGGAGGCAGAAGTGTAGGCATTGGCTGTGGAGATCGACACGACGGGGGGGGCGGCAGCCGTTGTCACGCCCCGGGTGTAAACCAGAACCCAGGCCCGTCTACAGATCCGCCGTATACACAGAATTTCCCGTGTATACGAAGCGCTGGTAACCTGCTCAGATAAAGATGATATAATAAAAGAGCATAAACAGAGCTAAACAGTAACTAATACATCTCAGATAAAGCTGAAAAGTAAAGTGCAGAAATAAACTCTCAATAATACATATGTCTCTCCCAGCTCACTGATCAAATACAACCAGCCGGACGCAGCCGGACCCAAAATGAAATGAAAAGTAGAGTATCTGAGAGTATCTGGGGTACAACTAGTAACAGAACTGGTGCCTGGGTAGACCGCTATCTAATCCACGATCCACTCACCTCGATCCGCTGAGGAGGGTCCCGCAACTCCCGCAGACGACACTGCAAAACAAAGGGGAAAGAGAGAAAGAAAAAGCAGTGGGGAGTGAGAACTACTATAGAACAGTAGCCTCCTCCTAGTGGGTAAACCTCAACTCAAATGTGCCCACCAGGACTAGAAGAGGCGGAAGAATGAACAAAGGTGGTAAGCTGAAACAAAACTGCTGATGATGACTAGAGCTACCACTACATGCCTCTAAAATGCCAGCTAGGAATATAGCTAAATATATGCATCAGAAAGTAAATGCCTGCCTGCCTAGACCCAATCGATACACCAGTAAACACTGGTACTGCCTGCTGTGCCTGCCTGCCTGCCAAATCGGGTATGCTGGCCAACGCATAACACCGATAGGAAAAGAGAGTCCCGAGGACTCGAAGCCTGTAAAAACGCACACTCCGGAGTGGCACTCGAGGGGAGCGACCCACACGAGTATAATGCCTGGGTAACAAGTACCAAATCAGCAGGACTGGATCATGACTCTGATCAAAGTGGGAAAACCCATCCACTAAAAGAAAGCCCAAAGCCTCAATCCCAATCTGATGCAATGACCACTGTCCGGTCAACCGCCAAAGATCCGCGGTTGCCGCAATACCCTGTCCTCACAGCCTGCCTATCCCAAAACCCACAACTGTCTGACTACACTATCCCAGCCCCTGCTCGAACTCGAGCGTACTATCCCCCAAATATAATTGCAAGAAGAGAAAAGCATGGTTTCTCCTAAGTCAATTCCAGCATGATAGTGTAGCAGAAAAAGGTGGCCTAACTAGATGTCCATTTAAGCATGCAAAGTCCATTATTTATGAACAGGGTTAAATATCATTATCTTTCCCGATATTGAGGTCCCACATGTACGAGTAATAGTCCATTAGCAAAGATCCCCCCCCCCCCGTGAGGTTTAAGTGACATATTTTAATAAGAATCATCCGTTTACTAATACTTAGTCCATTTTAAAATGTAGCCCAAGCAATAAGTCCAAATCTCAATAAAAGTGCCATTTTAACTTGTCCCGGTTCATTTAGCAATATAATAATGAAGCAACTCCAATAGGCCTAGTGGGGACATTATAAGTGGGAGGTTAAACAACGGTACCCACCTCGAGCGCTAAATCCAAGTTCCGACGGCGAAGTCCGCGCCCGATCTCCAAGAATCTCCGCAACACTGTGCCAAGGGTCCCACAAAATACACCCGATTACTATCTCAAGTTTAACCCAAAATTCTGTCCCCTAAAGATCAGATTCACTGTTCGTTAATTTTTACCTGCGAATAGTGCCGACAAAAATCCCCGAAAAATACACTGCGATCTACGCGACGATCCGGTCGAAATGAGTACCTGCACGTTTTCCCACGATTTATCTGTGCTGAGAACGAAAATCGACAAGAGGACTATCTCAACAATACTTTCATCCCAAAACAGCAGTAAAAATATCTGTAAAAAGGGATTCCTCACCCTCAGGGAAAATCCACGAAATTCCAAGAAAATTCCAGTAGACTCCTCGCGATGTGTAGATGCAAATCCCCTTTTGAATCGCCCTGTTTCGATGCTCGAGCGCAAAGTTATCGCCAAAACAAGTTGGTGCTGTCCGAAAACTCCGCGACGGAAAAAGGGTCAGAAAGAAGCCTCAAAATCATCATCAAAACCTCTGAACCAGGAGAAACCCATTAGAAGAGGAATTGAAGCCCTACCTGTTAGGAATCCAACGGCGCAAAAATCGGGAAAATACGATGTCGGGGTGAACCGGGGGAGCTTGAACACCGAGAAGCGACGAATCTGGTAGCCGTAGAACAATCGTCGCGCCGCGCCGGAAAATTTGCAAACCTCGGGATCCGAGCTTCTACAAATCTCGGGGTAGCCACAGTAGATAGAGGATTGTGGGAGCAACAAATGTCTAAGAGAGGAGCTCGGGCCAAATCTGAACAGGGAGGAAGAAAAACCCTCTACAAATGCCTTAGGAAGCTTAAAAGGAGAAAACAAACCGGTTTAATGGATTTCGGGCCGGGTTTGGGCCCGGATCCGCTCGGCCGGGTCGGACGCGCCCCGTCCGACCGGGCGGAGCCAGTGAAAACGCGCCGCGCGTCCCCACAGGGGATCGGCGCGCATCCCGCACAGCGAACAGCCGTGCGGGGCGCGCCAGCGGCCGACGCGCGTCCCGACCGCGCGGTCAACCCCGCAGGCGACCGCCAATCGCGTGGCGACGCGCGTCCCGGCACTGTGCGGTCAGGCGCGCGGGCGGCGCCGCCTGACCGGCCGCCTGACATGCGCCAGGCCTGTCCCCGTGCGCCGTCTCCCGTGAGCCAGCCAACGAGCGAGCGCCACGTGTCCCTGCGCCGGGTCCATGCACCCGCGCGGGGAACTCCGTAGACCGAAGCCCTGCACCGCTCCAATCCACGGCCGACACGTGGCTCCCGGCCGCTCCCGTGCACCGCCGCTCGAACCTATACACCGGCCACCCAAACACACTGAACCGCGCGCCGCGAGCCACCCAATCCTGTCCTGCCACGTGGCACCGCCTTGGTGCACGCCCGCGCGGTGGACCGGCCGCCTGCCCGCGCCCCCGCCGCTGCTGCCCGCGCCCTCAGCGCCTGCCCGCGGCCCTCCACCGCCTGCCCGCCGCCTTCCGCCGCCCTCCGCCGTCGCTCGCCGCCGCCGGCCGCCGCCGGCGATCGCCGGAAATACTGTTCCGGCGTGAACAGTAACCCGAAGCCCAAAATTTATGCAAATACACTGTCTGAAGCGTTTTCGCGCGCTGAATCCGATTTTGACGTCCGCTTCGCCAAATTCTCACTCTAAAAATTGCCGAATGCCCCCGGAAAGTATTCTTAGTCCGAAATTCGCGCCGAGCCCAATCTTAATATCCGATTTGCGCGAGGGCACTTCTAAACATCCGATGGGGTCCCCTGATTACCCGCGTGATCCATTTTAAGCCCGAAGTCTAACACTTGTTTCCAATCATGCACCGAACACCTCCAGCACCCCGCGTAGGCCTCCAGAAGCTGCCGGTCACCCTGAAAAAGCCCCAAATACCTCCCGCACACCGCGTAGGCCTCCAGTAGCCACCTCAAAGCACCGCAACAGCTCTGCGAAGATCCAGGTCATCACATCCTCCCCCACTAAAAGAAAGTTTCGTCCTCGAAACTAAAGTCATTCCTCAACACGGAATCTCAACCAACAGGGAGGTAAATATCCAATCATCCACCACTCAAGCTCCCAAACTACCAAATACCTCAACCAGAGGCACTAAGCAACCTTGGGTCTCTAACCAGAACGAAACAAAGGAGAACACATCCAGAGGGCCACGCCACCTCAACAAGGTACAGCTGGGCTAACTGCTCGGCCATCAAGTAGTCTGCACCGGTACAAGCATCTGCCCCTCCCAGGGCCTCAGAAAATCCAATCACCAGTCCGTCGACACCAAAGCTCGATCCAAATACCTCTGTACTCCCAAAGTATCCGATATAAGTCCCCCAACTGGTCTCAGAACCTCAGATCTCCAAAACCAAGCCGTCGGGACATAGAAGTACATCCCTAACCCTCCGGCATCAATACTCAGCCATGAGTAGTCGAGAGGACCAGACCGTAAAACAACCTTCGCGAAGATCCAATACCTTGCAGCTCGTAACTCAAATCCCCCAAGCTTGACAGAAGGGTGCTAGCTCCCGACAATCACTTTACCAGATTCTTACGGGTTCTGACAAAGCCGTAGTGAACCAACCTTCCACACTCGAATAGCACCGGCGCCCCCAAAGGTGCCACACTGGGCCTGACACAAATCCAACACATCAAATCCTGGAGTTGGGTCCTCAGCCCCCAAACTGGTGTCATGCCAAACAACTCCAATAGGGGAACAGCTCGAAACTCACCACCAAAAGGGGTATCACCAAGTCCCGATGCCACCGCAGATCCCTCAAACACACCAGCCAAACAAGCTACTCACCCACTACGAGGCATCCGCCTCGCTCACAGGGTCAAAACCAAAGAAGCGAAGATACCCTCAAACAACCCAGGTACACCAACGCCTCCAGGCCTGGCTCTCATAAGAACCGTCCTTGCAGCATACTCAGCTGCCGCGAAAAGTAAACGACCGAGCCAGCCTAACCATCCTAAGTGCCAAACCAAGCCCCACAAAACCATCAGGCCTACAGGTAAAACCAAGGACTCAACCGTACCGGGCAGGACCCACAACACGTCCCTACGTGCTAAAGATCGGGAATACGACCTCCCGAACACCCGGTAACCGTCCTACCCTTAACCCAATGCAAGGAAGTACATGCACTCCTAACAAAAGACTAGGATGCCCAAATGCAACACAATGCACAAACAATGCCGGTAAATACAGTAAAACCATACCTGCCCCCACAAGGTCGGCTGCTGCAAAATCCTCCACCTGAGTGGCGTAGACCGGACCGCCCCGATCCGGCAACTGCTGATCCGCAGGGTAAAAAGGTGGTGACCTGCTCGCTGGAGCATAAGGCCACTGAGTCGACCACTGCTGCTGAGGCGAAAGAGGAGCCGATGCTGATGAGGGTGCCGCTGAAGTCGAAAGGGGGCACGTAGCTCGAATGTGGCCTGGCTGTCCGCACTTGTAACAACGACCCCACCTCCGATCACAGGTGTGCGACAAGTGAGGTCCTCCACAGAATATGCACCTGTCTCTCTCACGAAACCGTGGCCGCCCTGTCTGCTGCTGACTCTGAGTCTGCTGCTGGGACTCCTGCTGCTGCTGCGATGGCCACTGGGATCCGCTAGGCTCTCGCTGCTCCATACGCCCACGGCTAGGTGACTGAGGCCGTGGCGGTCTCCATGAACCAGTTTGTCCCTCATCCTCGGGTGCCGGTCGTTTCCTCGCGGAACTCAGCACGACCATCCCGCCTCGCCTTGCCACCTCTGCGTCGCCTCCCTCCACCCAAAAGGCATGCTCGACGGCCTCCTGAAGAGTCTGGTGTCGCTGTGCATGCACAAGGATATAAAGCTCGCTGCGGAGACCTGCCTCGAATAACTCGACCTGATGTGGTCCATCCCGGGCGACATAGGGCACACAATTAAACAGCCGCATGAACTCCTGATGGTACTCCTGAACTGACCGGTCGCCCTGCTGAATGCTTTTCAGATCATCCTCCAGCTTCCTCTTCACGCTGGTCGAAAAATAGGTATCCACAATCATGCGCCGAAACTCGGACCAGGGTAACTGTCGAGAAATCTGAAACTCCCGTGGCTCCACCCGATGCCACCAGAGGTCTGCATCTCCATCTAGGCAATGTACCGCCATATAAACTCTGTACCTTGGGTCGATGAAGAAATCCCGAAAAATCTTCTCCATCGCTGCTAACCATGTCCCAACCTCCCACGGCTGCATATCTCGCCCCGAGAACCTGGGCGGCCCGCGCTTACAGAACTTAACCAGTTTATCCGCGAAGTCCTGCTCCTCCGCCGGGGTCAAAGGCTGGGCCACGCCCTGAGCCCCGCTACTCCAAGATGGCGCCGTCGGCACAAGTGGTTCCACAGGTGGTGCCGGGGTCTCTGACACTGTCGGAGGCGGCGCCCCTCTCCGCGCCAGTAGCTGCTCAATCCGCTGCTCCTGCCGGCGGCTGCTCTCCGCCAATTGGGCTACCAAGGCCCTCAGCTCAGCAATCTCAGAAGATCCAGCCTGTCCTCGCTCCACAGGGGGTGTAGGGGCACCCCGGGTAGGAATCCGACGTCGGGGAGGCATCCTGTCACACAGAGAACCACAGATCAATAACGAAACCGCACTCGACCCAATCTAGCGAAAGTCAAAGGCATCCTCCTATTTTTGTAACTTTATGTTGTCTGCAGCCAACATAACTGTCCCACAAAAATAGGGTATGCCAATCCCTCTTCCCCCTCTGGAAGAGTCAACTAAACACATGACCAAATCGCCGACTTTCGCATAATGTCACGTCACTCACGTCCTGCCTTCCTAAGGTCTGCCAAAAGCCTAGGGTTTCCTAAGTCCCAACTGACCTATCCCTAAGCTCTGATACCAACTAAATCTGTCACGCCCCGGGTGTAAACCAGAACCCAGGCCCGTCTACAGATCCGCCGTATACACAGAATTTCCCGTGTATACGAAGCGCTGGTAACCTGCTCAGATAAAGATGATATAATAAAAGAGCATAAACAGAGCTAAACAGTAACTAATACATCTCAGATAAAGCTGAAAAGTAAAGTGCAGAAATAAACTCTCAATAATACATATGTCTCTCCCAGCTCACTGATCAAATACAACCAGCCGGACGCAGCCGGACCCAAAATGAAATGAAAAGTAGAGTATCTGAGAGTATCTGGGGTACAACTAGTAACAGAACTGGTGCCTGGGTAGACCGCTATCTAATCCACGATCCACTCACCTCGATCCGCTGAGGAGGGTCCCGCAACTCCCGCAGACGACACTGCAAAACAAAGGGGAAAGAGAGAAAGAAAAAGCAGTGGGGAGTGAGAACTACTATAGAACAGTAGCCTCCTCCTAGTGGGTAAACCTCAACTCAAATGTGCCCACCAGGACTAGAAGAGGCGGAAGAATGAACAAAGGTGGTAAGCTGAAACAAAACTGCTGATGATGACTAGAGCTACCACTACATGCCTCTAAAATGCCAGCTAGGAATATAGCTAAATATATGCATCAGAAAGTAAATGCCTGCCTGCCTAGACCCAATCGATACACCAGTAAACACTGGTACTGCCTGCTGTGCCTGCCTGCCTGCCAAATCGGGTATGCTGGCCAACGCATAACACCGATAGGAAAAGAGAGTCCCGAGGACTCGAAGCCTGTAAAAACGCACACTCCGGAGTGGCACTCGAGGGGAGCGACCCACACGAGTATAATGCCTGGGTAACAAGTACCAAATCAGCAGGACTGGATCATGACTCTGATCAAAGTGGGAAAACCCATCCACTAAAAGAAAGCCCAAAGCCTCAATCCCAATCTGATGCAATGACCACTGTCCGGTCAACCGCCAAAGATCCGCGGTTGCCGCAATACCCTGTCCTCACAGCCTGCCTATCCCAAAACCCACAACTGTCTGACTACACTATCCCAGCCCCTGCTCGAACTCGAGCGTACTATCCCCCAAATATAATTGCAAGAAGAGAAAAGCATGGTTTCTCCTAAGTCAATTCCAGCATGATAGTGTAGCAGAAAAAGGTGGCCTAACTAGATGTCCATTTAAGCATGCAAAGTCCATTATTTATGAACAGGGTTAAATATCATTATCTTTCCCGATATTGAGGTCCCACATGTACGAGTAATAGTCCATTAGCAAAGATCCCCCCCCCCCGTGAGGTTTAAGTGACATATTTTAATAAGAATCATCCGTTTACTAATACTTAGTCCATTTTAAAATGTAGCCCAAGCAATAAGTCCAAATCTCAATAAAAGTGCCATTTTAACTTGTCCCGGTTCATTTAGCAATATAATAATGAAGCAACTCCAATAGGCCTAGTGGGGACATTATAAGTGGGAGGTTAAACAACGGTACCCACCTCGAGCGCTAAATCCAAGTTCCGACGGCGAAGTCCGCGCCCGATCTCCAAGAATCTCCGCAACACTGTGCCAAGGGTCCCACAAAATACACCCGATTACTATCTCAAGTTTAACCCAAAATTCTGTCCCCTAAAGATCAGATTCACTGTTCGTTAATTTTTACCTGCGAATAGTGCCGACAAAAATCCCCGAAAAATACACTGCGATCTACGCGACGATCCGGTCGAAATGAGTACCTGCACGTTTTCCCACGATTTATCTGTGCTGAGAACGAAAATCGACAAGAGGACTATCTCAACAATACTTTCATCCCAAAACAGCAGTAAAAATATCTGTAAAAAGGGATTCCTCACCCTCAGGGAAAATCCACGAAATTCCAAGAAAATTCCAGTAGACTCCTCGCGATGTGTAGATGCAAATCCCCTTTTGAATCGCCCTGTTTCGATGCTCGAGCGCAAAGTTATCGCCAAAACAAGTTGGTGCTGTCCGAAAACTCCGCGACGGAAAAAGGGTCAGAAAGAAGCCTCAAAATCATCATCAAAACCTCTGAACCAGGAGAAACCCATTAGAAGAGGAATTGAAGCCCTACCTGTTAGGAATCCAACGGCGCAAAAATCGGGAAAATACGATGTCGGGGTGAACCGGGGGAGCTTGAACACCGAGAAGCGACGAATCTGGTAGCCGTAGAACAATCGTCGCGCCGCGCCGGAAAATTTGCAAACCTCGGGATCCGAGCTTCTACAAATCTCGGGGTAGCCACAGTAGATAGAGGATTGTGGGAGCAACAAATGTCTAAGAGAGGAGCTCGGGCCAAATCTGAACAGGGAGGAAGAAAAACCCTCTACAAATGCCTTAGGAAGCTTAAAAGGAGAAAACAAACCGGTTTAATGGATTTCGGGCCGGGTTTGGGCCCGGATCCGCTCGGCCGGGTCGGACGCGCCCCGTCCGACCGGGCGGAGCCAGTGAAAACGCGCCGCGCGTCCCCACAGGGGATCGGCGCGCATCCCGCACAGCGAACAGCCGTGCGGGGCGCGCCAGCGGCCGACGCGCGTCCCGACCGCGCGGTCAACCCCGCAGGCGACCGCCAATCGCGTGGCGACGCGCGTCCCGGCACTGTGCGGTCAGGCGCGCGGGCGGCGCCGCCTGACCGGCCGCCTGACATGCGCCAGGCCTGTCCCCGTGCGCCGTCTCCCGTGAGCCAGCCAACGAGCGAGCGCCACGTGTCCCTGCGCCGGGTCCATGCACCCGCGCGGGGAACTCCGTAGACCGAAGCCCTGCACCGCTCCAATCCACGGCCGACACGTGGCTCCCGGCCGCTCCCGTGCACCGCCGCTCGAACCTATACACCGGCCACCCAAACACACTGAACCGCGCGCCGCGAGCCACCCAATCCTGTCCTGCCACGTGGCACCGCCTTGGTGCACGCCCGCGCGGTGGACCGACCGCCTGCCCGCGCCCCCGCCGCTGCTGCCCGCGCCCTCAGCGCCTGCCCGCGGCCCTCCACCGCCTGCCCGCCGCCTTCCGCCGCCCTCCGCCGTCGCTCGCCGCCGCCGGCGATCGCCGGAAATACTGTTCCGGCGTGAACAGTAACCCGAAGCCCAAAATTTATGCAAATACACTGTCTGAAGCGTTTTCGCGCGCTGAATCCGATTTTGACGTCCGCTTCGCCAAATTCTCACTCTAAAAATTGCCGAATGCCCCCGGAAAGTATTCTTAGTCCGAAATTCGCGCCGAGCCCAATCTTAATATCCGATTTGCGCGAGGGCACTTCTAAACATCCGATGGGGTCCCCTGATTACCCGCGTGATCCATTTTAAGCCCGAAGTCTAACACTTGTTTCCAATCATGCACCGAACACCTCCAGCACCCCGCGTAGGCCTCCAGAAGCTGCCGGTCACCCTGAAAAAGCCCCAAATACCTCCCGCACACCGCGTAGGCCTCCAGTAGCCACCTCAAAGCACCGCAACAGCTCTGCGAAGATCCAGGTCATCACAGCCGTGACGAGCCTCGCTCACTTAGAGACCAACATCAAATGATAGTGTTCCTCAATATTTTCTTCTTTTTTTTTCTCTATTTTTTCATCTATTTTTTTTTTTACCTATTTTACATAATTTTTGGAGTTGTTGGTGATTTCTATTAACGGTGAGTTGGATTTACTTAAACATCCTATTTCGTTAAATGAAATTATAGATTTCTTAATTTTAATAGATGATTTTATAGAGAAAATATTTTATTCTCTTCGAATTTCCGTTGTTGCTACCTTGTTATGGAGAACCCCCAATTATATGTCATTTCAAAATGCAATCTTTCAAAAAAAAAAAATTCTTGGTTGACATCCATACTATTTTTCCTTATTTTGATTTGAACTATATTTATTTGTTTGTTTGGCAATATCTTAATTACATGGCAATTATCTTAAGTTTAACAATTGTGTCTGCTATTTATCTAACTGATCTAATTCTTCAAAGCAACTTACATAAGTAGCTCAAATCAAACCAGATAAAAGTTGTTGGGATATCAATAAAAAAAGAGAGGGATTTATTTTAAAATAGCCTATAGTTGGGGGTCTTTGAATACTCATTAGCTTTATGCTTTAGCACTCAATTTAATGTTCACGTGTAATTTTTTAACCTTGGCTTTATACAGACAATTTTGTATTAAAATTATGTTTCAATCACAGATTTATCAGCGGATCATATAGATTACATCAGAAAAATGATGCTTCACTTCAACTTCACAGGTTAATAACTTATTCTTTGTCATTCTCATAATGCCTTTACCACCAAATTAAGAGATCACATTAATTAATTGCATCAAGAGTCTTTACCGATGGTGTTGAGAATTATCTGTTAGTATTTTTCAATGTATTTTATAGTTATTAATTAAAATATTTGTATCATTCTGGTGTTTATAAGTATAATTTTGAGATAATAGTTGAAATTTTCTTTTCAAGTTCTATATATGGTTAAAAGTATGATAAACTCATATGATTTTGTTATTGGATTTTTAACTTGCAAAATCCTTTTTTGTCAAAATAAAGAAACAAAAAACTAAGCAACTAATCAACACCACTATCTTTCTCTATTTTTTTTTTTTTTTTTTTTTTTTTTGGCTTTTGAAACTCAAGTTCTAAGTTATTAAATGACCTGATAAATAGATTCGATTTGCTTTGTATTTTGTAATTTATTATTCATTTTTTAAATTTTTTGCTCTATATTGAGTTTTATTAAAGCTTGCAAATCTGTGCAAGGAGGTCTTAGCGTGCTACCAAATTTGTCCAAGGTGATCTTGCTTTTCACCTGTTTGGTGAAATGCCAAATTAAGTATGCTTATATCGAATTTTACAAATATTATCGTGCTCTTTTTGTGTTTGATATTTTGTCAATTTAGTTGTGCAACTTTAATTTTTGTGGGATTCTACAAGTATTAAATCGCTCTTCACATATTAGTAGAAATGCCAATACAGAATTTTGTAAGCAAAGTTTCATATCTCCTAAATTTCTTCTATATTGATTATATTTGATACTTGAAAATTTTGTTCTATCTACCTTATGTTGATTTGATAGTTTTTTCTTCATGCACTATACTTTTCGTAAATTACACCAATTATCCAATTTAAATCTTTCATGTCAGCATGTAGTAAACTATTAGATTACATTGTTTAGCCTAAAAAGAAAAACTTTGTCCACTCTTTTTTATTCGCATGAAAAAAAAAAAAATTTATCTGATTGATCAATTTGCGGGGCAAGTCTATGTGGGCTCACATGATGGGTGAATTACACTACTACACAAATATGAGTAGGTACGTCATTAGAGTGTTAAGTGTAGCATTACTCTTTACTATGATATTATTATTGTTTAGAGATAGAAAGAAGTGTGGTGGGTAGTTTTGATATAATATACCTTAAAGAGATTATACAATTATTGTTTTTTAAAAAATTGAATTTTTGAAAGCTTCAATCATTTGGCAGGCTTAAGCATATTAGTTGACAATTATCTTCACAACTAACTAACTCATCATCTAGGTGTATTTCTCAATATAAGATTCAGTTAATGTGATTGAAATGTGCCAAATTGCCTAATAAGAGCCTATCAAAGGCTTTAGTTTTGTGGATAAGTAATCCTTGCTAGAATATTCTAAAAAGATGTCCTTTCAAGAATTTTTTTCTTTTTTCTTTTTTCTTTTTTCTTTTTTTTTTTTTTTTTTTTTTCGCTTTCATGATTAGTTTTCAAAACAATTCTCGCGTGAATTTTATATTTTAAGTGTAAAATTCTGAACTCAACTTAGAGACCGTTTGAGTATAACAACAAATTTTAACCAATTGCTTTAATAACTGATGAGGCATTGGACTTGGATTTCGAATGCATCAAAATGTCAGATTGTTGGAAGAACCACCAATAGAACTAGCAGTCCCTGTTGTGAATTTAAAAGATTTAAATTTAATCTAAAAGATTTAATTTAAAATTTAATTTAATATATTTATTTAATATGAGAAAAATATCTATGTATTCCCTCTTTCTCTCCTCTATCCGGAAAAAGGGATAACGTACCCCGCTTTCTCACGAGACGCGGGATCGTGTATTCCGTTTTAGAGGAGCGCATTTCAACGGTCATTTTGGACCGTCTATTTATTATAAAAGGAAAATAAATGATATAGAATAAGAGATGAGATGTAGTGGTCCAGGATTCCGTATAGTTTTCCCGTGAATCCTTGGTGTGAAACACCTATCATTGGGGTATTAGGTCCACAGTGCATCAAAGGGATGCTACGGATGGACATAGTGTGGTATTTATTGTTGGTTTGGCCTTCAGAGGTATTTGCCAAATTTTAGAGAAAGATTTGGGCCAAACGGAGGCCGTATTTGGATTCAGCGCGGAAAAACGCTTGAAAACGGCTATTTACTTATTTATTTTGGAGTCCGGATGCCCAAAAAGGACCCCCGGAAGTTTTCTGCGCAAAATGGTGCATGGGGGGACCTGTGGACCGGCCGGGGACACGTGGCAGGCCCTTATTGGGCCGGCGCGCCACTCTCGGTCCACGGAATTAGACCGCCGGTGCACGGTGGACCGGCGGGCCACGTGGCAGCACGCGGTTGGGCCGGTGCAAGGCGCGCGGCGCACGGGAGGGTGCGCGGGCAGCGCGGGCAGGCCGGGCAGGCGCGGAGGGGGCGCGGTGCACGGTGGACCGGGGCGCGCCATGTGGCGGCCCCGGGTTGGCTGGTCCATGTGCGCGGGGCGCATGCGGCGCCACGCGGCGGCGGCCGTACGCGCACATGGGCGCACGTGGGCGCACGTGGCGGCGGCGCCCGCCGACAGCGGTGTCGGGCGAGGCCACATGTCGCCACGCGATTGGCGGCCGTACCCCCCGTGCCGCCAATCACGGGGGACACGTGGCGCATTCTCGTTGGCCCGCACGGCTGCCGCCTGTTTGGCGGACACGTGGCGGGCCGTGGGCCGGGTCGGACGGCCGGTCGGACGCGGCTGGATCCCGTGTGCGGGCTGGGTTGGGCTGGGCCGCACTGTGCGCGCCCGGAAATCCTTGGGCCGGGCCGCACTGTTCACGCCCGAAAGTGGGCCTGGGCACTGTTCACGCCCGAAAGTGGGGACACAGAGGGAATTTTCCCAAAAGATTTTTTGGGCCTATAAATAGCCCTTCCCCTCTCTTCTTTTTCTCTGATTTTCGAGAGATAGAGAGAGAATCAGAGAGAGGCCATTGAAGAGAAGTTGTTCCTCACTGATTTTTCTATCTCGTGGTGCGTTCCCAGATTTTCTGGAAGTTCGACAGCGGCGATTCGGATTTTACAGTGTGCCTCGTTTTTCCCCAATCTTGGCCCGTTATCGTCGCATTTCAGTCCGAGGAGTCCCCTGCACAGTACAGGAGTCCTTTTTCGACGATTTCTTCGCCAGTGTGTTCCTAAGAGGTAGGGCTTCGTTTTCCGTGTTGATAGTTTCTCCAGATTCAGATTCCTTGGCACGATTCCCGAGGTGTTTTGACCCCTCTTTTGCTGTTTGTGTTTTTGGACAGCGGCGACTTCGACGAATTGTTTCTCCGCGTAGGAATATCAGATCGAGGCGATTCAAGAGTCGATTTTGGGCTACTTTTCGCGAGAAACGTAACCGTGATTTTTCTGAGATTTTAGGAGCTCGGGACAGAGGTGAAATTCCTCGTTTTGTGTGCTGATTATAAAAACAGCAAATCTGTTTTGAGACTTGTAGTTTTACACCGTGTACGCTTATGTGATGTTGTAGGATACTGTTTCAGCTGACGGTGTGCGTAGAGGACAGCGGGTATTTTCTTGGTTTGTTGTGCACGCTTTTCGAGGTGGGTGGTTGTTGCTTACCTCATGTCTGACTATCTCACTAGGAGTATTAGAGACTCCCGACTTTAAACTGATAATCGGTACTTTTAATCATGCAAGGCATAAGTAAACCCCACAAATAATATGACAGCTCATTTATGATTAATCTGGGACAATAAAGTTGGACAAGTGCTATATCCTAAACCGCATGCAAATAAGTAACCCAATATTATTTTAAAATGATTCTACACATGAAACCTTAGTCACTTTTCCAATGCTTTTAAAAAGGAACACTTGCATGCTTATTTGGACAGCTAGTCAGGCCACTATTTTACTGCAGCACTATATTATGGGATTTGACTAGGAGAAAACATGTTTTATTGTTATTCTTCTCTATCGATGCATGATGATCGTGTCGGATCGAGATCTTGAGATAGTGTAGTTGGATCTTGAGTCTGGGACAGTTAAACTCGTCTTGGGGATTGTGGGGCATAGCGGTGACCGCGGATTTTGGGCGGTTGACCGGATGTTATTATCACATCAGATTGGGGATCGGGGTTTCGTTAGTGGATAGAGTGTTCCCACTTTGATTATGGTCATGATCCAGTCCTGCTATTGTGAGACATTGGTTACAGAGATATTGATACAGAGATACTTTACTCGTGTGGGTCGCTCCCCTCGAGTGCCACTCCGGAGTAGGCTTTTTGACCGTGACGGGTGCCGGTCAGTTGATGAGTTGCGATTGATGACAGAGCAGGCAGTGCCAGTATTTCCTGGCCATTTGATTGGGTTTCTTTGGGCAGTTAGATTTACAGTTGCATGCATATACAGTCTTTTGGCACTGCATTTAGAGGCATAGTAGTGGTAGTTTCCCTTTTCAGCAGTCTTTATTGTATACCACTGTTCCTTCCTTTTTGCCTCTTTGAGTCCTAGTGGGTGCGTCAGCATTTGAGGTTTTACCCACTAGGGGAGGCTACTGGTTTATCTAGTAGTACTCACCCCCCATTGTTGTTTTCTGTCCTTTTCCCCTGTGTTTTGCAGAGTCGTCTGTGGGAGCTGCTGGGCCTTCAGCAGCGGATCGAGGTAAGAGGATTGCGGACTAGCTAGATCATCTACCCCGACTGTGAGAGTAGCTGGACTTTTATTGTATCCCTTTTGTATCTCAGACTATATTAGTTTACTTTTGGGACTGGCTTTAGCCAGCTGGTTGTATATTTATGGTGAGCTGGGAGTATATTGTACTTTTATGACAGCTTGTAGCTTATTTCAGTCTGAGATTACTTTTAGTTCTATTAGTTCAGCTCTGTTTATGCTCTTTTATTGTATATTATCTATCTGAGCAGGTTACCAGCGCTTCGTGTACATGGAAAATTCCGTGTGCACGGCGGATCTGTTGGCGGGCCCGGGTTCTGGTTCACACCCGGGGCGTGACATGAGATCTGAAAGAAATCAAGAATCCTAACTAATATATCATTTTATTTTGTTTTATATTATCTTGAGTTGAGATTTTGAAAGCCGGATTGCGTTCAATCAAGCACTCCTTTGAGACCGTGCAATCAAGGAGATCGGGATAATCCGAGGTGTTTTATCGCTAGAGAAACTACGCCAGAGACTCGCACGCGGAGGGGCTAAAGTTACTCTAGGTACTCTAGGACAGTGCATTGCACGCCTCACCAGGCTATTTCTCGAAACCCTTTATCTTTTGATTTATATTTATTCATATTTTAATATTTATCTGTTAATAGATTTAATATTTATCTTTTAATAGATTTAATCAAATATTGAGAAATAAAATCAAATTCTAGAATTTATCCCAACAATCTAGAGTAACTTTATCTAGAATTTGACAAAATTTTATTTGACTGTTTCTCTTAATATTTGATCTAAACATAATCAGGCAAATCATTTTATCTTCATATCTAAATTTGTAGTTATCCAAAAGAAAAGAGGAAAAAGGAAAAAAAAGAAGAAATTTCTCTATTAAATCTAATTAAAACAGAGTAATCAGATTTTGTTAATATTAGAGATAATTTCATATTTATTATTATCTATTGAGAACACACAAAAAAAAAAAAAAGGGAAAAAAAAATCCGATCAATATTCTTTCATTTTTGCTTATTGCTTGCTTTTATTATTAGCATCAATTTTTTAGTTTGGTGTTTTATCATATTGAACTGCTTTAAATTTATAGTTTTATTTTTACAGTAGAGTATCAATATTTATTTGCTCTATTTATTTATTACAGTGTATTTAAACCATGTTGAGAACTGTAATGGATGACGCCATATCGGCTAAACCAAAACCATTCGACGGAACAAATTTTCGTCGGTGGCCGAATCAAATGCAATTTTGGCTCACCACTTTAGGATTAATCTCAGCCATTTCTGATCCGACCGAGGTGACCTCGAATCCAGGTCATTCTGAGGTACCTCCGGTAGTAAACCACCGTAGAGGTCAAAGAAGTGCACCTGTACTCTCTCCTACTGCGGAGGCCGCACCATCCACCCCCACCCTCACCCTCACTCCTGACACAATCAATTGCCATTGTTTGAATATAATATCATGTGCTTTAAATGAAAAATTATATGACATATATTGTCATATTACTTCAGCTAAAAAGTTATGGAAGACCTTAGAAGCTAAATATGGTCAATCAGATCCTGGACAAAAAAGGTTTAAAGCTTCTGATTTTATCAAATATAAAATGGTAGAAAATAAATCCATAATTGATCAATTAAGTGAATTTGAATTAATAGTGGAACAACTAAGGTCGAGTGGTGTGACCTTAGATGAAAATTATGTTGTAGCTAGTCTAATTGATAAATTACCACCTTCATGGTCAACTCATGTCCATAACCTAAATCATATTCAAGGCGAATTAACTTTAAATTATGTCCTAAATTCTATTAGAATTGAAGACAAAAATCGAACAAAAGATAAGAAAGAAGAAAAACAACCTGTGATAAATAATTTGGAAGAAAATCTTAAATCAAGTAAAAGTCAAAATAGAAATAATTTCAATAAAAAGAAATTATTTAATAAAAGGTGATTTAATAACCATAATACTAATAATTTTAGGAATAATAAAAACTATAACTATAATCATAATAAAAATAATAACTATAATAATAAAAAAAAAAACTCGAGCTGAGGGAAAAAGTGGGGGTCGGTGCTGCTACGTGTGTGGCAGGACGAACCACTTTGCCAAGGACTGTTTTTACAAGAAGACTTCTCCCACAGCATCGAAACAAAGAACATCTTTTACTGGGCAGCCTCAAGTCAACATGCTGACGGCTGGACCTAGTACCACTGAGATGGCATCCAGGTCTGTTTCTTATTTTTCAGAAATAAATATTACTTTAAATGCTAATGATTGGTGGATTGACACCGGGGCTAATGTGCATGTGTGTGCTAATCGCTCTTGGTTTTCGACCTATCATGTCTCAAGTGGAGGAACTGTGACTTCGGGCACATACGCTGTAGCAAATGTATTGGGAATTGGTCGAGTTGATTTAAAGTTGACTTCTGGCAAGTCCTTAACCCTTCACGATGTTTATCATGTGCCGGAGATAAGGAGAAAGCTAATTAGTGGATCCCTACTTGTTCAGAGAGGTTTTAAGCTAGTTTTTGAATGTAATAAAATCGTAATTAGTCGAGGAATAAATTTTGTAGGGAAAGGATTTTTATGTAATGGTTTATTTAAATTGAATGTAATTTCTTTGCATGTGAATATAAATTCTCAAGTTTTAAATGTCGAGTGCTCTTCTCAAATTTGGCATGCTAGACTTGGACATATAAATTTTAAATCATTAAGAAATATGATAAAATTAAATTTAATTCCAAAAGTCAAAATAAATCAAGATAAATGTCAAATATGTGTAAAAGCTAAACTCCCTCGTCAACCCTTCAAAAGTGTGGATAGAGACTCTGAATTACTTGAATTAATTCATAGCGATGTGTGTGATACAAGTCGAGCATCTCGAGGAGGAAATAAATATTTTGTAACATTTATAGATGACTTTTCCAAATATTGTTATGTATATTTAATGAAAACGAAGACTGAATTATTAGATAAATTTAAAATATATAAAGCTGAAGCTGAAAATCAAATACAAAATAAAATAAAAATTCTAAGATCCGATCGAGGGGGAGAATACATTTCTAATGTTGTCACATTATTTTGCCAAGAGTATGGCATTATACATAAGGTAACTGCTCCATATTCAGCTCAATCAAATGGGGTATCTGAAAGAAAAAATAGTTTTTTAATGGATATGGTAAATTCAATGATATTAAATTCAGGTGTACCTGAAAATTTGTGGGGGGAAGCAGTAATTTCTGCCTCTATAATTTTAAATCGAGTCCCTGTAAAACAAACTAATAAAACTCCATATGAGTTATGGAAAAATAGAAAACCAAATTTAAATTTTCTTAAAGTGTGGGGATGTTTAGCGAAAGTAAAAATACCTGAAATAAAAAGAAACAAAATATGACCTAAAGCTGTTGATGCAATTTTTGTAGGATATGCAACAAATAGCAACGCAAATAGATTTTTAGTGATTAATTCTGAAATAAGTGAAATATCAAATAACACAATTATAGAGTCTAGAGATGCAATTTATTTTGAAGATAGATTTCCATATAAAATTAATACAAATAATAATATACAGGCAAATATTCAAATTCTAAAATCGAGAATTAGACCTAGAAATCAAAACGAGGATGAAGAAGGAGAATCTAGGAGAAGTAAAAGAGCTAGAATACCTAAAGATTATGGAGAAGACTTTTATATAATGCTGCTAGAAGATACACCCATAACTTATGAAGAAGCAATGAAAACCATCAATGCTGAATTTTGGAAAGAGGCTATAACAAATGAAATTCAGTCAATTAGAGAAAATCAAACTTGTCCTGGATGTAAACCAATAGGTTGCAAATGGATATTTAAAAAGAAATTAAAACCAGATGGTACAGTAGAAAAATATGAAGCTAGATTAGTAGCTAAGGGATTTAACCAAAAATCTGGAGTTGATTATTTTGACGTTTATGCTCCAGTTGCTAGAACTACAACTATTAGAACTTTGTTAGCTCTAGCATCGATTCATAAATTAATTATACATCAAATGGATGTTAAAACTGCATTTTTAAATGGAGAATTAGAAGAAGAAATTTATATGGTGCAACTAGAAGGATTTATAATATCAGGCCAAGAAAATAAAGTATGTAAGTTAAGTCGATCTTTATATGGGCTCAAACAAGCTCCTAAACAATGACATGAAAATTTTGATAATTTAATTATTTCAAACGGATTTGAAACTAATATGTCCGATGAATGTGTTTATAGCAAAAGAATAGGGGATCAAGTTGTAATTATGTGCTTATATGTAGATGATATATTAATATTTGGAACTAACAAGGATGTGATCCAATATGTTAAAAATTTATTAACTCAAAACTTTGATATGAAAGATTTAGGCGAAGCCAATGTAATCCTAAATACAAAAATTATCAGAAAGGATAATATGATAATTTTATCACAAGAGCATTATGCTGAGCAATTGTTAAAGAAATTTGGGTACTTTAATTTAAAATATGTCAGTACTCCTTATAACCCTTCAACACATCTAAAGAAAAATGCAGGTGATCCTGTGTGTATTGAGAAATATGCACAAATCATAGGATCATTGGGTTTCTTAGTCAATTTTACTAGACCTGATTTGGCTTATGCTGTAAATAGGCTAAGTAGATATTTGTGTAACCCAAGTAGAGAGCATTGGATGGCACTTGAAAGAGTACTTGCTTATATCAAAAGCACTCTTTCATATGCATTACATTTTAATGGTTACCCTTCAGTCTTAGAAGGTTACAGCGATGCAAATTGGATTAGCGACACCTTAGATGTCAAGTCCACAACAGGATATGTTTTTATTTTAGGTGGTGCAGCAATCTCATGGAAATCAACTAAGCAAACACTAATAGCTAGAAGTACTATGGAATCTGAAATGATAGCACTTGACCTTACTGTTTGTGAGGCAAAATGACTGAGAGAATTCCTACATTATATTCCACTTGGTGAACATCCAATTCCACCAATATCAATATATTGTGATTGTAGAGCAGTGATTGATTGATAAGTGTGCTCAGAAAAATTCAGAAGTAAAGATGAGCAGACATATGAAAATGAGACATAAATATATTAGAAGATTAATTAAAGAAAACATGATATCACTATCATTTGTGAGATTCATAAAGAATATTGCTGATCACATGACTAAAGGTTTAGCTAGGACAGTGGTCCTAGAGTCGTCGAGGGGGATGGGGTTAAGCCCACAATAGAAGTCATCGGCGGTGGGAACCCAACCTAAACGGTTCAATGGATAGAAACAAACCGAATGTATGACTAAGGTGAGGAGCACCCTTTTTTTTTTTTCCTGCCCCTATGGTGATGGTGCTAAAATTATAAAAGGTAAGAGATGAAGGAAGAGCTAAGCTCTGAATGGTTCCGAGACCCGTGAGGCAGGGTGTTATCTTACCTACACCCTTATTAGGACCTACTAAGTGTGTGGAGTCATGAGGCCACGACTATGGAATTTGGGCTGATTCCTAAAACATACATGATTTGATACCTGCGTATGGCCATCAAAAGCGCACATCTGCTATGAACAAAACCGGCTATACTGTGTGTGTGACTTGTAAAAATCCGTTTCATCGGGCCGATTCAAGGCCTAGTCCATCGAGTCCCCGCGGATGTATACAATCAACACTAAACTGAGGTTCAAACCGAAAGGTACCTTTAGCCAAATGCACAGTATAAAGATCTCAACTAATTTTTGATGTTTTTTTTTTTCTTTTGATCTTTATTAATGTTTTGATTGTTTATAATTTTTTTTTTTTAAATTTTAAATTAAGTGGGGGAATGTTGTGAATTTAAAAGATTTAAATTTAATCTAAAAGATTTAATTTAAATCTTAATTTAATATATTTATTTAATATGAGAAAAATATCTACGTATTCCCTCTTTCTCTCCTCTATCCGGAAAAAGGGGTAACGTACCCCGCTTTCTCACGAGGCGTGGGATCGTGTATTCCGTTTTAGAGGAACGCATTTCAACGGTCATTTTGGACCGTCTATTTATTATAAAAGGAAAATAAAGGATATAGAATAAGAGATGAGATATGAAAGAAATCAAGAATCCTAACCAACATATCATTTTATTTTGTTTTATATTATCTTGAGTTGAGATTTTGAAAGCCGGATTGCGTTCAATCAAGCACTCCTTTGAGACTGTGCAATCAAGGAGATCGGGATAATCCGAGGTGTTGTATCGCTAGAGAAACTATCACGCCCCAAGTTTGTAAGACCCGGCCTTTCTTTGACTCATCCCTAACCCCTCTTCTTGTAATGTCCGACCGAGGGCCTTATTTTTGGTGTTTTTACGAACAGGCCGTCGGGGCCCGCGGATAATTTTAGGCGGTAGAGCTCGCGGAGCGGAGCGCGCAGGCGCGATCGGATACGATTTCCGACTCCCGGTTCATCCAGAATAAATTTTTGAAGTCTGGACCCTCCGTAAGTGCTCCGGGATACGTGCTGGCGATCCGCACGGCTTTTGAGGTATATATATTTATATATATATGAGAGATAGGAAGGGACCTAGGGTTTTATTTTTTCTCCTCCTTTCTCTTGCTCTCCCTCTCGTAGCCGACGGCAAGGCGGTGACGAAAAAAAAAAAAAAAAAAAAAAGAAGGGGGGGAACGGTAGTGATTTGGGACGGTCAAGTAAGGAGAGATCGGGGGATAACCGAGGACTCGGACGTGGGTGGACTGGCCGGCAAAAGCGGACGATCCTTCTTCCTCCTTCTTCCTCCTTCTTCCTTCGCAAATCAAGGTGAGCTTTGTGGTGTTCTTGCTTTTCTAGGGTTGTAGTTTTCGTTTTGTAGACCTCCGCGCCGCCGCCACCAAATCGGAGGCGGGCACCGACGGCGACGAGACGCCGCGGCCGCGAGCGGCGCGCCCGCACGGCGCAATGCCGCGTGGGGCCACCCGCGCCGCGGGCAGCGCGCCCGCGCGGCTCATGGCCGCGCGGGGCCGCCCGCAGGCGGGGCGCCCGCGCGGCGTGATACCGCGCGGGGTCGCCCCGCACGCGCGGGCAGCGCGCCCGCGCGGCACATGGCCGCGCGGGGCCGCCCGCAGGCGGGGCGCCCGCGGGGACCGGTGCCGCGCGGGGTCGCCCCGCACGCGCGGGCAGCGCGCCCGCGCGGCACATGGCCGCGCGGGGCTGCCCGCAGGAGGGCCGCCCGCGCGGACCGGTGCCGCGCGGGGTCGCACCGCACGCGCGGGCAGCGCGCCGCGCGGCACTTGGCCGCGCGGGGCCGCCCGCGGGTGGGGCGCCCGCGCGGGCTGGTGCCGCGCGGGGTCGCCCCGCACGCGCGGGCAGCGCGCCGCGCGGCACTTGGCCGCGCGGGGCCGCCCGCGGGTGGGGCGCCCGCGCGGGCTGGTGCCGCGCGGGGCCGCCCGCAGGAGGGGCGCCCGCGCGGACCGGTGCCGCGCGGGGTCGCCCCGCACGCGCGGGCAGCGCGCCGCGCGGCACTTGGCCGCACGGGGCCGCCCGCGGGTGCGGCGCCCGCGCGGATCGGTGCCGCGCGGGGTCGCCCCTCACGCACGGGCAGCGCGCCGCGCGGCACTTGGCAGCGCGGGGCCGCCCGCGGGAGGGGCGCCCGCGCGGATCGGTGCCGCGCGCCCCGCACGCGCGGGCAGCGCGCCCGCGCGGCACATAGCCGCGCGGGGCCGCCCGCAGGCGGGGCGCCCGCGCGGACCGGTGCCGCGCGGGGTCGCCCCGCACGCGCGGGCAGCGCGCCGCGCGGCACTTGGCCGCGCGGGTCCGCCCGCGGATGGGGCGCCCGCGCGGGCTGGTGGGGCGCCCGCGCGGGCTGGTGCCGCGCCGGGTCGCCCAGCACGTGCGGACAACGCGCCGCGCGGCACTTGGCCGCGCGGGGCCGCCCGCAGGTGGGGCGCCCGCGCGGGCGGGTGCCGCGCGGGGCCGTGCGCAGGCGGGGTGTGCGCCGCACGGGTCGGTGCCGTGCGGGGAACTCCGCCACACGGAGTCCGGGGTTGCGTCCGTCGTTTGGTTTCAGTCTGGAGTCAGGGTGGGTTTCAGATCTCTTAGCTTTGACATACACTTGTTCCTTCAGGAGTGCGGGACGTTGTAGGCGCGCGGACACGGACGAGCCGAGCTCCGGACGACATACGCAAGGTGGGTACATTCCCGGGAACGGTGGGGATAGGATTTTATCAATAGAAATAGTATGTTCGGGGCAAGGTGAATAGTAGATCTTTTCTCTCGTATTTTGTACTAACCCTGTCTTATTATCATTCTGCTTATTATCAACCTGAGGCTCGTGTTTTGCTACACGCACACCGGCGGATTGGCCTCCGCCAGGGTGTGCTTTTCCGGAAAAGTGGTACGTTGACCCGTGTACCCCACGCAATGGTGGCGTTAGGAATGGGGGCCCTCATAGGTGGGGGGTGTGAGCGGTGATGTCGAGGTAGGTGCTCGGCGGCCGAGGCAGGTGCTCGGCAGGGGGCACCGGGGTAGGGGCCCGGTGCGGTGGTCGGGGAGGGTGCCCGGTCTTTGCTATGATACAGGGTATGACTATTGTAGGCGGTGTTTGAGAGAGACGGTTGCTCCGGTTGCAGTGGTTTGCTATGTTTTAGCCTTTTTGCTCATTATACTATTTCTAGTCACTGACTTCCCACTCCGTGACAGGTTCGTCCAGGGGCGAGTGCTAGGACACCGGTGAGGTCGTGAGGACGCTGTACTGACAGTTAGAGGCTTCAGACACAGTGACTCCTTTTCCCTTCTCTCTTTATTGTTTCGGTTAGTTAGTTGTGGATTGCGACACCCCCGTGGGGTCGAAGTGGATGTATTCTTTTTCACTCATGCGAATATACTGTCACTTCTTTCCTTGCTTGGCCGTTTAAAACCATGAAAAGAAAACCGTTTGCGAAAACCGTTTTTAAAAAAAAAACTGTGGGTGTCGTGTGGGCACCGAATTTAAAAACCTTGTGGGATTTATGTGGTTTCGAAATAGTTTTCAAAAATAATGGCGTCGTGTGGGCGCCGCTTCCAAAACCTTGCGATTATTTATCCTTTCAAATCAGTCGACCCTTTTCCTTGTATAAAAGTCGTTGGATTGTTTGGAATGCAAGTTGTATGAGTTTGTACCTCGATTAGTGTGGTTAATGCTTGAGATGAACGTATGATGTAATCAGGACGCCGTGCATATACAAAGGAGACTCTGCCCGCGCGTAGAGTGAATTTGTATATGCGGCGGGTCTGGGCACGCGTCGGGGAGTAATGATGTTCAAAAAAAAAAAATTATATACAGATTTGGGAGCATCGGTGGCTCTTCTTCCGCGCATTTAAAGCCCCGGGGCGTGACAAAGTTTCAAAACAGCGATAGATTTTTTTTTTTTTAAATCAGAGTTCAAACTTTAAACTTAGGACGTGAGCAGACCGCCACATGCATAGAAAATCCTCTGTCCACACGAACAGAGTCTCCCCTATACATGCTCGGCTAGGCAAGTGCAGTGATACCATCAGAGAGCAACATAATCAACAGCTAAATCAAAACATAAAGCTCTACAACTGATACATCCACAAATACTCCAACTCATAAATATAGAGACAATCTAAGATCATGACACGGTAACTGTAAATACTAGCACTGGGCCACTGCGGCCAATAGCAGGGGACAACTCTAGCGCGACAGCTCACTGGATCGTCCCAATCTCCAGCACCCGACTGACCTGAAAAATGGTCACCCAGGGGGTGTGAGATACATCGACAGTGTATCCCAGTGGGCACGACGGGCCGAGAAATAGCAAGTCGTACCTACCGGATACAATAATAAGCGGATAGCAAAAGCAAGAAATACTGAAGCTGAAAGGTAAGATGCAGATGTAAAAACTAAGCATGCTGAAATGGAAGCAGGGGTGCTCATATATCAAGCTAATCATGCTGTAACTGGCAAATCAGACAAGCAAGAGCTAATCAAGCTGTAGAGCAGAGCTAGTATGATAATCAATGATATCAATGCTGTAAACAGGAATGCTGATAATCACGGAAGGAAGCAGAGTACTCATGACTGTAATTGATCATGTTATAACTGATAAATCTGGCAGGCAGGAACTGATCATGCTATAACTGATAAATCTGACAAACAAGTAATGATCATGCAATAAACAAAGATTGAAACTGAAAATGCCGGATAACAATAAGTACCCAATCAATGTAGATGATCACGGTGGCTGCTGGATGGCTCGCAAGCTAGCGGCTGACTGCTGGGACCTGAATCATATGCACAGGTCAGAAAATAAACTCTCATACCCAACCCCTGACTCGCAACGCACACAAGGTTTAAACCTGGATCCACTAGGACTACACTGGGAACCTCAAAACAACTTAATCGCCACAAGTCTTCGAATTGCGCGATTAAAACCGAGTCACCGATAAACCGACAATTTTGCCTATTTACGGTCCGATAACCGATTTTCGCTCAACGGAAGCTATCGGATGTCCAACGAAAAGCTTAGAGATCATAGGCACACAGCCTAAGACAGCACGCTAGGTAACATTTGCGTTTAGACCCCTAGGGTTTCTAGAATTCGCATAAATACATGCATTTTAGGGCCTTTTTCGCTCATATTAATTCTCGGGGCACTATTTAATCGAATCGTCACCTCCAGTAGGTGACCCTCGACTTGCTGGACATCGTGCTCACCATTTTGTAGCAGCACAGAACCCGAGGAAAACTTCGGGCCATGACTTACTATACTAACATAGGCTTATAGCATTTTTATTTCTTCGGCTCGACCGAACTGATTTCTGAGGCGAGCATCGCGTTCAGTGACCTCAAAATAGTCAGAAGCTCACTATCGCGAAGTCACAATATGCCCAAAACAGCCCCATAACCATTTAACTAAACCTAGACCTCCGACTTGCAAAATCTTTAAATCTGCTTGTGCCATCAACAAACTAACTTGAGCATCTTGCTCAGGACATCACAGAGGCTCAAGGGCTTGCCTTGGTGCAGCCCATTTGCTGCTGGATCCACAGATCCAAGTCCCCAAGCTCTCAATGGCTATGGCATGCTCCACACAAGAACCCACACAGATAACTTTTGATCCGAAGTGAGCATCAAGCTCAGGGGAAAGCATGGAACAACTTTCATATTCTGCTCGAAGCCTAACTTTACACTAATCTTCACTGAGGCATTTTAACAAACACTTGGTGGGCACACTTCATTAACATACAACCAAGCTTTTGCCCGAGCTTGTTCTCTGCAGAGGGGCAACCTGGGAGCACCTAAAATGGAGAGAAATGCTCCACCAAGTAACAGAAGCTTTTCCATGCATCTTGGATCAAGCTTCATCTCTCGGATTGGCCGCGGCAAGAGAAGAAAAATGAGGCTTTTGCTTTGAAAATGGTGACCACTCATCTGTGGGTTCTGGGCCTCAACCACTTGCACCATAAGGTGCCTTTCATCACCACAAACCTTCCTAGACCTATGCCCGACGACGAGGTCACGGCGGCGACGGCGGTGGATAAGCTCGGTTTGGAGCTTCCCAGCTCTAATGGTGGATTTTCACCAAGGCTGCATGGACTCCATGCAAGAGCATGGATGGGATCCTCTTGATCCCAGTAAGCTTCCCGACCATACCTCACCCGCCGGCGACGGCCGGAAGGCCGGCCACCGCGACATGAACCCAACTTGGGTCATCCATGGCGTCTTTTGATTAGGGCTGCATGGATGCCATGCAAAGGCATGGTTGGACTCTAAATGGTCCCATGAAGCTTCTTGACCACATGGCCGGAGGTGGGGAGCGACGCCGGCGCCGGAGCAAGGAGCTCGGCCGAAGGGGTTATCTTCGCCAAACTAGGGCTTGATGCCGCGCCTCTCACAGAGCACCAAACTTCACCAAATTTGGTGGAGATGATCTACAGGTCCAGAAGAAGCTTCCCATCATTTTCTTTTTCGTCCAAAACCGCCGGGAGCAGAGATAGCTCGAGGCGGAGCTAGGTTGGTTTTCCGGCGGTGCAACTTCACCACCAGCAAACCGGGGCTTCTCCCATTTCGGGGATGGGCTGGAAAGAGTCCCCAGATAATAAGGGAGACACTTCCAAAAGTCTCGGGTCCAAACAACCAATGGATAACCGGATCTCACCTTGGCCGGAGTTGGAGAAGAAGGATGAAGCCGGTTCGCTCCTCCCCGCTTCGTGCGGCCACAGCAAGCTCAGAGTTGTCCTCCAGACGCAGGAGAGCACCTCAGAAACTCCAGAAAACAAGTTGGAGCAACTTTGCTCCAACCTTTCCTCTCCTTTCTCTCTCTCGGTTTACTCTAGGGTTGGGGTCAAAGGAGATGTTTCTTGGCTTAGCACAGGACTCCTGGGCAACGACTGAAGATGCCGAGAGCGGTTTAGATGCTTAGGAATCCAATATGATCCCTCGTGCACCCCTCAAAGAAGGCCAAAAGCCAAGTTGGCTTTAATGCATTATTTTTGCAAAATTTTGGTTTAGCCCTCTCACAACCACCTAGATGCTTCAAGACCCCTACTGTGGAGCAAAATTGCTACCAGGACCTCCGTATACAAGCCTCTAAACATTTGGTCCATAAAATATAAAGGTTCTCGCGAAAATACCCGCTTTTTCAGTGTATTTCACGCATTTCGAGATAATCGGATCGTTAAATTGAAAAACGGACTTCGCCACGACGTCCGGCTCGTCGAGACCTATCAAATAGTGCATTTGCATGTTTGATTTAGTGCTCGAATAAAATCTCGGGCCATAAAGTTCTATATGATATAGAATGACACACGCATTTCGATGCACCAGAGTAGCCAAACGCGAATTCTGTCAGTGCCATTGCGTTCAGAGCATCGAAATTAGTTAGAATTGACTACTCATACTACTATGTTTGGGATCCAGACGGCGAAACAGCCGACGTCGGTCGAGAGGGGAATTAAATCAGGGGTTACTATTCATTGGTACTATTCACTTAAGTCGCGGGTCCTACTCGTAACTTCGCTGATTTCTGGACAATCCGACCGTCGGATCGAAGATCAGTTTATATCATTTTCAATCGATTCGACGAGACGCACATTGGTGATTTCAGATTTTCAAGATCAGACTCGGATCTGAAAGGCAGACATAGTGCTCTGAAAACTGTGCAATTTGCACACCGATACACAACCACTTAGGTTCATTTTTGTATTTTCTTATCCACATTCACATTTGAATTCTTTAAATTCAAATTTGAGTTTCTTGGTTACTACATTACCCCCTCCTTATAAGAAGTTTCGCCCCCGAACCTTAAGTACAGTAGGACATCAAACAGTCCACTGACACGGGGGGCCTGACTAACAAATACACAGCGACAATCAGTCGCAGAACATCTGCACTGTCTAAATCATCCACTGTGACAATCAGTCACACAACACCACTAAAAGCTGTAACGGTGCACTAACAAACCGAAAAGCTCATCGAAATATCAGTACTGTCTGACACAATTCAGGGCTACTAGTTTCGACAGGTTGCTTGTAAAGGCCGACGTTGCTTGTATAGACGTCCACCAATCACAGTGACAACTAGTCAACTGCGCGCATGTACAGTAGAGATCTGTAATGATCCACGAAATCCAATGCAAGAGGTGAGACCTGAATACATCACCAACCCAATTAGGGTTACCATCTGGCCCATAGGCCATTGAATCCGATCAATACGACAACCATGCCAGCGCCAGTGCGCTCACTGTCACCACCACCTCTGCCGGAATACTCGTGAATGCCAAGCTATATCACACTGATCAGGGATAGGACACGACTCGACCGACCATACCGTACTCGAGCTCCTAACCCCGCAATCTCACGTAAGTCGCAAGTCATCCTAGGGCTCAATCCTAACCATTTCCTAGGTATCTTATACCTATTCTCTGATACCATCTAATCTGTCACGCCCCGAGTTTCAAAACAGCGGTAGATTTTTTTTTTTTTTTAAATCAGAGTTCAAACTTTAAACTTAGGACGTGAGCAGACCGCCACATGCATAGAAAATCCTCTGTCCACACGGACAGAGTCTGCCCTATACATGCTCGGCTAGGCAAGTGCAGTGATACCATCAGAGAGCAACATAATCAACAGCTAAATCAAAACATAAAGCTCTACAACTGATACATCCACAAATACTCCAACTCATAAATATAGAGACAATCTAAGATCATGACACGGTAACTGTAAATACTAGCACTGGGCCACTGCGGCCAATAGCAGGGGACAACTCTAGCGCGACAGCTCACTGGATCGTCCCAATCTCCAGCACCCGACTGACCTGAAAAATGGTCACCCAGGGGGTGTGAGATACATCGACAGTGTATCCCAGTGGGCACGACGGCCGAGAAATAGCAAGTCGTACCTACCGGATACAATAATAAGCGGATAGCAAAAGCAAGAAATACTGAAGCTGAAAGGTAAGATGCAGATGTAAAATCTAAGCATGCTGAAATGGAAGCAGGGGTGCTCATATATCAAGCTAATCATGCTGTAACTGGCAAATCAGACAAGCAAGAGCTAATCAAGCTGTAGAGCAGAGCTAGTATGATAATCAATGATATCAATGCTGTAAACAGGAAATGCTGATAATCACGGAAGGAAGCAGAGTACTCATGACTGTAATTGATCATGTTATAACTGATAAATCTGGCAGGCAGGAACTGATCATGCTATAACTGATAAATCTGACAAACAGGTAATGATCATGCTATAAACAAAGATGTAAACTGGAAATGCCGGATAACAATAAGTACCCAATCAATGCCACTATTGGTCACTGGGACCTCAGGCTAAATACCACCTGTACACCAATCTGCTGTCATAACACTCTGGGCTCATGGGTCGCCACTGCTGACCACTTTACCGGTAAAGTACACCATTGCGGGGGATCAGTCCGCTAGTGTACGTGAAAGAACAGCTGGCTCTGTGGCGATCATAATGCTGATGCTCAAGCTCATGGTCTAAAGACCACACACACGGCAATAAGCCGAGAAATCCCTATCCGGATGCTGAAGGCTGTACAATCACGAATGCTGTATAACGAATCTGAACAACAGGAGATGAACATCTGTGCTGTAACTGAAACTGAATAGCAAAACTGTACTCCTATTCTATCATGCATTATGGAACAGGAAATGCTGATAAAACTAGGCTGATAACCAAACATGGTATATGTCAAGCTGTATATATATACTAAATGCTGAACCTGAAACAATATAACTATACATACTAAGTGCTGAGAATGAAGCAAATAGAAAGGCTAAAGCATAGGTTCAGGGCTACACAAGAACAGGGGTCCGACCTACCACGGTACCCCATAGGGCCAACCTGATAAAGCCCGTACCGAAGATAAACCCACCTCAATGTAGATGATCACGGTGGCTGCTGGATGGCTCGCAAGCTAGCGGCTGACTGCTGGGACCTGAATCATATGCACAGGTCAGAAAATAAACTCTCATACCCAACCCCTGACTCGCAACGCACACAAGGTTTAAACCTGGATCCACCAGGACTACACTGGGAACCTCAAAACAACTTAATCGCCACAAGTCTTCGAATTGCGCAATTAAAACCGAGTCGCCGATAAACCGACAATTTTGCCGATTTACGGTCCGAAAACCAATTTCCGCTCAACGGAAGCTATCGGATGTCCAACGAAAAGCTTAGAGATCATAGGCACATAGCCCAAGACAGCACGCTACGTAACATTTGCATTTAGACCCCTAGGGTTTCTAGAATTCGCATAAATACATGCATTTTAGGGCCTTTTTTGCTCATATTAATTCTCGGGGCACTATTTAATCGAATCGTCACCTCCAATAGGTGACCCTCGACTTGCTGGACATCGTGCTCACCATTTTGTAGCAGCACGAAACCCGAGGAAAACTTCGGGCCATGACTTACTATACTAGCATAGGCTTATAGCATTTTTATTTCTTCGGCTCGACCGAACTGATTTCTGAGGCGAGCATCGCGTTCAGTGACCTCAAAATAGTCAAAAGCTCACTATCGCGAAGTCACAATATGCCCAAAACAGCCCCATAACCATTTAACTAAACCTAGACCTCCGACTTGCAAAATCTTTAAATCTGCTTGTGCCATCAACAAACTGACTTGAGCATCATGCTCAGGACATCACAGAGGCTCAAGGGCTTGCCTTGGTGCAGCCCATTTGCTGCTGGATCCACAAATCCAAGTCCCCAAGCTCTCAATGGCTATGGCATGCTCCACACAAGAACCCACACAGATAACTTTTGATCCGAAGTGAGCATCAAGCTCAGGGGAAAGCATGGAGCAACTTTCATATTCTGCTCGAAGCCTAACTTTACACTAATATTCACTGAGGCATTTTAACAAACACTTGGTGGGCACACTTCATTAACATACAACCAAGCTTTTGCCCGAGCTTGTTCTCTGCAGAGGGGCAACCTGGGAGCACCTAAAATGGAGAGAAATGCTCCACCAAGTGACAGAAGCTTTTCCATGCATCTTGGATCAAGCTTCATCTCTCGGATTGGCAGCGGCAAGAGAAGGAAAATGAGGCTTTTGCTTTGAAAATGGTGACCACTCATCTGTGGGTTCTGGGCCTCAACCACTTGCACCACAAGGTGCCTTTCATTACCACAAACCTTCCTAGACCTATACCCGACGCCGAGGTCACGGCGGCGACGACGGCGGACAAGCTCGGTTTGGAGCTTCCCATCTCTAATGGTGGATTTTCACCAAGGCTGCATGGACTCCATGCAAGAGCATGGATGGGATCCACTTGATCCCAGTAAGCTTCTCGACCATACCTCACCCGCCGGCGACGGCCGGAAGGCCGGCCACCGCGACATGAACCCAACTCAGGTCATCCATGGCGTCTTTTGATTAGGGCTGCATGGATGCCATGCAAAGGCATAGTTGGACTCTAAATGGTCCCATGAAGCTTCTTGACCACATGGCCGGAGGTGGGGAGCGACGCCGGCGCCGGAGCAAGGAGCTCGGCCGAAGGGGTCATCTTCGCCAAACTAGGGCTTGATGCCGCGCCTTTCACAGAGCACCAAACTTCACCAAATTTGGTGGAGATGGTCTACAGGTCCAGAGGAAGCTTCCCATCATTTTCTTTTTCGTCCAAAACCGCCGGGAGCAGAAATAGCTCGAGGCGGAGCTAGGTTGGTTTTCCGGCGGTGCAACTTCACCACCAGCCAACCGGGGCTTCTCCCATTTCGGGGATGGGCTGGAAAGAGTCCCTAGATAATAAGGGAGACACTTCCAAAAGTCTCGGGTCCAAACAACCAATGGATAACCGGATCTCACCTTGGCCGGAGTTGGAGAAGAAGGATGAAGCCGGTTCGCTCCTCCCCGCTTCGTGCGGCCACAGCAAGCTCAGAGTTGTCCTACAGACGCAGGAGAGCACCTCAGAAACTCCAGAAAATAAGTTGGAGCAACTTTGCTCCAACCTTTCCTCTCCTTTCTCTCTCTCGGTTTACTCTAGGGTTGGGATCAAAGGAGATGTCTCTTGGCTTAGCACAGGACTCCTGGGCAACGATTGAAGATGCCGAGAGGGTTTTAGATGCTTAGGAATCCAATATGACCCCTCGTGCACCGCTCAAAGAAGACCAAAAGCCAAGTTGGCTTTAATGCATTATTTTTGCAAAATTTCGGTTTAGCCCTCTCACAACCACCTAGATGCTTCAAGACCCCTACTGTGGATCAAAATTGCTACCAGGACCTCCGTATACAAGCCTCTAAACATTTGGTCCATAAAATATAAAGGTTCTCGCGAAAATACCCTCTTTTTCGATGTATTTAACGTATTTCGAGACAATCGGATCGTCAAATTGAAAAACGGACTTCGTCACGACGTCCGGCTCGTCGAGACCTATCAAATAGTGCATTTGCATGTTTGATTTAGTGCTCGAATAAAATCTTGGGCCATAAAGTTCTATATGATATAGAATGACGCACGCATTTCGATGCACCGAGTCGCCAAACGCAAATTCTGTCAGTGCCATTGCGTTCAGAGCATCGAAATTAGTTAGAATTGACTACTCATACTACTATGTTTGTGATCCAGACGGCGAAACAGCCGACGTTGGTCGAGAGGGGAATTAAATCAAGGGTTACTATTCATTGGTACTATTCACTTAAGTCGCGGGTCCCACCCGTAACTTCGCTGATTTCTGGACAGTCCGACCGTCGGATCGAAGATCAGTTTATATCATTTTCAATCGATTCGACGAGATGGCCACACTGGTGATTTCAAATTTTTGAGATCAGACTCGGATCTGAAAGGCAGACATAGTGCTCTGAAAATTGTGCAATTTGCACACCGATATACAACCACTTAGGTTCATTTTTGCATTTTCTTATTCACATTCACATTTGAATTCTTTAAATTCAAATTTGAGTTTCTCGGTTACTACATTACCCCCTCCTTATAAGAAGTTTCATCCCCGAAATTTAACTACAGTAGGACATCAAACAGTCCACTAACACGGGGTGCCTGACTAACAAATACACAGCGACAATCAGTCGCAGAACATCTGCACTGTCTAAATCATCCACTGTGACAATCATTCACACAACAGCTGTGATGACCTGGATCTCTGCAGAGCTGTGGTAGAGTCATTGGTGACTTCGGGGGAGCCTGTACTGTGTTTCGGGAAGTGTTTGTGCATGATTGGATACAAGTGTTGGACCTCGAGCTTTATTGGATCACGTGGGTGATCGGTTGACCCCGTCGGATGTTTGGAGGTGGTTTCGCGCGAAATGGATAGTAAAATTGGGCTCAGCGCGAAATTTGGGCTAAGAATACCTTTCCGGGTGCATTCGGCATTTTTTTAGAGTTGGAATTTGGCGAATCGGACATCAAATTCGGATTCAGCGCGCGAAAACGGTCAAAATGGACTACCTACGTGATATTTTTGTGCACGGTTACTGTTCACTGCCGGAACAGTGTTTCCGGCGATCGCCGGCGGCGGCCGGCGGCGGCGGGCAGCGGCGGAAGGCGGCGGCGCAGGCGGCGTGCGGCCGCGGGCAGGCGCACAGGGGCGCGGGGGCGCGGTCAGGTGCGCGGTCCACGCGGCCGTCGTGCACCGGAGGATGGGACACGTGGCAGATTTCGACTGGTCGGTGTTGTGGTCTAGGTTCACGGAGCAGGCTAGTGGTGTACGGTGGACCGGGGTGGACACGTGGCGGCTTCCCATTGGATGGCTCACTGGTCGCGGTCCACGCAACGCACGGGGCAGGTACCGGGGCAGGTGCCGTACCGCAGCGGGCAGGCGGGGCAGTTGGGTGCGCCACGTGGCGCCCGCTGATTCGCGGGCGTCACCCACCGCGTTGACCGCGGTTGGGGACACGTGGCGCTTCCCGCGGGGGCTTGCATGGCCGTCCCGTGTTCGGCGGACACGTGTCAAGCCCCGAGGCGGGTCGGACGAAGCTTGGATCCCGTCCGACGGCGCGTAACGGGCCGGGCCGCACTGTGCGCGCCCGAAAACCGTGGGCCGGGCCGCACTGTGCGCGCCCGAAAATTTCCGGGCGCCCGAAACTCGGGATAAAATGGGAATTTTCCCAATTGTTTTCTGCTGCCTATAAATAGCAGCCCGAGCCCTCTTCTTTGGCTCTTTTCTCTCAGCCCACGCACCCTCTGCCCGAGCACCCTTAAGAAGAAGTTTTCCTCTCTAAGTTCTGGATCTTCTTGCCAAGTTTTAGGATTTTAGGAGCACGCATCCCGAGGTTCTGGATTTTACGGCGCGGCGCGACGTTGCATTTCCTGTGTTCTTCTTCGTCGCAGCGGCAGTGTTTTGGCTCCCCTGGGCTACCCCGAGATCCTTTTTCTGTGATTCTTGCGCCAACAGACTCCTAAGAGGTAGGGCTTCATCTTTTGTATTTATCGCACTTTCCCGTTTCGAGGTTTTAGCACGGATCCGGAGGCAACACAGTGACCCCTTTTTCTGTGTGGATTTCTGTGACAGTAGCAGAGTGTTTTGGCCGTATCTTCGCGCACGAGTGTCAGACGGAAACGTGCTTATACAACTTTTTCATCTACGGATCGCAAGGAACGCGCTCGTATTTTTCTTGGATTTTTTAAGAGATTTATTTCGAGGTGAAATCCCTGTTTCTCTGTGTACAGTGCTACAATTTTTATGCAGATTTTTGGTTTGAGTGTATCACCTTGCCGAATTTATAACTTGACTTACCGAACTCAGATTTGGGCGTGCAAGCTACCGTTGAGAAGCTATCGACGCAAGGATCGCTGTGATATTTTTCTGGGAATTTTCTGGGCACTTTCTGCAGGTGAAAATTTAGCAGTTTTGGGACTGTTGTTGTATGTGATTATAAGAGCAATATTTGGGAGTCTATGTGTATTTAGTGGACTTTGTATTGTGCCAGGAGTGTTACGGGTGTGCTGAACTTGTTGGAGCAAGGGATTGGAGTTTTTGGTATTTTCAGCTGTACGGATTTGGACAGTTGCACTTCAGGTGGGTGGTTGTTGTTTACCTCTATTTTGACATGCTCACTAGGAATATTAGAGTGATCCCTTTATTTAGACATGCATGCTTAAAATAATATAATTGTGAGCCTATCACATGGAAAGTACTATTGTGGATATCTGATAGTGGTTGGGACTTATACATGTTTGTATGGATAGAATTTTAGCACTCAACCTTGCATGTGGAATTTACTTTCCTGTTGGGATAATATGAAATGTCTTGTAGGAGAGTATCACTTGAGGATCTGTTGTACATGCATAGGTGGATGATTTATGTGAGATTAATTTGGTGGTTATAGCATGTTGGAACAGGATTATTGGGATACTTTAATAGTAATAATCAACTTGCCATGTTAGCACATAGATCTTATGAAAATGGGTTAAATGGATAAATTATTGAGACATTATGACATAACTTCGTGCGGGTACCACTTTGGTGATTTATCATGGATCAGGGATTATAGACATGTGTGGTTGAATAATGATTTTTGCATGTTGATGGTTATATCCATGCGGAGCTATTAATTGATACACATGTGGAACCACTATTTGTCACACTTTCTTTTATCGCTCTTGAGGACTTATGCATGCTTGTATGGTCATCTAGATAGGCCACTTTTTATTGCTGCACTTTCATTTTGGGACTTGACTTAGGAGAAACCATGTTTGTTTTCTTTTCTCCTTCTTATTTAGACCTCTGAGTCTGGTTGCTCGGGTGCGAGCAGGGGTTTGGGATAGTGTAGCGGGGACCTGAGGGTCGGTGACAGGTTGTGTTGGATTATGGGTTGTGGGGTATTGCGGCTACCGCGGACAGTAGGCGGTTGACCGGATGTCGGATGTGGGACATGATTGTGATTGTGGGTATTGCGGCGATCGCGGATTTTGGGCGATCGACCGGATGTTCATTTGTGCATCAGATTGGGGGATCTGTGTTTCTTTTGTGGAGGGTGTGTTCCACTGGGGCTTTACAGTTGTGATCTACTCCTGCTTTTGGTACTTATCACACCGGCGCGGTTATTGCCCGGTGATGCTTTCCTCGTGTGGGTCACTCCCCTCGAGTTCCCCTCCGGAGGCCGGGGCCAGACAGTTATGGACGATTTTGCTATCACATCGGCGCGGCTTATTTGCCCGATGATGAGGGCGGCAGCAGGAGCTTTGCTATCACATCGGCGCGGCTTACTTGCCCGATGATGAGGGCGGTACAGATTGGGTTCATCTGGGACGGTTGGTTATTGTTGCATACGGTTATTCCAGTCTAGGACTGTATTTTAGAGGCATAGTAGTGGTAGTTTCCTTTCTTCGGCAGTCATTATTCTTACCACTCTTCTTTCCCTTTTGCCTCTGGTAGACCTAGTGGGTGTGTCAGAGTTTGAGGTTTTACCCACTAGGGGAGTCTACTGGTTTACTAGTAGTTCTCACCCCCATTCTTCTTTCTCTTTTCTTCTCCTTTGTTTTGCAGAGCCTTCTGCGGGTGCTGCTGGGCTTACAGCGGCGGGTCGAGGAGAGAGGACGGCTGAGTAGCTAGACAGTGGACCCGACAGTGAGTTGGCTAGACTTGCACCTCCTATATATTCTATCTCAGACGGTTGTACCTTTGGGGTCTGGCTTTAGCCAGCTGGTTGTATTTTTTTTTTTGTGGTGAGCTGGGAGGGAGACTTGTACTTTATTTTTACAGTTATGTGTATTTCTTACTTCCAGTTCAGTCTGAGATGTAGTATTTTCTGTTCAGCTCTGATTTTTACGCTCTTTTTTATTATCTCTTATATCTGAGCAGGTTACCGACGCTTCGTGTATGCGGAAAATACCGCATGCACGGCGGATCTGTAGACGGGCCCGGGTTCTGGTTTACACCCGGGGCGTGACAACACCACTATAAGCTGTAAAGGTGCACTAACAAACCGAAAAGCTCATCGAAATATCAGTACTGTCTGACACAATTCAGGGCTACTAGTTTCGACAGGTTGCTTGTAAAGGCCGACGTTGCTTGTATAGACGTCCATCAATCACAGTGACAACTAGTCAACTGCGCGCATGTACAGTAGAGATCTGTAATGATCCACGAAATCCAATGCAAGAGGTGAGACCTGAATACATCACCAACCCAATTAGGGTTACCATCTGGCCCATAGGCCATTGAATCCGATCAATACTACAACCATGCCAGCGCCAGTGCGCCCACTGTCACCACCACCTCTGCCGGAATACTCGTGAATGCCAAGCTATATCACACTGATCAGGGATAGGACACGACTCGACCGACCATACCGTACTCGAGCTCCTAACCCCGCACTCTCACGCAAGTCACAAGTCATCCTAGGGCTCGATCTTAACCATTTCCTAGGTATCTTATACCTATTCTCTGATACCATCTAATCTGTCACGCCCCGAGTTTCAAAACAGCGGTAGATTTTTTTTTTTAAAATCAGAGTTCAAACTTTAAACTTAGGACGTGAGCAGACCGCCACATGCATAGAAAATCCTCTGTCCACACGGACATAGTCTGCCCTATACATGCTCGGCTAGGCAAGTGCAGTGATACCATCAGAGAGCAACATAATCAACAGCTAAATCAAAACATAAAGCTCTACAACTGATACATCCACAAATACTCCAACTCATAAATATAGAGACAATCTAAGATCATGACACGGTAACTGTAAATACTAGCACTGGGCCACTGCGGCCAATAGCAGGGGACAACTCTAGCGCGACAGCTCACTGGATCGTCCCAATCTCCAGCACCCGACTGACCTGAAAAATGGTCATCCAGGGGGTGTGAGATACTGTCATGCCCCGGGTGTAAACCAGAACCCGGGCCCGCCAACAGATCCGCCGTGCACACGGAATTTTCCATATACACGAAGCGCTGGTAACCTGCTCAGATAGATAATATACAATAAAAGAGCATAAACAGAGCTGAACTAATAGAACTAAAAGTAATCTCAGACTTAAATAAACTACAAGCTGGCATAAAAGTACAATATACTCCCAACTCACTATAAATATATAACCAGCTGGCTAAAGCCAGTCCCAAAAGTAAACTGATATAGTCTGAGATACAAAAGGGGTACAATAAAAGTCCAGCTACTCTCACAGTCGGGGTAGATGATCTAGCTAGTCCGCAATCCTCTTACCTCGATCTGCCGCTGAAGGCCCAGCAGCTCCCACAGATGACTCTGCAAAATACAGGGAAAAAGGACAGAAAACAACAATGGGGGTGAGAACTACTAGATAAACCAGTAGCCTCCCCTAGTGGGTAAAACCTCAAATGCTGACAAACCCACTAGGAATAAAGAGGCAAAAAGGAGGAAACCGTAGTAAGCTATAAAGGATGCTGGAAAAGGGAATGCTACTACAATGCCTCTAAATGCAGTGCCAAAAAGATAACTGTATGCATACAACTATAAGGCTAACCATGCAACTATAAGGCTAACCGCCCAAAGAAACCCAATCAAAGGGCCGGGAAGTACCGGCACTGCCTGCTCTGTCATCACTCACAACTCACCAACTCTGTCATCACTCACAACTCACCAACTCACAATGGTGCCCGGCGCTCGGCACGGTGTAAAGCCTACTCCGGAGTGGCACTCGAGGGGAGCGACCCACACGAGTAAAGTATGTAAAGTATCCCTGTATCAAGTATCTCTGTAAAGTATCCCTGTATCAAGTATCCCTGTATGTAAAGTATTCCTGTATGTAGAGTATCCCTGTATCAAGTATCTCTGTAACCAATGTCTCATAATAGCAGGACTGGATCATGACTATGATCAAAGTGGGAAATATCCATCCACTAAAGTAATCCTGATCCCCAATCAGATGCAATAGTAATCAACAAGTGGGAAACACCATCCACTAGGAAAATTTGAAACCCAATCTGATGCATAAGTGAACACCCGGTCAACCGCCTAATGTCCGCGGTCGCCGTAACACCCTATAAGTCCAAAATCTGATAAAGTAATCAACATCTGGCTAACCGCCTCAAGTCCGCGGTTACCACAATGCCCCACAATATATATAATCGAGTCAGACCTGTCCCAGACTCAAGCCTCAACTACACTATCCCAAACCCTGCTCAAACCGAGCAACATATATCCGAATGCGAAGGAGAATAGTGATGCATGGTTTCTCCTAAGTCAAGTCCCAAGGATAGTGTAGCAATAAATAGTAGCCCATCTAGATGTCCAAACAAGCATGCAAAGATTCGCATTTAAAAACAGAAGGAAAATATTGAATATTTATTCAGAAAAAGATGGTTTTATGATAAGACTTTAGCATGCGATGATAGGTTACAGCATATGTCCAACAACAGTGTCCCAGTTTATCATAAATGAGCTGTCATATTATTTGTGGGGTTTACTTATGCATTTCATGATTAAAAGTTATCAGTTTAAAGTCGGGAGTCTCTAATACTCCTAGTGAGATAGTCAGAAATGAGGTAAGCAACAACCACCCACCTCGAAAAGCGTGCACAACACACCAAGAAAATACCCGCTGTCCTCTAAGCACACCGTCAGCTGAAACAGTATCCTACAACATCACATAAGTGTACACGGTATAAAAACTACAAGTCTCAAAACAGATTTTGCTGTTTTTATAATCAGCACGCAAAACAAGGAATTTCACCTCTGTCCCGAGCTCCTAAAATCCCAAAAAAATCACGGTTGCATTCCTCGCGAAAAGTAGCCCAAAGTTGACTCTTGAATCGCCTCGATCTGATATTCCTACGCGGAGAAACAATTCGTCGAAGTCGCCGCTGTCCAAAAACCCAAACAGCAAAAGAGGGGGTCAAAACACCTCAGGAATCGTGCCAAGGAATCAGAATCCAGAGAAACCACCAATACGAAAAACGAAGCCCTACCTCTCAGGAACACACTGGCGAAGAAATCGTCGAAAAAGGACTCCTGTACTGCGCAGGGGACTCCTCGGACTGAAATGCGACGATAACGGGCCAAGATTGGGGAAAAACGAGGCACACTGTAAAATCCGGATCGCCGCTGTCGAACTTCCAGAAAATCTGGGAACGCACCACGAGGTAGAAAAATCAGTGAGGAACAACTTCTCTTCAATGGCCTCTCTCTGGTTCTCTCTCTATCTCCTGGAAAAAGCAGAAGAAGAGGGAAGGGGAAGGGCTATTTATAGGCCCACAAAAACAATTGGGAAAATTCCCTTTTTGTCCCAACTTTCGGGCGGCTACAGTGCGGCCCGGCCCATTTCGGGCGTGAACAGTGCGGCCCGGCCCGGGATTTTCCGGGCGCGCACAGTGTGGCCCGGCCCAGCCCAGCCGCACACGGGATCCCGCCCCGTCCAACCGGCCGTCCGACCCGGCCCAGGGCCCGACACGTGTCCGCCAAACAGGCGGCAGCCGTGCGGGCCCAACGGGGAAGCGCCACGTGTCCCCCGTGATTGGCGGCGCGGTGGGCGCGCCCGCCAATGGTGCGGCGACACGTGGCCCGCGCCCGACACGGCTGTCGGCGGCCGCCGCCGCCCACGCGCACCCACGTGCGCCCACGTGCGTACGGCCGCAACCGCGCAGCTCTGCGTGTGCCACGCGCACATGGGCCGACCAATCCGGGGCCGCCACGTGGCGCACCCCGGTCCACCGTGCACAGCGCACGCGCCGCACCTGCCCGGCCTGCCCGAGGTGCCCGCGCCTGCCCCCGCGCGCCGAGCGCACTACACCGGGCCAACCGCGTGCCGCCACGTGGCCCGCCCTCTATATAAATGATATAATAGGACTAAAATCTCTAACCCGGCTATAGCATTTTGGATGGTAGCAAGATCCAAGAGGAACATGAGAGTTAAGCGTGCTAGAGCTAGAGTAGTTCTAGGATGGGTGACCCCCTGGGAAGTGGGGCGTCACAGTTGGTATCAGAGCCATTCACCAGCCGGAAATGTGAGATGAGTCTCGGCTGAGCCAGGGTTATATAGCGGGTAGAGCGAGGCTCCTCGGCTAATGACCGTTGTGAGTGGAGTGCAGCTCCTCACAAGGTCGGCTAAGGCTAGCGAGACGAGTCTCACATCGCCTGGTGCTTGTGAGTGTGCTTGAGCCTGACGTGGACGTCAGGGCTTAAAGGGGAGCCTGACGTGGACGTCAGGGCTTAAAGGGGGGGAGAATGTGACACCCCCACTTAATCTGTCACGCCCCGGGTGTAAACCAGAACCCGGGCCCGTCCACAGATCCGCCGTGCATGCGGTATTTCCCACATACACGAAGCGTCGGTAACCTGCTCAGATAAGAAATAATAATAAAAGAGCATAATAATATCAGAGCTAACTAAAACTACTGTATCTCAGACAGATGCTGGAAGTAAAAGGTACAACAGTAAAATAAAATACAGATGTCTCTCCCAGCTCACAGCTATAATACAAACAGCTGGCAGAAGCCAGACCCCAAAAGAAATACAAGAAAACTGTCTGAGAAGTCCTGGTACCCAAAATCTCCAGCTACGACCCTCGGTGGCTCTCTATCTAGTCCGCGATGCGCTTACCTCGATCAGTTGCTGACGGCCCAGCAACTCCCACTGAGGACTCTGCAAAACAAGGGAAAAGAAAGAAACAAGAGAAACAATGGGGGTCAGTACTACTATAAACAGTAGCCTCCCCTAGTGGGTAAAGCCTCAGCTCAGATATGCCCACCAGGTGATCAGAGGCGAAAAAGGGAAAGGAAAAGAAAGGAGATGCAGATAAATAAAGCAACTGATAAAGTGCTATCCCTAATATGCCTCTACATGACCAACCAATAAGGATGGAGAAAGTGATGCATCAGAATCAAGAAGCCTGTCATAATGACCCAATCTGACAGCCAGTGAACACTGGCACTGCCTGCTCTGCTGTCGAACTCAAGAAACCAGCATGGTGCCCGGCGCTCACACCGTGGAACTCAAGAAACCAGCATGGTGCCCGGCGCTCACACCGTGGAAAGCCTACTCCGGAGTGGCACTCGAGGGGAGCGACCCACACGAGCAAAATATCACTGTATCAAGCATCTCTGTAACCACTGTCTCATAATAGCAGGACTGGATCGAGACTCACGAAGTGGGAACAACCCTCCACTAAAGAAAGCCCGATCCCCAAAACACCCAATCTGATGCGATAGTACAAACCGGTCAACCACCCAAGATCCGTGGTCGCCGCAACACCCTGCCATACCCCTAACCTGTCCCAAATCCCCCAATACCTGCCTACACTGTCCAACATACGCTCGAACCTGAGCGACTAAGCCGCAAGTATCAACAATGGAAGAAGAAAAGAGCAAAAGCATGGTTTCTCCTAAGTCAAGTCCCAAAATAGTGTAGCAGTAAAAGATGACAATAATTATGTGACCAATTTAATCATGCCGTGTTCCAATATTTCGTCCAATTTCTAAGTATATACAGTTTGACGTGACATAAGCTAGGGTGACCGTCTCACATGAACAAACATCAGTTTTGCAGTCCTCTATTTCTATTTGTCTCCAAGTCTACAATTCCCGAATCAATAAGCGATTAAATCGAGTGATTAATCTAACAATAATTTATTAGAGATCTGATAACCAATAATCAATTCCCTAGAGCATGCAAGTCTACCAATCAACACATTTAGCATTGTCATAGCAAGGGTACTCTGATATTCCTAGTGGGCATACAAAGAGAGGAGTACAACAACCACCCACCTGAAGCGCAACTGTCCAAACTCGTACAGTCAGAAAATACCAAAATTCCAAATCCTCGCTCCCACAATTTTAGCACACCCGCAACATTCCTGGTACATCAAGAAATCCACTAATTACACTAGACTCCCAAATTCAGCACTAATTACCACATACAATCACGAGTACCAAACTGTCAAATTATCACCTGCAGAAATGTCCAGAAAATTCCAATAAAAATATCACGGCGATCCTTGCGTCGATAGCTTCGAAACGGTACCTTGCACGTCCAAATCGGAGTTCTGTACAGCAAGATAAAAATTCGGCAAGAGGGCACTCTCATACAATAATCTGTATTAAGGACTGATTACTGTTCACAGAGAAATCATTAATTTTCACCTCGAAGTAAAATTCACAAAAATCCAATAAAAATACGAGCGCGTTCCTTGCGATCCGTAGATGAAAAAGTTGTATAGGCTCGTTTCCGTCGGACGCTCGTGCGCAAAGATATGGCCGAAACACTCCGCTGCTGTCAAGGAATTCCATACAGAAAGAGGGGTCACTTGTTGCCTCGAAATCCGTGCCAAAACCTCGAAACGGGAAAGCGCGACCAAAACGGAAGATGAAGTCCTACCTCTTAGGAGTCTACTGGTCCAAGAATCGCAGGAAAATGATGTCGGGGTAGCCCAGGGGAGCAAAAATACGATCGCTGCGCCGAAGAAGAACACTAGAAAGCAACGTCGCGCCGCACCGTAAAATGGGGAACCTCGGGATTCGTGCCTCCAAAACTCTTGAAACTTGGCAGGGAGATCAAGGACAAAAAGATGAAAAAGTTTGCTTAAGGGTGCTCGGGCTGAAGGTGGATGGGTTGGGAGAAAAGAAGGGAAAGGTGGGGCTCGGGTTGAATGGTTTATATAGGCTGAGAAAACAATTCAATTAATTCCCTCCATGTCCCCACTTCCGGGCGCCCGAAATATTTCGGGCGCACACAGTGCGGCCCGGCCCACGATTTCCGGGCGCGCACAGTGCGGCCCGGTCCACCACACAGCCCAGCCCAACGCACAGCCGAGCCCTGCTGCACCCGGAGCACTTGCGCCAACCAATGGCAACGTGACACGTGTCCCGGCAACCCGTGCACCGCGCACGTCGCGCCGTGGACCGCGCACGTCGCCGGCTGACCCGGGCGTACGGTCACCTGCCCCGCCGTACGGCTACCTGCCCCGGTCACATCATTCCACCGCTTGCGTGGACCGGGAGCACAACACCGGACCAACCAACATACGCCACGTGTCCACCCGGTCCACCGTGCACCCGGGCCCAAATTCAGTGGACCGCGCCTGCTGCACCGGCCAACCGGAAAGCGCCACGTGGCCCGCCCCCGGTGCACGACCTCCGCGGTGGACCGCGCGCCTGCCCGCGCCCTGCCCGCGCCGCGTGCCGCCGCCTTCCGCCTGCCCGAGGCCGCGCCGCCTCCCGCCGGCGCTGCCCGCCGCCGCCGGCCGCCGCCGGCGATCGCCGGCGACACTGTTCCGGCGTGAACAGTACCCGCAAGCTCAAAATTAACAAACAAATAGCCCATCTTGACCGTTTTCGCGCGCTGATTCCAAAAACGAGGTCCGTTTTGCCAAATTCCGCCTCCAAAATTTGCCGGAGGCTCCCGCAAGCGCCAAAAACTGCCAAAACTTCCGGGAGTCCGCTTTTGGACATCCGGACTCAGAATTGGGCAAACAAAAAGCCATTCTCAAGTGTTTTTCCGCGCTGAATCCAAATCCATCCTCCGTTTGGCCTAAATCCTTTTCTAAAATTCGGCAAAAGCAGCCGAAGGCCAAAACAGCTAACTAAAGCTCGCAGGGTCCATCTGTGGCATCCCTTTGATGCACTATGGGCCAGATACACCATCAACAGGCGTTTAAAAAGTGGATTCACGGGAAAAAGCTGCATGGGGGTTCAGGGTACTACAGGTCCACCGTGCACCGGCGGCCTTTTCCGTGGACCGAGAGTGGCGCGCCGGCCCAATAAGAGCCTGCCACGTGTCCCCGGCCGGTCCACAGCTCCCCCCATGCACCATTTTGCGCAGAAAACTTCCGGGGGTCCGTTTTTGGGAATCCGGACTCCAAAATAAATAAGTAAATAGCCGTTTTCAAGCGTTTTTCCGCGCTGAATCCAAATACGGCCTCCGTTTGGCCCAAAGCCTTCTCTAAAATTCGGCAAATACCTCTGAAGGCCAAACCAGCAGTAAATACCACACTGTGTCCATCCGTAGCATCCCTTTGATGCACTGCGGGCCTAATACACCAATGATAGGTGTTTCACACCAAGGATTCACGGGAAAAACTATACGGAATCCTGGACCACTACATCCTCCCCCACTAACAAAAGTTTCGTCCTCGAAACGAAAATCATACCTCAATCCTGAGCCTCGAACAGGTAGGGGTAGGCGTCCATCATCTTCGACTCCAGCTCCCAAGTAGCCTCGCGCTCGTCATGATAGCTCCAAAGGATCTTCACATAGGGGATGGTCCGATTGCGCAATTCTTTCACCTCCCGATCTAGGATCCGCAGTGGGCGCTCCTCATATCTCAAATCCTCGCTGATCTAGAGAGGCGCAAAGTCGATGACGTGCGACGGGTCGAAGACGTACCTCCTCAGGGTGGAAACATGAAACACATCATGGACACCAGCAAATCTCGGGGGAAGTGCAAGTCGGTAAGCAACTGGCCCGATACGCTCCAATACCTCAAAGGGTCCAATGTATCGGGGACTGAGTTTCCCGCGAATGCCAAACCTCCTTATCCCTTTGGACGGCGAGACTTTCAGAAATACATGATCTCCCATCTTAAACTCTAAGTCTCGTCGCCGAACATCAGCATAGCTCCTATGTCGACTCTGAGCGATCTGAAGGTGCTGTCGGATCACTCTGACCTTTTCTTCTGCCTCTAGCAACAAATCTGGTCCCAGAGTCCTTCTCTCCCCCACATCACTCCAATATAGCGGTGATCGACATTTACGTCCGTACAACGCTTCAAACGGAGCCATTTGGATGCTCGTTTGAAAGCTATTGTTGTACGCAAATTCAGCCAGTGATAAGTGTCGAATCCATCCACCGCCAAAATCTAGGACACAAGCCCTCAGCATATCCTCAAGGATCTGAATCGTCCGCTCTGACTGTCCATCAGTCTGTGGGTGGAAAGCTGTACTAAATCTGAGCTGAGTCCCCAAGGTAGTCTGTAAACTCCTCCAGAAACGCGAAGCAAACCTCGGGTCCCTATCTGATACTATGGAAGCTGGTACTCCATGTAACCTCACTATCTCATCCAAATATAATTAGGCTAGTCGCTCGAGTGGCCAAGTAGTCTGTATAGGCAAAAAGTGCGCTGACTTGGTAAGTCGATCCACCACTACCCAGATAGCATCTGCACCTCCTTGTGCCCTCGGTAGTCCGACCACAAAAATCCATCGTAATGTGGTCCCATTTCCACTCGGGAATTGGAAGACTTTGTAACTTGCCAGCTGGCACTCGATGCTCAGCTTTTACTTGCTGACAAGTCAAACACTGAGACACAAACCTTCCAATATCCCTTTTTCATGCCATTCCACCAGAAGTGTGCCTTGAGGTCCTTATACATCTTAGTCCCCCCCAGGATGAAGGGTATAAGGTGTATAATGGGCCTCTCTCAATATCTGCTCTCTGATCTCAGCATCCACTGGCACACATGCTCGGTTCCTGTACTTCAGTACTCCTGCAGCATCCACTGTAAAATCCCCTGATCGATCACTCGGAATCTGATCTCTAATCCTGGTCAAATAGGGGTCCTCACTCTGTCTCTCTCGGATCCTCTCCAGCAGAGTGGGCTGTGTTACGGCATTTTGGTGTTGGCATATTTCGTGAGTCAAGTCAGTAAGTTGAGTCGGAGTCTTAAAGGGATCAAATTGTCAATCAGCAATCAAAGACTTAGAGAAGATTCAACAAGAGCTCAAGTTGACACTCAGTGTCTTGAGTCTTGAAGATTGAAGATGAAGAATTGTGGATTAGTTACATCAATCTCAAGAAGAAAGTATTCAAAAGGATCAGGTATGTTTAACTAAATAATTTTGGTGATCCGAATACTTTCTTATAGTGTAGAAACACTTGGATGAATTTTAATTGCATAAAAATCAAAAACTGGACATGGGACATGTTCAGGATCCGGATCAGATGATCCAATCCGGATCCCGAAGGGTATTAGTTCATGTGCAAATCCAATCCGGATCCAAGCCTATTCTGATCCGGATCCCGAACATTGGATGTTGCTGAAATTCATGAACGATCCGGATCGGGCCTTGCGATCCGGATCCCGAACCCTTGGATTTCTGGAATCGTCAATCTCGTTACGACGATCCGGATCGCAGTAATCCCGATCCGGATCGCCGTCCTGAAAAATTCCAGATAAGGTATGTTTTTGATTCTTATCTCTTTCCAAAGGTTTCTAAACTATAAATAGACACTTAGGGTTTCTCAAGAACGTGGGAGCACGGCCGATCAATTTATAAAACACTTGAGAGCAACCCTAGAGGCTAGGTTTTTATCGTTCTTCTTTATAGCCTCTTTTAGGTCAATTCGACGGTTCTTCCAAGATCTTTCTTTTGTCGAATTGATCTAATCTTTGCTTAGAGATTTTTCCCATGGATCTTCATTGATAATCTAAGCAAAGGATCACCATCGAAGCCAATATTCTTACCGGCTGAGTTTGCGTCGTGGATTCGACGTGGCACCGTGGATTCGGTGTGTTGAAGGCGTTTCGTGGATTCGAAACGTGTGCTCGTGGATTCGAGTGGCGTTCGTGGATTCGAACGTGTGCAGTGGACGTGCAAACGGTGGAGCGCAAGGTCCGAAGAAATTGAAGGAGGGGTTGAATCCGTGGAGACGGTAATCACCTTGTTATTCTTCGTTCTTAGTGGATTGTTATTGCGTGGACATCCAACCGGTCAGCGCAAGGTCCGAAGAACTTGAAGGAGGGGTCGAGTCCGTGGAGTCGGTAATCACCTTGTTATTCTTCTATTCTTAGTGGATTGTTATTGCGTGTTGGTCCCGTGGTTTTTCTCCTGGATTGGAGTTTCCACGTAAATCTCGGTGTGTTGATTTTTATTTTCCGCATTGTTTTTTATTTTTGCACTGAGATTGGTTTTTATAATATTACACCTATTCACCCCCCTCTAGGTGTTTGATAGTACCTATTTAGATCCTTGTGGATCCTAAATAACTCTACAATTGGTATCAGAGCGGGTTTTAGGTTTATCTATCATGTGGGTGAAAGTGGTAATATTTTTAGACCTCCTCTTTTTGATGGGACCAATTATGCATATTGGAAAGTGCGGATGAGAGCTTTTCTCATCTCTATTGATGAGCGGGTATGGCAAACCGTGGAATACGGTTGGGTGCATCCGGTTGAGGAAGTAGGAAATTCTACTACCCCAAAACCTCGCTCTAGATGGTCCAAAGAGGAAATCGAAAGATCTTCTTACAATGGGAAAGGTATGAACGCTTTATTTAATTCTCTTTCCTCGACTGAGTTTACAAGAATTTCCGCGTGTGAAACCGCGAAGGAAATTTGGGATATTCTCAAAATTACACATGAGGGTACTAATCTTGTAAAAATTCAAAAGCTCCAGATGCTTACAAGTCAATTTGACTCTATTCATATGGAAGAGCATGAATTGTTTACAGATTATTACACTAGACTTCAAGATGTAATTAATACATGTGCTAATTTAGGAGAAAAGATCCCGGAGTCGAAAATTGTAAGAAAGATTCTTCGGACTCTTCCGGAACGGTTTAGGGCAAAGGTTACCGCCATTGAAACCGTTAGTCATCCGGATGAGATGAGTGTAGAGGAATTAGTAGGTGCTTTACAAACTTATGAGATGACTTTTCCTACTAATCAAATTCTTCCAAGTCTTCTTCTAAGCTTACAGGTATTGCATTCAAATCAACAAAGGAAGAAGATGACGAATCGAGTTCCGACGATGAAATCTCTTTTGCCGATTTTGAAGAACAATTGGCGCGGATCACAAAGAAATTTCGTCGGAAATTTTGGAAGAATCGAACCGATGGATCTTCATCCACGAAACCATCTAAAGGATCATCGGGTTCTAAATCCTCTAAACTCAAAGGCGTTGCAAAACCTTCTAAAGAAAAAGAAAAAGATGATTTCGAAGGGGAAATCCGATGTTATCGATGCAAAGGCTACGGCCATATTTCAACGGATTGTCCTTCTAAGAAATCATACAAAAGAAGGCTTTGCAAGCAAAAACTTGGGACGATTCTAGTTTCGATGAATCGACCTCAAGTGAAGAGGAAAAAGAAAAATTGTTGCTTTCATGCCTCTCAAATTCCCTCTTCTAATTTGTGTTTATCATCTTTAGTCACTGACTCTATTCCTTTGATTTTGCTTGAAACATCAACATCCGGAGGAGAGTCATCAAGTGAGGGGGAGTCGGACGAAGAAGAACTCGTTGAGGCATACCAACAACTTCTTGCGGAATCAAAGAAGATGGCCAAACTTAACAAGAAGTTGAGGAAGCAACGACTTGAAGTTCAAGACGAGAATCATGCTTTAAAGATCAAACTTCATGATCTCGAGGAGGAACGAGACTTTTATTGGATAACAATAAAATCCTCCAAGAAAAGATAAATCAATCGGAAATGGTCGTTAATTCATATATTAACAAGATTGATTTTCTTGAAAAGCAGTTTGAAGAGATTCATGTCACCAACCAAGCTTTGACCAAGCAAGTTCATCAACTTAAATCCGACATACAAAGGCTTTCAACCGGTTCCAAGAAACTTGATTGTATGTCCGGATTAGGTCAAACAAGCAAGGTTGGTTTGGGATTTAAAAAGAACCAAACTGTGAATGCTTCAAGTTCCACAATAAATTGAAAGGAAGAACTTGTCACCTATGTGGACTTGAAGGACATTTGGTGAAGAATTGCCCGAAAAAGAAAAAGAAAAATACTTCGGCAACTTCATCTACGGAGCGGACTCAACGGAATCAAAAGACACATCAAGTCAAAGGAGTTCACTCAACCCACCAAAGGTCCGAGCCACAACATCAATCATTCAAGTGGATCATTGCGAGGCAAAGACCTAAGGTGGACCAACAGTCAAAGCTACAACCCCCGGGCACAACGAATCAAGACAACCCAAAATCCGCGATTTTGGATTCGGAAAGGTGATATCTTTCCTTGTCTTAAGTTCTAAATAGCTTATGACTGTGTGTAATGCTTTGATTGGTTTTCCCTTCATATTTTGCTTAATCTTTGCATTACATGTTTCTCAATGCTCTTTGTTTTTATACTTTGTTTTTGAACAAAAGGTTTTTTTAACGAACAAGTGCATTGAATAAAAAGGGCTTCACGTTCATTCACTCCAAATTAATTTTACTTGGATTATCAACTTGACTCCTTAATCATAATCTTGAAGACACTTCATTAGAGGAGTTGTTTAATTGAGCATTGGTTAAATTGACTTTAATTGCATCCTTTCACGCATTTAGAAATTTATTATGCTTTTGATATCATAATATTTCAATGTTGCAATGATCATTTATGTTAATTAATTCATCTTTTAAGTGATCAAAGTCAATTTCTCTCTCAATGATCTCTTGGTATAGTCATTATCATATTTGATTGCTTAGTCGAGTATGAATGCGAGATCAATTTTGGTTGAATACCTTATATATTAAATAATTGATAGCCAATTGAGGGGGAGTCAAAGAAAAGTAAAATGCTCAAAAGATGTGGAAAGAGTTACATCCCAATGAGGAGTGTGAAAACTACCACCACATGGAGAAAAAAAGAAGAAAGAAAAAGAAACCCATGTATGCAAAGCAAATTTTTGTGTTTAAAAATGTTGATGAAATGCATAATGAAATACTTGACTCAGTCATATTTCATGGTTGGTATAAGGTGGGATTTTTGATAAAAGATGCTCGAAGAGCCACTCCTTCAACAGATGTCTAGATATATTATCTAACTTATCGGGGATTTCAAACATCTATTGATCTTTGTATTTCATTTTCTTTACCAAAATTGATGATTTGATAAAGGCATTACTCATAAGATCAGGTTAGATGTAATTGAAAGTGTTCAACTTTAAGAGTTTTAATTTTCATAAATTTTCGTTTCATTTTTGAGTATTTTTGATAGATTTGGTATAATCTATTTCTTGTTGCATGAAACGATGACTTTTGTTTAAAGTTGATGCGCTAAAGTGCTTACATACTCTTTCTGGTTTTTATTTTTCTAAATTATTCTAATGAAAGAAATTTGGATTGAATGGCATCTGTGTGAATTTATTGTTTAAAGCACTTAAATTGATTTCTTGATGGAATACAAATCGGAATTTGAAAAGTTTCCAAAATCTGGATTTGTTTTAAGAAATTATTTGATTTTTGCTTTCTGGTACCGGTACGCAATCTGCATTTTTGGTATATACCGGAACTGAGCTTTTATCTCTCTTTCTCTATGAACTAATTTCCTTTTGTCTAGTGTGTTCACTGTTTGACAATTTGTGACAAAAAGGGGGAGAAGAGAAATGACGGAGATGAGATCATCAAGAGAGGACAAACGAAAATGGAAAAATGGGGGAGAACGGAAAATGATGATCGTATCACAAAGGGGAGAACATAGATGCTCAAGAACATGGAGAACATGGAGAACATGTTAGAGATGTGAGATGCTCAAGATAGGGGAGATAAAGAAAAGATTGAAAGAGCCGAAAAACAAAAGAACCAAAAGGACGAATCAAATGTAGGATTTTAATTTCTAACGACTAACGTTTGATTTTGTTTGGAGTTTTGTTTTGCAGGAATTACATCACTTTAAGACTCCAAGTCCTAAGTCATAGAGTATGTTCTAGGACTGTTTGGTTCAAATGTAATTTTGTATTTATTGGATCTTTCACGCAAAGAAAATCAATGTTTTGGTGATGACATTGAATTTCGAATTTTTTGGTTTAAGATGAGTGACTTGAGCGTTTTATGTATTTTTGGGTTTTGTCACGAAATTGCCAAAGGGGGAGATTGTTACGGCATTTTGGTGTTGGCATATTTCGTGAGTCAAGTCAGTGAGTTGAGTCGGAGTCTTAAAGGATCAAATTGTCAATCAGCAATCAAAGACTTAGAGAAGATTCAACAAGAGCTCAAGTTGACACTCAGTGTCTTGAGTCTTGAAGATTGAAGATGAAGAATTGTGGATCAGTTACATCAATCTCAAGAAGAAAGTATTCAAAAGGATCAGGTATGTTTAACTAAATAATTTTGGTGATCCGAATACTTTCTTATAGTGTAGAAACACTTGGATGAATTTTTAATTGCATAAAAATCAAAAACTGGACATGGGACATGTTCAGGATCCGGATCAGATGATCCAATCCGGATCCCGAAGGGTATTAGTTCATGTGCAAATCCAATCCGGATCCAAGCCTATTCTGATCCGGATCCCGAACATTGGATTTGCTGAAATTCATGAACGATCCGGATCGGGCCTTGCGATCCGGATCCCGAACCCTTGGATTTCTGGAATCGTCAATCTCGTTACGACGATCCGGATCGCAGTAATCCGATCCGGATCGCCGTCCTGAAAAATTCCAGATAAGGTATGTTTTTGATTCTTATCTCTTTCCAAAGGTTTCTAAACTATAAATAGACACTTAGGGTTTCTCAAAACGTGGGGAGCACGGCCGATCAATTTATAAAACACTTGAGAGCAACCCTAGAGGCTAGGTTTTTATCGTTCTTCTTTATAGCCTCTTTTAGGTCAATTCGACGGTTCTTCCAAGATCTATCTTTTGTCGAATTGATCTAATCTTTGCTTAGAGATTTTCCCATGGTTCTTCATTGATAATCTAAGCAAAGGATCACCATCGAAGCCAATATTCTTACGGCTGAGTTTGCGTCGTGGATTCGACGTGGCACCGTGGATTCGGTGTGTTGAAGGCGTTTCGTGGATTCGAAACGTGTGCTCGTGGATTCGAGTGGCGTTCGTGGATTCGAACGTGTGCAGTGGACGTGCAAACGGTGGAGCGCAAGGTCCGAAGAAGTTGAAGGAGGGGTTGAATCCGTGGAGTCGGTAATCACCTTGTTATTCTTCTTTTCTTAGTGGATTGTTATTGCGTGGACATCCAACCGGTCTGGATTGGGTTTCCGTAGAATCTCGGTGGGGTTTTTAGTCCGTGGAGTCGGTAATCACCTTTTATTCTTCTATTCTTAGTGGATTGTTATTGCGTGTTGGTCCCGTGGTTTTTCTCCTGGATTGGAGTTTCCACGTAAATCTCGGTGTGTTGATTTTTATTTTCCGCATTGTTTTTTATTTTGCACTGAGATTGGTTTTTATAATATTACACCTATTCACCCCCCTCTAGGTGTTTGATAGTACCTATTTAGATCCTTGTGGATCCTAAATAACTCTACAGGCTGCACAACCAAAGACATTCAGTCCTAGCAGAGTCCCAGGGGACACAACCTCTAACTCGAGTCGTCTATCTCCTCTAACAATGGCGCCTGATCTGTAATCAACATAGACAAACTCTGTACTGCTCTCCTGCTAATGCATCAGCGACACGTTAGCCTTGCCTGGGTGGTAAAGAAGTCCACATCCATAATCCTTTAATAGCTCTAACCACCTGCGCTGCCTCAAGTTCAGCACTTTCTGCGTGAACAGATACTTTAAACTCTGCGTGGTCGGTGTATATCTCCACATGCTCTCCGTACAGGTAATGGGCTCCAAAGCTTCAGTGCAAACACCACGGCAGCAAGCTCCAAGTCATGGTTAGGGTAATTCTTCTCGTAATCCTTAAGCTGTCTCGATGCATAAGCAATACCCTCCTTCCTGCATCAGCACGCATCCAAGTCCACTGTGCGATGCATCACTGTAGATCACATATCCTTTCCCCATAACAGGGAGGGAAAGGATAGGAGCGGTCATCAATCTATCCTTTAGCTCCCAAAGCTCCTCGGCAGTCCTCATGTTACGGATTTTGAGTTGGCGTATTTCGTGAAAGTGTTAAGTCTTGAAGATTGAAGATGAGAAAAGTTTGGATCATGTACCTCAATCTCAAGAAAGAAGAATTCAAAAGGATCAGGTATGTTTAACTAAAGATTTTTGGTGATCCGAATACTTCTTGTAGTGTAGAAACACTTGGAAGAATTTTATTGCATAAAATATCAAAAACTGGACATGGGACATGTTCAGGATCCGGATCAGACCTTTGCAATCCGGATCCCGAAGGGTGTTCGTTCATACAATGGTTCAATCGGATCGCAGCATCTTTTGATCCGGATCCGAACACTAGTTTACCTTTGTGGTTGACGATCCGGATCAGGCTTTGCAATCCGGATCCCGAACATGGGTGTTTGGTGAAACTGTATGAACGATCCGGATCAGGAACTTCGATCCGGATCCCGAACCCTGTTTTCTGGAATTGTCTATCACACTACGACGATCCGGATCACAGCTAATCCGATCCGGATCGCCGTCCTGAAAATTTCCAGAAACGGATGGTTTTTGATCCTTATCTTCTTCCAATGGTTTCTAACCTATAAATAGACCCTTTATTCATTTTCTAGGGCACGGGACTTAATAGAAAAATACGACCGAAAGAGAAAAATCCACATATAGAGAAGAAAGGAAATCAATAGATTAATTCTATGTTTCTTCATCTATATTGATTGATTTGATTCTAGGTTTTCCAAACTCAGATTTTGAGTAGAATCAAATCAATGAATACTTAGATGGTATTTCCGATCTATTTCTAATCTAAGTATTCGGCGGATCATCACCACCCAAAAACAACGATTTACCCTAAATCGGCGCGTGGACTCGCGTGGCCTTGTGGATTCAAGGTGCAACCGCTCTCGTGGATTCGGAGCGAGGTACGTTCGTGGATTCGAAGCGTGCTACTGGGTGAAGACCGTGGATTCGGTCGGACGTCGTGGACTCGACGTTGGACGCTGTGGATTCGGCGTTGGGCGCAGATCGTGGATTCGAGAAGCGTCGTGGAGCGAGCGGAGAAGATCTACTAGGAGCGTATGGTAAAAGGTTGAGTCGTCTGTGAGTACGTTATATCACCTTGTACGTGTTCAATTCTAGTGGATTTCGCCGTGTTATCGGTCCCGTGGTTTTTACTCCGGATTGAGTTTTTCCA
>CM054935.1:13500567-13576550 GCA_029168755.2 Tillandsia fasciculata | reverse complement strand
AAAGTTTGCTTAAGGGTGCTCGGGTACTGAAGGTGGAGGTTTGAGAAAAGAGGAAAGAGTGGGGCCGGGGTTGAATGGTTTTATATAGGCTGAGGAAAAACAATTCAATTAATGCCCTCCTGTCCCCACTTCGGGCGGCACGAAATATTTCGGGCGCACACGGCGGCCCGGCCCACGAGTCCGGGCGCGCACAGTTCGGCCGGTCCCCACACAGCCAGCCCAAGCACAGCCGGAGCCCTGCTGCACAGGGCGAAGCACTTGCGCCAACCCAATGGCAACGCCTGACAAGTGGCCGGCAACCCTGGTGCAAAACGGCGCACGTCGCGACGCAATGGAACCCATGCGCACGTCCGCCGGCGCTGACCCGACGGGGAGTACGGTCACCTGCCCAGCCGTACGGCTACCTGCCCCGGTCACATCATCACAACGCTTGCGTGGACCGGGAGCACAACACCGGACCAACCAACATACGCCAGTGTCCACCCGGTCCACGTGCACCCGGGCCCAAAATTCATGTGGACCGCGCCTGCTGCACGGCCCCAACCGGAAAGCGCCACGTGGCCGCCCCGTGTTGCACGACCTCCGCGGTGGACCGCGCGCATGCCGCGCCATGCCCGCGCCGCGTGCCGACGCCCTTCCGCCTGCCGAGGCCGCGCCGCCTCCGCCGGCGCTGCCCGCCGCCGACGGCGCCGCCGCGGATCGCCGGCGAACACTGTTCGGCGTGAACAGTACCGCAAGGCTCAAAATTAACAAACAATAGCCCATCTTGACCGTTTTCGCGCGCTGATTCCAAAAACGAGGTACCCAATTTGCCAAATTCCGCCTCCAAATATTGCTGGAGGGCTCCGCAAGCGCCAAAACTGTCCAAAAACTTCCGGGAGTCCGCTTTTGGACTCCGGACTCAGAATTGGGCAAACAAAAAAGCCATTCTCAAGTGTTTTTCAGCGCGCTGAATCCAATACCATCCTCGGTTTGGCTAAATCCTTTTCTAAAATTCGGCCTAAAGCAAGCCGGAGGCCAAAACAGCTAACTAAGCTCGCAGGGTCCATCTTGGCATCCTTTGATGCATATGGGCCAGATACACCATCAACAGGAGTTTTAAAAAGTGGATTCACGGGAAAAGCTGCATGGGGGTTCAGGTACTACAGGTCCACGTGCACCGGCGGCCTTTTCCGTGGACCGAGAGTGGCGCGCCGGCCCAATAAGAGCCGCCACGTGTCCCCGGCCGGTCCACAGCTCCCCCCATGCACCATTTTGCGCAGAAAACTTCCGGGGGTCCGTTTTTGGGCATCCGGACTCCAAAATAAATAAGTAAATAGCCGTTTTCAAGCGTTTTTCCGTGCTGAATCCAAATACGGCCTCCGTTTGGCCCAAAGCCTTCTCTAAAATTCGGCAAATACCGCCGAAGGCCAAACCAACAGTAAATACCACACTGTGTCCATCCGTAGCATCCCTTTGATGCACTGTGGGCCTAATACACCAATGATAGGTGTTTCACACCAAGGATTCACGGGAAAAACTATGCGGAATCCTGGACCACTACATCCTCCCCCACTAACAAAAGTTTCGTCCTCGAAACGAAAATCATACCTCAATCCTGAGCCTCGAACAGGTAGGGATATGCGTCTATCATCTCCGACTCCAGCTCCCAAGTAGCCTCGCGCTCGTCATGATAGCTCCAAAGGACCTTCACATAGAGGATGGTCCGATTGCGCAATTCTTTCACCTCCCGATCTAGAATCTGCAGTGGGCGCTCCTCATATCTCAAATTCTCGCTGATCTCGAGAGGCGCAAAGTCGATGACGTGCGACGGGTCGAAGACGTACCTCCTCAGGGTGGAAACATGAAACACATCATGGACACCAGCAAATCTCGGGGGAAGTGCAAGTCGGTAAGCAACTGGCCCGATACGCTCCAATACCTCAAAGGGTCCAATGTATCGGGGACTGAGTTTCCCGCGAATGCCAAACCTCCTTATCCCTTTGGACGGCGAGACTTTCAGAAATACATGATCTCCCACCTGAAACTCTAAGTCTCGTCGCCGAACATCAGCATAGCTCCTCTGTCGACTCTGAGCGATCTGAAGGTGCTGTCGGATCACTCTGACCTTTTCTTCTGCCTCTAGCAACAAATCTGGTCCCAGAGTCCTTCTCTCCCCCACATCACTCCAATATAGCGGTGATCGACATTTACGTCCGTACAACGCTTCAAACGGAGCCATTTGGATGCTCGCTTGAAAGCTGTTGTTGTACGCAAATTCAGCCAGTGATAAGTGTCGAATCCATCCACCGCCAAAATCTAGGACACAAGCCCTCAGCATATCCTCAAGGATTTGAATCGTCCGCTCTGACTGTCCATCAGTCTGTGGGTGGAAAGCTGTACTAAATCTGAGCTGAGTCCCCAAGGTAGTCTGTAAACTCCTCCAGAAACGCGAAGCAAACCTCGGGTCCCTATCTGATACTATGGAAGCTGGTACTCCATGTAACCTCACTATCTCATCCAAATATAATTGGGCTAGTCGCTCGAGTGGCCAAGTAGTCTGTATAGGCAAAAAGTGCGCTGACTTGGTAAGTCGATCCACCACTACCCAGATAGCATCTGCACCTCCTTGTGCCCTCGGTAGTCCGACCACAAAATCCATCGTAATGTGGTCCCATTTCCACTCGGGATTGGAAGACTTTGTAACTTGCCAGCTGGCACTCGATGCTCAGCTTTTACTTGCTGACAAGTTAAACACTGAGACACAAATCTTCCAATATCCCTTTTCATGCCATTCCACCAGAAGTGTGCCTTGAGGTCCTTATACATCTTAGTCCCCCCCAGGATGAAGGGTATAAGGTGTATAATGGGCCTCTCTCAATATCTGCTCTCTGATCTCAGCATCCACTGGCACACATGCTCGGTCCCTGTACTTCAGTACTCCTGCAGCATCCACTGTAAAATCCCCTGATCGATCACTCGGAATCTGATCTCTAATCCTGGTCAAATAGGGGTCCTCACTCTGTCTCTCTCGGATCCTCTCCAGCAGAGTGGGCTGTGTTACGGCATTTTGGTGTTGGCATATTTCGTGAGTCAAGTCAGTGAGTTGAGTCGGAGTCTTAAAGGGATCAAATTGTCAATCAGCAATCAAAGACTTAGAGAAGATTCAACAAGAGCTCAAGTTGACACTCAGTGTCTTGAGTCTTGAAGATTGAAGATGAAGAATTGTGGATTAGTTACATCAATCTCAAGAAGAAAGTATTCAAAAGGATCAGGTATGTTTAACTAAATAATTTTGGTGATCCGAATACTTTCTTATAGTGTAGAAACACTTGGATGAATTTTTAATTGCATAAAAATCAAAAACTGGACATGGGACATGTTCAGGATCCGGATCAGATGATCCAATCCGGATCCCGAAGGGTATTAGTTCATGTGCAAATCCAATCCGGATCCAAGCCTATTCTGATCCGGATCCCGAACATTGGATGTTGCTGAAATTCATGAACGATCCGGATCGGGCCTTGCGATCCGGATCCCGAACCCTTGGATTTCTGGAATCGTCAATCTCGTTACGACGATCCGGATCGCAGTAATCCCGATCCGGATCGCCGTCCTGAAAAATTCCAGATAAGGTATGTTTTTGATTCTTATCTCTTTCCAAAGGTTTCTAAACTATAAATAGACACTTAGGGTTTCTCAAGAAACGTGGGAGCACGGCCGATCAATTTATAAAACACTTGAGAGCAACCCTAGAGGCTAGGTTTTTATCGTTCTTCTTTATAGCCTCTTTTAGGTCAATTCGATGGTTCTTCCAAGATCATATCTTTTGTCGAATTGATCTAATCTTTGCTTAGAGATTTTTCCCATGGATCTTCATTGATAATCTAAGCAAAGGATCACCATCGAAGCCAATATTCTTACCGGCTGAGTTTGCGTCGTGGATTCGACGTGGCACCGTGGATTCGGTGTGTTGAAGGCGTTTCGTGGATTCGAAACGTGTGCTCGTGGATTCGAGTGGCGTTCGTGGATTCGAACGTGTGCAGTGGACGTGCAAACGGTGGAGCGCAAGGTCCGAAGAAATTGAAGGAGGGGTTGAATCCGTGGAGACGGTAATCACCTTGTTATTCTTCGTTTCTTAGTGGATTGTTATTGCGTGGACATCCAACCGGTCAGCGCAAGGTCCGAAGAAGTTGAAGGAGGGGTCGAGTCCGTGGAGTCGGTAATCACCTTGTTATTCTTCTATTCTTAGTGGATTGTTATTGCGTGTTGGTCCCGTGGTTTTTCTCCTGGATTGGAGTTTCCACGTAAATCTCGGTGTGTTGATTTTTATTTTCCGCATTGTTTTTTATTTTTGCACTGAGATTGGTTTTTATAATATTACACCTATTCACCCCCCTCTAGGTGTTTGATAGTACCTATTTAGATCCTTGTGGATCCTAAATAACTCTACAATTGGTATCAGAGCGGGTTTTAGGTTTATCTATCATGATGGGTGAAAGTGGTAATATTTTTAGACCTCCTCTTTTTGATGGGACCAATTATGCATATTGGAAAGTGCGGATGAGAGCTTTTCTCATCTCTATTGATGAGCGGGTATGGCAAACCGTGGAATACGGTTGGGTGCATCCGGTTGAGGAAGTAGGAAATTCTACTACCCCAAAACCTCGCTCTAGATGGTCCAAAGAGGAAATCGAAAGATCTTCTTACAATGGGAAAGGTATGAACGCTTTATTTAATTCTCTTTCCTCGACTGAGTTTACAAGAATTTCCGCGTGTGAAACCGCGAAGGAAATTTGGGATATTCTCAAAATTACACATGAGGGTACTAATCTTGTAAAAATTCAAAAGCTCCAGATGCTTACAAGTCAATTTGACTCTATTCATATGGAAGAGCATGAATTGTTTACAGATTATTACACTAGACTTCAAGATGTAATTAATACATGTGCTAATTTAGGAGAAAAGATCCCGGAGTCGAAAATTGTAAGAAAGATTCTTCGGACTCTTCCGGAACGGTTTAGGGCAAAGGTTACCGCCATTGAAACCGTTAGTCATCCGGATGAGATGAGTGTAGAGGAATTAGTAGGTGCTTTACAAACTTATGAGATGACTTTTCCTACTAATCAAAATTCTTCCAAGTCTTCTTCTAAGCTTACAGGTATTGCATTCAAATCAACAAAGGAAGAAGATGACGAATCGAGTTCCGACGATGAAATCTCTTTTGCCGATTTTGAAGAACAATTGGCGCGGATCACAAAGAAATTTCGTCGGAAATTTTGGAAGAATCGAACCGATGGATCTTCATCCACGAAACCATCTAAAGGATCATCGGGTTCTAAATCCTCTAAACTCAAAGGCGTTGCAAAACCTTCTAAAGAAAAAGAAAAAGATGATTTCGAAGGGGAAATCCGATGTTATCGATGCAAAGGCTACGGCCATATTTCAACGGATTGTCCTTCTAAGAAATCATACAAAAAGAAGGCTTTGCAAGCAAAAACTTGGGACGATTCTAGTTTCGATGAATCGACCTCAAGTGAAGAGGAAAAAGAAAAAATTGTTGCTTTTCATGCCTCTCAAATTCCCTCTTCTAATTTGTGTTTATCATCTTTAGTCACTGACTCTATTCCTTTGATTTTGCATGAAACATCAACATCCGGAGGAGAGTCATCAAGTGAGGGGGAGTCGGACGAAGAAGAACTCGTTGAGGCATACCAACAACTTCTTGCGGAATCAAAGAAGATGGCCAAACTTAACAAGAAGTTGAGGAAGCAACGACTTGAAGTTCAAGACGAGAATCAAGCTTTAAAGATCAAACTTCATGATCTCGAGGAGGAACGAGAGCTTTTATTGGATAACAATAAAATCCTCCAAGAAAAGATAAACCAATCGGAAACAAACGTTAATTCATATATGGACAAGATTGGTTTTCTTGAAAAGCAGTTTGAAGAGATTCATGTCACCAACCAAGCTTTGACCAAGCAAGTTCATCAACTTAAATCCGACATACAAAGGCTTTCAACCGGTTCCAAGAAACTTGATTGTATGTCCGGATTAGGTCAAACAAGCAAGGTTGGTTTGGGATTTAAAAAGAACCAAACTGTGAAGGCTTCAAGTTCCACAATAAATTGAAAGGAAGAACTTGTCACCTATGTGGACTTGAAGGACATTTGGTGAAGAATTGCCCGAAAAAGAGAAAGAAAAATCCTTCGGCAACTTCATCTACGGAGCGGACTCAACGGAATCAAAAGACACATCAAGTCAAAGGAGTTCACTCAACCCACCAAAGGTCCGAGCCACAACATCAATCATTCAAGTGGATCATTGCGAGGCAAAGACCTAAGGTGGACCAACAGTCAAAGCTACCAACCCCCGGGCACAACGAATCAAGACAACCCAAAATCCAGCGATTTTGGATTCGGAAAGGTGATATCTTTCCTTGTCTTAAGTTCTAAATAGCTTATGACTGTGTGTAATGCTTTGATTGGTTTTCCCTTCATATTTTTCTTAATCTTTGCATTACATGTTTTTCAATGCTCTTTGTTTTTATACTTTGTTTTTGAACAAAAGGGTTTTTAACGAACAAGTGCATTGAATAAAAAGGGCTTCACGTTCATTCACTCCAAATTAATTTTACTTGGATTATCAACTTGACTCCATAATCATAATCTTGAAGACACTTCATTAGAGGAGTTGTTTAATTGAGCATTGGTTAAATTGACTTTAATTGCATCCTTTCACGCATTTAGAAATTTATTATGCTTTTGATATCATAATATTTCAATGTTGCAATGATCATTTATGTTAATTAATTCATCTTTTAAGTGATCAAAGTCAATTTCTCTCTCAATGATCTCTTGGTATAGTCATTATCATATTTGATTGCTTAGTCGAGTATGAATGCGAGATCAATTTTTGGTTGAATACCTTATATATTAAATAATTGATAGCCAATTGAGGGGGAGTCAAAGAAAAGTAAAATGCTCAAAAGATGTGGAAAGAGTTACATCCCAATGAGGAGTGTGAAAACTACCACCACATGGAGAAAATAAAAAAAAGATACCCCATGTATGCAAAGCAAATTTTTGTTTTAAAAATGTTGATGAAATGCATAATGAAATACTTGACTCAGTCATATTTCATGGTTGGTATAAGGTGGGATTTTTGATAAAAGATGCTCAAAGAGCCACTCCTTCAACAGATTGTCTAGATATATTATCTAACTTATCTGGGATTTCAAACATCTATTGATCTTTGTATTTCATTTTCTTTACCAAAATTGATGATTTGATAAAGGCATTACTCATAAGATCAGGTTAGATGTAATTGAAAGTGGTCAACTTTAAGAGTTTTAATTTTCATAAATTTTCGTTTCATTTTTGAGTATTTTTGATAGATTTGGTATAATCTATTTCTTGTTGCATGAAACGATGACTTTTGTTTAAAGTTGATGCGCTAAAGTGCTTACATACTCTTTCTGGTTTTTATTTTTCTAAATTATTCTAATGAAAGAAATTTGGATTGAATGACATCTGTGTGAATTCATTGTTTAAAGCACTTAAATTGATTTCTTGATGGAATACAAATCGGTATTTGAAAAGATTCCAAAATCTGGATTTGTTTCAAGAAATTATTTGATTTTTGCTTTCTGGTACCGGTACGCAATCTGCATTTTTGTTATATACCGGAACTGAGCTTTTATCTCTCTTTCTCTATGAACTAATTTCCTTTTGTCTAGTATGTTCACTGTTTGACAATTTGTGACAAAAAGGGGGAGAAGAGAAATGACGGAGATGAGATCATCAAGAGAGGACAAACGAAAATGGAAAAATGGGGGAGAACGGAAAATGATGATCGTATCACAAAGGGGGAGAACATAGATGCTCAAGAACATGGAGAACATGGAGAACATGTTAGAGATGTGAGATGCTCAAGATAGGGGGAGATAAAGAAAAGATTGAAAGAGCCGAAAAACAAAAGAACCAAAAGGACGAATCAAATGTAGGATTTTAATTTCTAACGACTAACGTTTGATTTTGTTTGGAGTTTTGTTTTGCAGGAATTACATCACTTTAAGACTCCAAGTCCTAAGTCATAGAGTATGTTCTAGGACTGTTTGGTTCAAATGTAATTTTGTATTTATTGGATCTTTCACGCAAAGAAAATCAATGTTTTGGTGATGACATTGAATTTCGAATTTTTTGGTTTAAGATGAGTGACTTGAGCGTTTTTATGTATTTTTGGGTTTTGTCACGAAATTGCCAAAGGGGGAGATTGTTACGGCATTTTGGTGTTGGCATATTTCGTGAGTCAAGTCAGTAAGTTGAGTCGGAGTCTTAAAGGGATCAAATTGTCAATCAGCAATCAAAGACTTAGAGAAGATTCAACAAGAGCTCAAGTTGACACTCAGTGTCTTGAGTCTTGAAGATTGAAGATGAAGAATTGTGGATCAGTTACATCAATCTCAAGAAGAAAGTATTCAAAAGGATCAGGTATGTTTAACTAAATAATTTTGGTGATCCGAATACTTTCTTATAGTGTAGAAACACTTGGATGAATTTTTAATTGCATAAAAATCAAAAACTGGACATGGGACATGTTCAGGATCCGGATCAGATGATCCAATCCGGATCCCGAAGGGTATTAGTTCATGTGCAAATCCAATCCGGATCCAAGCCTATTCTGATCCGGATCCCGAACATTGGATGTTGCTGAAATTCATGAACGATCCGGATCGGGCCTTGCGATCCGGATCCCGAACCCTTGGATTTCTGGAATCGTCAATCTCGTTACGACGATCCGGATCGCAGTAATCCCGATCCGGATCGCCGTCCTGAAAAATTCCAGATAAGGTATGTTTTTGATTCTTATCTCTTTCCAAAGGTTTCTAAACTATAAATAGACACTTAGGGTTTCTCAAAACGTGGGGAGCACGGCCGATCAATTTATAAAACACTTGAGAGCAACCCTAGAGGCTAGGTTTTTATCGTTCTTCTTTATAGCCTCTTTTAGGTCAATTCGATGGTTCTTTCAAGAACATATCTTTTGTCGAATTGATCTAATCTTTGCTTAGAGATTTTTCCCATGGATCTTCATTGATAATCTAAGCAAAGGATCACCATCGAAGCCAATATTCTTACCGGCTGAGTTTGCGTCGTGGATTCGACGTGGCACCGTGGATTCGGTGTGTTGAAGGCGTTTCGTGGATTCGAAACGTGTGCTCGTGGATTCGAGTGGCGTTCGTGGATTCGAACGTGTGCAGTGGACGTGCAAACGGTGGAGCGCAAGGTCCGAAGAAATTGAAGGAGGGGTTGAATCCGTGGAGACGGTAATCACCTTGTTATTCTTCGTTTCTTAGTGGATTGTTATTGCGTGGACATCCAACCGGTCAGCGCAAGGTCCGAAGAACTTGAAGGAGGGGTCGAGTCCGTGGAGTCGGTAATCACCTTGTTATTCTTCTATTCTTAGTGGATTGTTATTGCGTGTTGGTCCCGTGGTTTTTCTCCTGAATTGGAGTTTCCACGTAAATCTCGGTGTGTTGATTTTTATTTTCCGCATTGTTTTTTATTTTTGCACTGAGATTGGTTTTTATAATATTACACCTATTCACCCCCCTCTAGGTGTTTGATAGTACCTATTTAGATCCTGGTGGATCCTAAATAACTCTACAGGCTGCACAACCAAAGACATCAGTCTAGCAGAGTCCCAGGGGACACAACCTCTAACTCGAGTCGTCTCATCTCCTCTAACAATGGCGCCTGATCTGTAATCAACATAGACAAACTCTGTACTGCTCTCCTGCTTAATGCATCAGCGACCACGTTAGCCTTGCCTGGGTGGTAAAGAATGTCCACATCATAATCCTTTAATAGCTCTAACCACCTGCGCTGCCTCAAGTTCAGCACTTTCTGCGTGAACAGATACTTTAAACTCTCGTGGTCGGTGTATATCTCACAATGCTCTCCGTACAGGTAATGGCGCCAAAGCTTCAGTGCAAACACCACGGCAGCAAGCTCCAAGTCATGGGTAGGGTAATTCTTCTCGTAATCCTTAAGCTGTCTCGATGCATAAGCAATTACCCTCCCTTCCTGCATCAGCACGCATCCAAGTCCACTGTGCGATGCATCACTGTAGATCACATATCCTTTCCCCATAACAGGGAGGGAAAGGATAGGAGCGGTCATCAATCTATCCTTTAGCTCCTCAAAGCTCCTCTGGCAGTCCTCACTGTTACGGAATTTGAGTTGACGTATTTCGTGAAAGTGTTAAGTCTTGAAGATTGAAGATGAGAAAAGTTTGGATCATGTACCTCAATCTCAAGAAAGAAGAATTCAAAAGGATCAGGTATGTTTAACTAAAGATTTTTGGTGATCCGAATACTTCTTGTAGTGTAGAAACACTTGGAAGAATTTCTAATTGCATAAATATCAAAAACTGGACATGGGACATGTTCAGGATCCGGATCAGACCTTGCAATCTGGATCCCGAAGGGTGTTCGTTCATACAATGGTTCAATCCGGATCGCAGCATCTTTTGATCCGGATCCCGAACACTAGTTTTACCTTTGTGCTTGAACGATCCGGATCAGGATTTGCAATCCGGATCCCGAACATGGGTGTTTGGTGAAACTGTATGAACGATCCGGATCGGGAACTTCGATCCGGATCCCGAACCCTGTTTTCTGGAATTGTCTATCACGCTACGACGATCCGGATCGCAGCTAATCCGATCCGGATCGCCGTCCTGAAAATTTCCAGAAAAGGTTGTTTTTGATCCTTATCTTCTTCCAATGGTTTCTAACCTATAAATAGACCCTTTATTCATTTTCTAGGGCATCGGGACTAATAGAAAAATACGACCGAAAGAGAAAAATCCACATATAGAGAAGAAAGGAAATCAATAGATTAATTCTATGTTTCTTCATCTATATTGATTGATTTGATTCTAGGTTTTCCAAACTCAGATTTTGAGTAGAATCAAATCAATGAATACTTAGATGGTATTTCCGATCTATTTCTAATCTAAGTATTCGGCGGATCATCACCACCCAAAAACAACGATTTACCCTAAATCGGCGCGTGGACTCGCGTGGCCTTGTGGATTCAAGGTGCAACCGCTCTCGTGGATTCGGAGCGAGGTACGTTCGTGGATTCGAAGCGTGCTACTGGGTGAAGACCGTGGATTCGGTCGGACGTCGTGGACTCGACGTTGGACGCTGTGGATTCAGCGTTGGGCGCAGATCGTGGATTCGAGAAGCGTCGTGGAGCGAGCGGAGAAGATCTACTAGGAGCGTATGGTAAAAGGTTGAGTCGTCTGTGAGTACGTTATATCACCTTGTACGTGTGTTAATTCTAGTGGATTTCGCCGTGTTATCGGTCCCGTGGTTTTTTACTCCGGTTTGGAGTTTTTCCACGTAAAAATCTTGCGTGTTCATTTATTTTTCCGCATTGGGTTTTATTGCGCAATGATTTTTTGAGTGTTTATTGTTTACACCTATTCACCCCCCTCTAGGTGTTTTTTCCCCTATTTAGATCCATTACCTATAACCCAACAAGTGGTATCAGAGCGGGAATAGGGTTGTAAACAATGGTTGAAGGTGGAAACATCAATCGACCCCCTTTCTTTGATGGAACAAATTATGCGTACTGGAAAGTACGGATGAAAGCCTTTTTAATTTCCATCGACGAAAGGGTGTGGCAATCAATTGAATTAGGATGGTCTAATCCAACTGAAATTATTTCTGATGTTCGCACCTTAAAACCTAGGTCGAAATGGACCAAGGAAGAGATAGATTCATCTTCTTACAATGGCAAAGGAATTAATGCTCTATTTAATGCTTTGTCACAAACAGAGTTCTCTCGCGTCTCGGCATGTGAGACTGCGAAAGAAATCTGGGATGTTCTTCAAGTTACGCATGAGGGAACTAACCTTGTGAAGATTCAGAAACTGCAAATGCTTACGAGCAAGTTTGACTCTATTTCTATGGCAGAAAATGAATCTTTCACTGACTATTACACACGATTGCAAGACATCGTAAACTCATGTGCTAACTTGGGAGAGAAGATTCCAGAATTTAAAGTTGTAAGAAAATTTTAAGAACTCTTCCTGAACGATTTCGCCCGAAGGTCGCAGCCATTGAAACAATTAAACACCCGGACGAAATGCGTGTAGAAGAATTAGTTGGTGCTTTACAAACTTATGAAATGACATTTCCTACTAACTATTCTTCTGGAAAGGCATCCTCTTCTAAGTCTTCAGGTTATGCATTGAAAACAACAAAGGAAGAAGACGCGGATTCATCCTCCTCGGACGATGACGAGAACCTATCTATGGAGGACTTTGAGAAGCAGCTCGCTCTCTTGACAAGGAAGTTTCGCCGCAACTTTCGAAGGGGTAATTCAAGCAAAACTCCATCCTTCGGAAAGTCGAAGAAAGGCAAGGGTTCTTCAAGTTACAAGTCAAGAAAGCAAGAGAACTTCTCAAAGGATAAGAAAAGTTCAGAGGGACAAGTACAGTGCTTCAAATGTCGAGGCTACGGCCACATTGCAACGGAGTGTCCCAACAAGAATCCGGCAAAGAAGAAGCGATGCAAGTCGTCACTTGGGATGACAACTCCACGTCAAATGAGTCATCCTCAAGTGATGAAGAAGACAACGCGACAGCATTCCACGCGTCCACTACATCTTCACCCTTCATGTGCTTGATGGCAAGTACCTCCGATTCCTTGTCCAACTCCTCCCATGTTGAAAAGAACGCTACGGACAACGAATCGAGCAATTCTGAAGGTGAAGATTTTGCTCTTGCCTACCATAAGCTTTTGAGGGATTCAAAGAAACTGGCAAAGCAAAACCGGAGTTTGAGAGGGAGATTGCAGGATCTCGAAGAAGAAGCAAAAAGGGCATCTTCTCTCTCAAACGCTCTTGAAGTGGAAAGGGATAATCTAGTCAAAGCAAATGTTTCCCTTCAAGAGAAAAATGAGCTTTTCGAGAAAGAACATAGAAATTGGTGGATAAAGCGAATTATTTCTCAAAGCTCTACGACGAGGCTCGACAGGATAAAATGGAAATGACAAAGACCATACTCCAACTAAAGGATGACTTAAAGCGATTCTCTTCTGGAAGGAGTAAGTTGGACAGGCTTCTTGGTCTTGGTCAAACAAATAAGTTCGGCCTCGGATACACTCAAACTGGAGACATTCCAAGTTCGAGTGGGACAGTTTTTGTGCCTCAGTCGGTATCTCCTCCTCCGACACCGGAATTCACGACAAGCAACGACAACAAGCCTACTTCATCCTCCTCGGGATCGTCAAGAACTAAGGTATGTTTTCGTTGTGGCATTTCAGGGCACATAAGGAGAAATTGCAAGACGGGAGCCAAACGCACACCTCAAGCACCTCTTGCAATGACTACCAAAAAGGTGATTCCTCAGAAATCAATGCAAATCATTTGAAGGAAAAGAGCCTTGGTAGTTCACCGCTCAAGACGACATCATCAAGGAGCAGCAATCTTCAACAAGACGCTTTCACCTAGGAGATAACTTCACGACCATTACCGACGCATTCCAAAAAGGTTTGGGTGCGCAAAGGTGAAATTTTCCCTTGTCTTGTTACCAATGTTTCCTTGCATGCATATGATAGTTCGTCTTGGTATCTGGATAGCGGGTGTTCCCGTCACATGACCGGTGACAAAAACTGTTTTCAAACCTTTGAGAAAATCTCCGGAGGACTTGTTGTTTTCGGAGATGGTCGGTCTTCCAAAATTGTTGGAAAAGGAACGGTAGCTATTCCGGATGGCCCGGTTCTAAATAATGTGTTATTTGTTAATGGCCTTAAGACTAACCTCATAAGCATAAGTCAACTTTGTGACAATGGTTATTCAGTTAATTTTTCATCTGATGAATGTACTGTAACTGACAAGAACCATGTTTTCTTTTTAAAAGGGGTTAGATCAGAAAACAATTGTTATGTAGTTCCTCATAAAATTTCTGAAAAATGTAACCTAGCTTCTTTGAAAAATGAAACACTTTGGCATGAAAGGCTAGGTCACATAAACTTTAAGGAACTTGCTAGAATTTCAAACAAAGATGTGGTCAAGGGGGTTCCTAAACTTTCTTTTGAACAAAACATTGTGTGTGGCGGTTGCCAAAAGGGAAAACAGTCTAGGACTGCACACAAGAACTTGAACCACATAGGTACAAAACGGCCTTTGGAACTTTTGCACATGGATTTAATGGGGCCAACTCGTCAACCATCTTTGGGAGGTAAATGGTATATTTTCTTATTGGTTGATGATTTCTCTAGATATTCTTGGGTAGCATTTTTAAAAGAGAAAGCTGATACTTTTGATTCTTTTCACGAGATTTGCCATCGTATTATGATTGAAAAGAATGAAAAGATTACTCGAGTTAGAAGTGATAGAGGTGGAGAATTCATAAATTCTAAATTCATTGATTTTTGCACTTCAAACGGCATTAAACATGAATTCTCAGCACCCTATACACCTCAACAGAATGGTGTAGTCGAGCGCAAAAACAGGGTCGTACAGGAGATGGCACGTGTTATGCTTCATAGCCGGAACCTACCGTTATATTTTTGGGCTGAAGCGGTGAACACTGCTGTCTATGTAATTAATCGAGTGTATTTGCGCCCGGGGACTTTAAATACACCATATGAACTATGGTTTTGTAGAAAACCGAACATCAAATATTTTCGTATCTTTGGGAGTCGGTGTTTTATTTTACGTGACCGCGAGAATCTTGGAAAATTTGACTCTCGAAGTGACGAAGGGATTTTCTTAGGTTATTCTACAAACAGTAGAGCATATCGAGTTTTTAACTTAGAATCTAAGACGATCGTAGAATCGATAAATGTTAAGGTAGATGAAGCTTTTCACTTTGAATCTGAAAAATCTACCCTCGATATCTCTCTTGATGATGATACACCTGCTAATGCATCTTCTTCTAACAATTCTTTCGATAATAATGATGCATCTAACGGTTCTTCAAGTTTATCTGATGTGCAGGAATCATCTCGTGTACCTCCGACTACTCCTTACCTCAAACGTTACGCATCTCCAAGGATCATCCTGAATCGAACATCATTGGAGATCCACAAGAAGGAGTTAGAACTCGGAGACAATTGGTTTGCGGATTCGCTGCTACGTATCTCAAATCGAACCAAAGAATGTTGATGAAGCTCTTCAGGATGACTACTGGATTGAAGCAATGCAGGAAGAGCTCCATCAATTTGAGCGAAACAAAGTCTGGGAATTAACGAAGCCTCCGAAGCAACACAATGTGATAGGTACCAAATGGATTTTCAAGAACAAGAAAAATGAAGATGGTACTATCATCAGGAACAAAGCAAGGTTAGTTGCTCAAGGCTACTCTCAAGTAGAAGGTATAGACTTTGATGAAACTTTCGCCCCTGTAGCTAGACTCGAGTCCATTCGTATCTTATTTGCGATAGCTTGTCATTTTAAAATCAAATTATTTCAAATGGACGTTAAGAGCGCCTTTTTAAATGGGTTTTTAAATGAGGAAGTTTATGTGGCTCAACCGAAAGGTTTTGTGGACCATAAACTACCTAACCATGTTTTTCGTCTGAAAAAGGCTCTTTACGGTCTGAAACAAGCACCGCGAGCATGGTACGAAAGGTTGACAAAGCACCTTTTGGAAAAGGGCTATACTCGAGGGGGAGCTGACAGGACTCTCTTTGTGAAGCATTATCAAAACAATTTCATTGTAGCACAAATCTATGTCGATGACATTGTATTTGGCGCAACAAGAGATAATGATGCTTCTAAATTCGCGGAGACCATGGAAAGCGAATTTGAGATGTCCATGATGGGCGAATTGACTTATTTCCTTGGATTACAAGTTAAACAAAACGATGAAGGAATTCACTTGTGTCAATCCAAGTATGCAATGGAGTTGGTCAAAAAGTTTGATTTAGAAAATTCTAAGGATTTTCCAACTCCAATGGGAACTAGCCATAAGGGACTTGGAAGTGAATCACATAGTGAGAATGTAGACGAGAAATTGTATCGAAGTATGATTGGAAGTCTACTATATCTCACGGCTAGTCGCCCGGATATATCCTTCAGTGTTGGGATTTGCGCGAGATATCAATCAGACGAAAGTATGGAAAGATAGATAGATCGAGTAGAATGTAGAGAATAGAAGGATGGAAGATATCAATTGTCACCTAATGAGGTCAGGGATATATCGTGTTGGGAATGCGAGATATCAATCAGCACCGAAGGAGGTTCACCTGAAAGCGGTGAAACGGATCATCCGGTACATCAAAGGTACAATAAATTTCGGAATTTGGTATCCTATGGGAACAAGTTTGGATATAGTTGGATACTCAGATGCCGATTGGGCTGGATCAGTGGATGATCGGAAAAGCACGAGCGGTGCATGCTTCTATCTTGGCCATTGCCTTGTTGCATGGCACAGTAAAAAGCAGAATTGCATAGCACTCTCGACTGCCGAAGCGGAGTATATTTCAGCAGGAAGTTGTTCAACCCAATTGATTTGGATGAAAAGCGTGTTGAGCGATTTCCGGATTTCAGCATCTTCGGTAACCATTTTATGTGACAACACTAGTGCTATTAACATTTCAAAAAACCCTGTGTTGCACTCTAGAACAAAACATATTGAACTTAGATATCATTTTCTTAGAGAGCTAGTTGAATCAAATATTCTTCAACTGTCATATATTTCAACTGAGGATCAATTAGCTGATATCTTAACAAAACCTTTGGATCAAAAACGTTTTATTCACTTGCGTAAAGCAATTGGCATGCTTTCCTTGAAATAACCTCTTTTGAAACTTTTGCTAAGGTTAGGTTTTGTTTTTGTTTTGTTTTGTTCTTTATCTATGTTGGTATATAGGACATTAATTGAGCATAAATCATAATTGACTTTAATTGCATCTTTTCATGCATTTAGAAATTTATTATGCTTTTGATATCATAATATTTCAATGTTGCAATGATCATTTATGTTAATTAAGTCATCTTTTAAGTGATCAAAGTCAATTTCTCTCTCAACGATCTCTTGGTATAGTCATTATCTTATTTGACTGTTTAGTCGAGTATGAATGCGAGATCAATTTTTGGTTGAATACCTTATATATTAAATAATTGATAGCCAATTGAGGGGGAGTCAAAGAAATGTAAAATGCTCAAAAGATGTGGAAAGAGTTACATCCCAATGAGGAGTGTGAAAACTACCACCACATGGAGGAAATGAAAAAAAAAAGATACCCCATGTATGCAAAGCAAATTTTTGTTTTAAAAATTGTTGATGAAATGCATATTGAAATACTTGACTCAGTCAAATTTCATGGTTGGTATAAGGTGGGATTTTTGATAAAAGATGCTCAAAGAGCCACTCCTTCAACAGATTGTCTAGATATATTATCTAACTTATCTGGGATTTCAAACATCTATTGATCTTGGTATTTCATTTTCTTTACCAAAATTGATGATTTGATAAAGGCATTACGCATAAGATCAGGATAGATGTGATTGAAGTTGTTCAACTTTAAGTGTTTTAATTTCATAAATTTTCGTTTCATTTTTGAGTATTTTTGATAGATTTGGTATAATCTATTTCTTGTTGTATGAAACGATGATTTTTGTTTAAAGTTGATATGCTAAAGTGCTTACATACTTTTTCTGGATTTTATGGAATTTTTCTAAATTTTTCTGAGAAAAAGTTGAAGCCGATCCGGATCGGACTAAGTGATCCGGATCCCGAACGCAGGCTTTTCCTGCGGGTAGCCGATCCGGATCACATTCTCGATCCGATCCGGATCACGGCTAGGGTTTTAATAAGAACAAAGGGTTTTGATTTCTTTTACCCAATCTTTTGTTCTTAAGTCTCTAGAGCTTCTCTCTCTAGATTTCTTGCATCTTGGAGCTTTCAAACTCAAGTTCTTCGATTCAAGTAAGTTTTATTGATCAAAATCTCGGTTTTTCACAGTTTTTCTTATTTGCTCAAAACGTGAGTTGAAATCTTGGATCTTTTTCGTTTGTGAATGGTTTTTGATCAAATTTCTTTTGAAATAAGAACTCTGGGTAGATTAGTTTTGATTATATGCTGGGTTTTCTCAAGATTAACGAATTTTTGGGCTTCGATTTCTAAAAATTCTGTTTTAGGGCATAAAAGAGGAATTTTTGAAAATCATGGAATTGATCTATTTTTAAAATTCTTTTTGCAAAACTAATTTGATTCTTGGCTTCTCTACATGATTATGATTGTTTGGGTACAATTTTTCAAATTTTTCAAAATTGACAATTTTTCATGTGTTCTTGAGTTGTTCTTCACAGGATACTTTTCTCACTAGCAGCGAAAATGGTGATCACCTGGATCATTTTCCTACTTGCTGCCATGGTCCATGCTAAGGACACTGCCAAACCTAAGAAAGCAAAGAGATCGAAGAAAGCTCGGAGTGATTCCGAGACAGAATCAGAGACGGCTTCTATTGACTGGGATAACCTCGAGATCGAGGAAAATGTCCCCATTGTCTCAAAAGGGAAAGCTACTGCTGAAGCCTCAAAGGCAAAGCCTCCTCCTACTGCTGCAGAAAAAGGAAAAGCTCCCATGGACCCAAGTCCAATTGGAACAAGAATGAAAACCGGTGCAAGAAAAAGAGGCAGTGCTAGGGGCATTTCGATTAACGAACCTATTGCTAGCCAGCCTCCTCAACAGGAATTCATCAGCTCCGCAAGAATCAAAGATTTTGAGAAAAGGGAATGCATTGGCGAAAGACATGTCAATGTCCAACCGATGAAGGAACGATCTGCAGTCTTTGGGATTTTGTTTGACCAGGTCGGTCTTGCTCCAATTTGCAACTTCCCTGAGACTACTGGGTACTGTCCACACTCAGTACGAATGTTTTATCAGAACGCTGCAAGTTTAATTGATCACGATGACGGACGTCGAGAATTTCATACTTTGGTTAAAAATATCAAAATCAAAGTCACACCCCAACTGATTGGAGAAGTGCTAGGAATGAAAGCCAGATCTGATGGACTTCATTACCTGAAAACTCAAAGCTTCAACGACAACTCCTGGAGAGTGGTTGTCAATGGAATTTGTCTTCCAGATACTTGTCAACCGGAAATTCTGTTTTCTCTAAAGAGCTTCGACCAGAGTATCGGTATATAAACTTCATTGTCTGCTACAACATTCTTCCCAACATGAACACGAAGGTTCTTCGATGGGATAGGATGTTATTCCTTTATCTTCTTGGAAACCCGGCGCATTGATGGGAGCAAACTTGAATATTCCTTTCCTCATTTGGTCAAGGATGGCGCGGTATGTGGAACACTCTCACCCCACAGAGAGACTACCCTATCCAATGATAATCATGCGCATCCTTAGAAAGTTTAAAGTCGATACAAGCGCGAGCTCATACATGTACAGTTTGGGCACCATTAATGAGACAACAATTGTGAAGTCTCTATCGACAAAACAAGATGATCCTCCATCTCCTCCAATCCGACAACGAGCTCGACCACCAGCAACTACTTCTACAGCTCCTGTTCCACCAGCACAGCAAGCACCTCCATCCACTTCTGATGATGATGCTTCTGTCAGCTCAATCTTTAAAGAACAACAGCGACTCTCCAACGAACAAGAACGCATGTCTGCTGAGTTCGCTGAAATGAAGGAAGATCTCAAAGAAGTCAAGAAAGAACAAGCTGTGATGATTCAAGATCTCAAAGAAGTGAAGAAGGAGCAAGCTTCTATGAATAAACGGATCAAGAAAATGTTTCAGAAGCTTGGGTGTATCAGTTCTGACGATTCTCCATAAATTTTCCTTCTAATCTTTTCTTTTGCAGGTTTTTAAGTTTCTTAATTTGTATTTAAACTTGTTTAACTCTCCTTACACTTTGTAGTTTTGCTAATTTTTGGCTTTGTTTGTGACAAAAAGGGGGAGAGAGAGTAGAAAACTTGAGTGAGAACTTTGACAAAACTTTGAACTTTGACTTTGGTGGAAGGTAAGTATTACAACTTTTGGTTTTTATTTGTGATTTGTTGCATGTCCCTACTAACTATTTGACTAACTATTTGGGCATGTATTATTACTAACAAGTTGCTAACAATTATGACATTTGGAATCTTATTGCTTAGAAGATATGTCATTGGTTGATTATGATCTTATTACATATCTGAATTACTAAATGTCATGATGAGTATAAACTCTATCTCTGCTTGGTTTTGAATGCTAAATATTCTTGAGGTATCTAACGATTTCTTTTGTCAAGAATGATTTCTTTTTGCAGAGAGTACAGATGTCTAAGTCTAGAGTCTGTTTTAGGAGTTTATCTCATGTATTTAAATTTTTGGATCTCCATTGTAAATTTTTGTTGTATGGTGATAGCAACAAAAATATCCTTTTTGAATTTTCTTTAGTGGATTTGTGTTTTGTCACGAAACCGCCAAAGGGGGAGATTGTTACGGAATTTGAGTTGGCGTATTTCGTGAAAGTGTTATGTCTTGAAGATTGAAGATGAGAAAAGTTTGGATCATGTACCTCAATCTCAAGAAAGAAGAATTCAAAAGGATCAGGTATGTTTAACTAAAGATTTTTGGTGATCCGAATACTTCTTGTAGTGTAGAAACACTTGGAAGAATTTTAATTGCATAAAAATCAAAAACTGGACATGGGACATGTTCAGGATCCGGATCAGACCTTGCAATCCGGATCCCGAAGGGTGTTCGTTCATACAATGGTTCAATCCGGATCGCAGCATCTTTGATCCGGATCCCGAACACTAGTTTTACCTTTGTGGTTGAACGATCCGGATCAGGCTTTGCAATCCGGATCCCGAACACTGGTGTTTGGTGAAACTGTATGAACGATTCGGATCAGGAACTTCGATCCGGATCCCGAACCCTGTTTTCTGGAATTGTCTATCACGCTACGACGATCCGGATCACAGCTAATCCGATCCGGATCGCCGTCCTGAAAATTTCCAGAAACGGATGGTTTTTGATCCTTATCTTCTTCCAATGGTCTCTAACCTATAAATAGACCCTTTATTCATTCTCTAGGGCATCGGGACTTAATAGAAAAATACGACCGAAAGAGAAAAATCCTCATATAGAGAAGAAAGGAAATCAATAGATTAATTCTATATTTCTTCATCTATATTGATTGATTTGATTCTAGGTTTTCCTAACTCAGATTTTGAGTAGAATCAAATCAATGAATACTTAGATGGTATTTCCGATCTATTTCTAATCTAAGTATTCGGCGGATCATCACCACCCAAAAACAACGATTTACCCTAAATCGGCGCGTGGACTCGCGTGGCCTTGTGGATTCAAGGTGCAACCGCTCTCGTGGATTCGGAGCGAGGTACGTTCGTGGATTCGAAGCGTGCTACTGGGTGAAGACCGTGGATTCGGTCGGACGTCGTGGACTCGACGTTGGACGCTGAGGATTCGGCGTTGGGCGCAGATCGTGGATTCGAGAAGCGTCGTGGAGCGAGCGGAGAAGATCTACTAGGAGCGTATGGTAAAAGGTTGAGTCGTCTGTGAGTACGTTAAATCACCTTGTACGTGTTTTAATTCTAGTGGATTTCGCCGTGTTATCGGTCCCGTGGTTTTTTACTCAGGCTTGGAGTTTTTCCACGTAAAAATCTTGCGTGTTCATTTACATTTCCGCATTGGGTTTTATTGCGCAATGATTTTTTGAGTGTTTATTGTTTACACCTATTCACCCCCCTCTAGGTTTTTTTTTCCCTATTTAGATCCATTACATATAACCCAACACTCACTCCAGATAAACTTAACTCCTTTACGCGTCAACTGAGTGAGGGGTGTGGAGAGCTTCGCAAAGCCTTCCACAAACCGACGATAATAACCAGCTAATCCCATGAAGCTGCGCACCTCTGATACAGTCGTCGGTCGGGGCCAATCACGAACTGCCTCATTCTTCGCCGGGTCTACAGCCACACCAGCGGCGAAAATCACATGGCCCAAGAAAGCTACCTCCCGAAGCCAAAACTCGCACTTCGCAAGCTTGGCGTACAACTTCTTCTCTCGTAGAAGTTGTAGCACAGTCCTCAAGTACTCCTCATGCTCGGCCTCGCTTCGGGAGTAAATAAGGATATCATCAATAAACACCACCACAAAACGATCTAGAAAGGGCCGAAATATCCTGTTCATCAAGTCCATAAAGGCGGCAGGGGCATTAGTCAATCCAAACGGCATAACTGTAAACTCATAATGCCCATACCGTGATCTGAAAGCAGTCTTAGGAATATCCTCGGCCTTCACCTTCAATTGGTGGTAACCAGACTGTAGATCAATCTTGGAAAATACACAAGACCCTTGCAGCTGATCAAAGAGATCGTCGATGCGCGACAGGGGTACTTGTTCTTGATGGTTACTTTATTCAATTCCCTATAGTCCACACACAGCCGGAGTGACCCATCCTTCTTCTTCTTCACGAATAGCACCGGCGCTCCCCAAGGCGACACACTTGGTCTAATAAAGCCCTTATCCATCAGATCTTGCAGCTGTGCTTTAAGCTCTCGCAGCTCAGCCGGTGCCATCCGATAAGGAGCCTTAGAGATTGGCGCAGTTTCGGGAACTACGTCAATCACAAACTCAATCTCTCTGTCTGGCGGCATACGCGTCAACTCAGGTGGAAAAACATCCGGAAACTCGCGGGCAATAGGAATATCCCCGAGTCCCGGTGCCGTCGTAGGCCCCTCAACAATACTAGCCAAAAAGGCTACACATCCTCGATGAATCATCCGCCTCGCTCGGGAAGTCGAAACCATAGAGGCAAGGAAAGCACTCTGACATCCCCGATATACAAACATCTCCTGGCCTGGCTCTCTAAAAGTGACAGTCCTCGCGGCAAAATCAATAGTCGCGAAATACCGAGCCAGCCAGTCCATCCCAAGAACCACATTAAAGTCCCTCAGTTGTCTCAAGACCTACAGGTCCGCTGGCATAATCCAGGACTCGATCTGCATCGGGCAGGACCAACAACACTCCTCCACGTGCAATGTGTGATCGAAAATCTGAACCTCTCATGCACGTGGCAAAAGTCCTACCTCTAACCCATGTAATGATGCAAATGATCTACTAATGAAAGAATGCGAGGCTCCAGTATCAAATAAGATATGAATCCAAATGCCAGAAATAGACCATACTGTTACGGAATTTGAGTTGGCGTATTTCGTGAAAGTATTAAGTCTTGAAGATTGAAGATGAAAGAAGTTTGGATCATATACCTCAATCTCAAGAAAGAAGAATTCAAAAGGATCAGGTATGTTTAACTAAAGATTTTTGGTGATCCGAATACTTCTTGTAGTGTAGAAACACTTGGAAGAATTTTTTATTGCATAAAAATCAAAAACTGGACATGGGACATGTTCAGGATCCGGATCAGACCTTGCAATCCGGATCCCGAAGGGTGTTCGTTCATACAATGGTTCAATCCGGATCGCAGCATCCTTTGATCCGGATCCCGAACACTAGTTTTACCTTTGTATTTGAACGATCCGGATCAGGCTTTGCAATCCGGATCCCGAACGTTGGTGTTTGGTGAAACTGTATGAACGATCCGGATCGGAACTTCGATCCGGATCCCGAACATTGTTTTTCTGGAAACCGTCTTTCTTGCTACGCAATCCGGATCGCAGAAATCCGATCCGGATCGCCGTCCGTAAAATTTCCAGAAAAGGCAAGTTTTTGATCCTTATCTTCTTCCAATGGTCTCTAACCTATAAATAGACCCTTTATTCATTTTCTAGGGCATCCGAAAATAATAGAAAAATACGACCGAAAGAGAAAAATCCACATATAGAGAAGAAAGGAAATCAATAGATTAATTCTATGTTTCTTCATCTATATTGATTGATTTGATTCTAGGTTTTCCAAACTCAGATTTTGAGTAGAATCAAATCAATGAATACTTAGATGGTATTTCCGATCTATTTCTAATCTAAGTATTCGGCGGATCATCACCACCCAAAAACAACGATTTACCCTAAATCGGCGCGTGGACTCGCGTGGCCTTGTGGATTCAAGGTGCAACCGCTCTCGTGGATTCGGAGCGAGGTACGTTCGTGGATTCGAAGCGTGCTACTGGGTGAAGACCGTGGATTCGGTCGGACGTCGTGGACTCGACGTTGGACGCTGTGGATTCAGCGTTGGGCGCAGATCGTGGATTCGAGAAGCGTCGTGGAGCGAGCGGAGAAGATCTACTAGGAGCGTATGGTAAAAGGTTGAGTCGTCTGTGAGTACGTTATATCACCTTGTACGTGTGTTAATTCTAGTGGATTTCGCCGTGTTATCGGTCCCGTGGTTTTTTACTCCGGTTTGGAGTTTTTCCACGTAAAAATCTTGCGTGTTCATTTATTTTTCCGCATTGGGTTTTATTGCGCAATGATTTTTTGAGTGTTTATTGTTTACACCTATTCACCCCCCTCTAGGTGTTTTTTCCCCTATTTAGATCCATATTAGTATAACCCAACAAGTGGTATCAGAGCGGGAATAGGGTTGTAAACAATGGTTGAAGGTGGAAACATCAATCGACCCCCTTTCTTTGATGGAACAAATTATGCGTACTGGAAAGTACGGATGAAAGCCTTTTTAATTTCCATCGACGAAAGGGTGTGGCAATCAATTGAATTAGGATGGTCTAATCCAACTGAAATTATTTCTGATGTTCGCACCTTAAAACCTAGGTCGAAATGGACCAAGGAAGAGATAGATTCATCTTCTTACAATGGCAAAGGAATTAATGCTTTATTTAATGCTTTGTCACAAACAGAGTTCTCTCGCGTCTCGGCATGTGAGACTGCGAAAGAAATCTGGGATGTTCTTCAAGTTACGCATGAGGGAACTAACCTTGTGAAGATTCAGAAACTGCAAATGCTTACGAGCAAGTTTGACTCTATTTCTATGGCAGAAAATGAATCTTTCACAGACTATTACACACGATTGCAAGACATCGTAAACTCATGTGCTAACTTGGGAGAGAAGATTCCAGAATTTAAAGTTGTAAGAAAGATATTAAGAACTCTTCCTGAACGATTTCGCCCGAAGGTCGCAGCCATTGAAACAATTAAACACCCGGACGAAATGCGTGTAGAAGAATTAGTTGGTTCATTACAAACTTATGAAATGACATTTCCTACTAACTATTCTTCGGGAAAGGCATCCTCTTCTAAGTCTTCAGGTTATGCATTGAAAACAACAAAGGAAGAAGACGCGGATTCATCCTCCTCAGACGATGACGAGAACCTATCTATGGAGGACTTTGAGAAGCAGCTCGCTCTCTTGACAAGGAAGTTTCGCCGCAACTTTCGAAGGGGTAATCCAAGCAAAACTCCATCCTTCGGAAAGTCGAAGAAAGGCAAGGGTTCTTCAAGTTACAAGTCAAGAAAGCAAGAGAACTTCTCAAAGGATAAGAAAAGTTCAGAGGGACAAGTACAGTGCTTCAAATGTCGAGGCTACGGCCACATTGCAACGGAGTGTCCCAACAAGAATCCGGCAAAGAAGAAGGCGATGCAAGTCGTCACTTGGGATGACAACTCAACGTCAAATGAGTCATCCTCAAGTGATGAAGAAGACAACGCGACAGCATTCCACGCGTCCACTACATCTTCACCCTTCATGTGCTTGATGGCAAGTACCTCCGATTCCTTGTCCAACTCCTCCCATGTTGAAAAGAACGCTACGGACAACGAATCGAGCAATTCTGAAGGTGAAGATTTTGCTCTTGCCTACCATAAGCTTTTGAGGGATTCAAAGAAACTGGCAAAGCAAAACCGGAGTTTGAGAGGGAGATTGCAGGATCTCGAAGAAGAAGCAAAAAGGGCATCTTCTCTCTCAAACGCTCTTGAAGTGGAAAGGGATAATCTAGCCAAAGCAAATGTTTCCCTTCAAGAGAAAAATGAGCTTTTTGAGAAAGAACATGAGAAATTGGTGGATAAAGCGAATTATTTCTCAAAGCTCTACGACGAGGCTCAACGGGATAAAATGGAAATGACAAAGACCATTCTCCAACTAAAGGACGATTTAAAGCGATTCTCTTCAGGAAGGAGTAAGTTGGATAGGCTTCTTGGTCTTGGTCAAACAAATCGGTTCGGCCTCGGATACACTCAAACTGGAGACAGTCCAAGTTCGAGTGGGACAGTTTTTGTGCCTCAGTCGGTATCTCCTCCTCCGACACCGGAATTCACGACAACCAACGACAACAAGCCTACTTCATCCTCTTCGGGATCGTCAAGAACTAAGGTATGTTTTCGTTGTGGCTTTTCAGGGCACATAAGGAGAAATTGCAAGACGGGAGCCAAACGCTCACCTCAAGCACCTCTTGCAATGACTACCACAAAGGTGATTCCTCAGAAATCAAATGCAAATCATTTGAAGGAAAAGAGCCTTGGTAGTTCACCGCGCAAGACGACTTCATCAAGGAGCAGCAATCGCTCTAACAAGACGCTTTCACCTAGGCGAGTAACTTCACGACCATTACCGACGCATTCCAAAAAGGTTTGGGTGCGCAAAGGTGAAATTTTCCCTTGTCTTGTTACTAATATCTCCTTGCATGCATATGATAGTTCGTCTTGGTATCTGGATAGCGGGTGTTCCCGTCACATGACCGGTGACAAAAACTGTTTTCAAACCTTTGAGAAAATCTCCGGAGGACTTGTTGTTTTCGGAGACGGTCGGTCTTCCAAGATTGTTGGAAAAGGAACTATCGCTATTCCGGATGGCCCGGTTCTAAATAATGTGTTATTTGTTAATGGCCTTAAGACTAACCTCATAAGCATAAGTCAACTTTGTGACAATGGTTATTCAGTTAATTTTTCATCTGATGAATGTACTGTAACTGACAAGAACCATGTTTTCTTTTTAAAAGGGGTTAGATCAGAAAACAATTGTTATGTAGTTCCTCATAAAATTTCTGAAAAATGTAACCTAGCTTCTTTGAAAAATGAAACTCTTTGGCACGAAAGGCTAGGTCACATAAACTTTAAGGAACTTGCTAGAATTTCAAACAAAGATGTGGTCAAGGGGGTTCCTAAACTTTCATTTGAACAAAACATTGTGTGTGGCGGTTGCCAAAAGGGAAAACAGTCAAGGACTGCACACAAGAACTTGAACCACATTGGTACAAAACGGCCTTTGGAACTTTTGCACATGGATTTAATGGGGCCAACTCGTCAACCATCTTTGGGAGGTAAATGGTATATTTTCTTATTGGTTGATGATTTCTCTAGATATTCTTGGGTAGCATTTTTAAAAGAGAAAGCTGATACTTTTGATTCTTTTCACGAGATTTGCCATCGTATTATGATTGAAAAGAATGAAAAGATTACTCGTGTTAGAAGTGATAGAGGTGGAGAATTCATAAATTCTAAATTCATTGATTTTTGCACTTCAAACGGCATTAAACATGAATTCTCGGCACCCTATACACCTCAACAGAATGGTGTAATCGAGCGCAAAAATAGGGTTGTACAGGAGATGGCACGTGTTATGCTTCATAGCCGGAACCTACCGTTATATTTTTGGGCTGAAGCGGTGAACACTGCTGTCTATGTAATTAATCGAGTTTATTTGCGCCCGGGGACTTTAAATACACCATATGAACTATGGTTTTGTAGAAAACCGAATATCAAATATTTTCGCATCTTTGGGAGTCGGTGTTTTATTTTACGTGACCGCGAAAATCTTGGAAAATTTGACTCTCGAAGTGACGAAGGGATTTTCTTGGGTTATTCTACAAACAGTAGAGCTTATCGAGTTTTTAACTTAGAATCTAAGACGATCGTAGAATCGATAAATGTTAAAGTAGATGAAGCTTCTCACTTTTCATCTGAAAAATCTACCCTCGATATCTCTCTTGATGATGATACACCTGCTAATGCATCTTCTGATAACAATTCTTCCGATAATAATGATGCATCTAACGGTTCTTCAAGTTTATCTGATGTGCAGGAATCATCTCATGTACCTCCGACTACTCCATTACCTCAAACGTTACGCATCTCCAAGGATCATCCTGAATCGAACATCATTGGAGATCCACAAGAAGGAGTCAGAACTCGGAGACAATTGGTTTGCGGATTCGCTTGCTACGTATCTTTAATCGAACCAAAGAATGTTGATGAAGCTCTTCAGGATGACTACTGGATTGAAGCAATGCAGGAAGAGCTCCATCAATTTGAGCGAAACAAAGTCTGGGAATTAACGAAGCCTCCGAAGCAACACAATGTGATAGGTACCAAATGGATTTTCAAGAACAAGAAAAATGAGGATGGTACTATCATCAGGAACAAAGCAAGACTAGTTGCTCAAGGCTACTCTCAAGTAGAAGGTATAGACTTTGATGAAACTTTCGCCCCTGTAGCTAGACTCGAGTCCATTCGTATCCTATTTGCGATTGCTTGTCATTTTAAAATCAAATTATTTCAAATGGACGTTAAGAGCGCATTTTTAAATGGGTTTTTAAATGAGGAAGTTTATGTGGCTCAACCGAAAGGTTTTGTAGACCATAAACAACCTAACCATGTTTTTCGTTTGAAAAAGGCTCTTTACGGTCTGAAACAAGCACCGCGAGCATGGTACGAAAGGTTGACAAAGCACCTTTTGGAAAAGGGCTATACTCGAGGGGGAGCTGACAGGACTCTCTTTGTGAAGCATTATCAAAACAATTTCATTGTAGCACAAATCTATGTCGATGACATTGTATTTGGCGCAACAAGAGATAATGATGCTTCTAAATTCGCGGAGACCATGGAAAGCGAATTTGAGATGTCCATGATGGGCGAATTGACTTATTTTCTTGGATTACAAGTTAAACAAAATGATGAAGGTATTCACTTGTGTCAATCCAAGTATGCAATGGAGTTGGTCAAAAAGTTTGATTTAGAAAATTCTAAGGATTTTCCGACTCCAATGGGAACTAGCCATAAGGGACTTGGAAGTGAATCACATAGTGAGAATGTAGACGAGAAACTGTATCGAAGTATGATTGGAAGTCTACTTTACCTCACGGCTAGTCGCCCGGATATATCCTTTAGTGTTGGGATTTGCGCGAGATATCAATCAGCACCAAAGGAGGTTCACCTGAAAGCGGTGAAACGGATCATCCGATACATCAAAGGAACAATAAATCTCGGAATTTGGTATCCTATGGGAACAAGTTTGGACATTGTTGGATACTCAGATGCCGATTGGGCAGGATCAGTGGATGATCGGAAAAGCACGAGTGGTGCATGCTTCTATCTTGGCCATTGCCTTGTTGCATGGCACAGTAAAAAGCAGAATTGCATAGCACTCTCGACTGCCGAAGCAGAATACATTTCAGCGGGTAGTTGTTCAACCCAACTCATCTGGATGAAAAGCGTGTTGAGCGACTTCCGGATTTCAGCATCTTCGGTAACAATTCTTTGTGACAACACTAGTGCTATAAACATTTCGAAAAACCCTGTGTTGCACTCTAGAACAAAACATATTGAACTTAGATATCATTTTCTTAGAGAGCTAGTTGAATCAAATATTCTTCAACTGTCATATATTTCAACTGAGGATCAATTAGCTGATATCTTAACAAAACCTTTGGATCAAAAACGTTTTATTCACTTGCGTAAAGCAATTGGCATGCTTTCCTTGAAATAACCTCTTTTGAAACTTTTGCTTAGGTTAGGTTTTGTTTTTGTTTTGTGTTTTTGTTCTTTATCTATGTTTGTACATAGGACATTAATTGAGCATTGATCATAATTGACTTTAATTGCATCTTTTCACGCATTTAGAAATTTATTATGCTTTTGATATCATAATATTTCAATGTTGCAATGATCATTTATGTTAATTAAGTCATCTTTTAAGTGATCAAAGTCAATTTCTCTCTCAATGATCTCTTGGTATAGTCATTATCTTATTTGATTGCTTAGTCGAGTATGAATGCGAGATCAATTTTTGGTTGAATACCTTATATATTAAATAATTGATAGCCAATTGAGGGGGAGTCAAAGAAAAGTAAAATGCTCAAAAGATGTGGAAAGAGTTACATCCCAATGAGGAGTGTGAAAACTACCACCACATGGAGGAAAGAGCTAACCTCGGTCGTCCGAGTACTGTGTGCAGCTACCACATGAATACCAAGCATGGTTTGTCAATTTTTGAATTAAATAAAATGCATATTGAAATACTTGACTCTGTCAAATTTCAAGGTTGGTATAAGGTGGGATTTTTAATGAAAGATGCTCAAAGAGCCACTCTCTTCAACAGATTGTCTAGATATATTATCTAACTTATCTGGGATTTCAAACATCTATTGATCTTGGTATTTCATTTTCTTTACAAAATTGATGATTTGATAAAGGCATTACGCATAAGATCAGGTTAGATGTGATTGAAGTTGTTCAACTTTAAGAGTTTTAATTTCATAAATTTTCGTTTCATTTTTGAGTATTTTTGATAGATTTAGTATAATCTATTTCTTGTTGTATGAAACGATGATTTTTGTTTAAAGTTGATATGCTAAAGTGCTTACATACTTTTTCTGGATTTTATGGAATTTTTCTGAATTTTTCTGAAGAAAAAGTTGGAGCCGATCCGGATCGGACTAAGTGATCCGGATCCCGAACGCAGGCTTTTCCTGCGGGTAGCCGATCCGGATCAAAATCTCGATCCGATCCGGATCACGGCTAGGGTTTTATAAGAACAAGAGGGTTTTGATTTCTTTTACCCAATCTTTTGTTCTTAAGCCTCTAGAGTTTCTCTCTCTAGAAATCTTGCATCTTGGAGCTTTCCTAACTCAAGTTCTTCGATTCCAAGTAAGTTTTATTGATCAAAATCTCGGTTTTTCACAGGTTTTCTATATTTTCATCAAAACGTGATGAAATTTCTCTATCTTTTTCGTTTGTGAATGGTTTTTGGTCAAATTTCTTTTGAAATAAGAACTCTGAGTAGATTAGTTTTGATTATATGCTGGGTTTTCTCCTGATTAACGAATTTTTGGGCTTCGATTTCTGAAAATTCTGTTTTAGGGCATATAAGAGGAATTTTTGAAAATCATGGAATTGATCTATTTTTAAAATTCTTTTTGCAAAACTAATTTGATTCTTGGCTTCTCTACATGATTATGATTGTTTGGGTACAATTTTTCAAATTTTTGAAAACTGAAAATTTTCATGTTCTTGAGTTGTTCCTCACAGGATTTCAATCTTCTTAAAGCACGCACAGCAATGGCATTCTCATGGATCATTCTTCTCTTGGTTTCGATGGTGCACACACGTGCAACAGTCAAAGAGGAACAGGTGACCCAACTCGAGACAAGACAAGAGAAGCGGATGAAGACAGCTCAGACTTTGACGAAAAGGAGTGGGAAGAATTCCTCAGGATAAATCAACAAAAATTGATGAGGAAGACAGAAAATATTTGAAAGGCAAAAGACTAATGAAATCTGCCTCAACGACGAAACAATACACACGACGGAAGAATGTCAAAGAAGGCGGCATTCTACTTAATGAGCCTCGTACTAGAGCACGCTCATTCTCTGAAGTTCAACAGAGTAAATCTCCATGGATTGAGGGCCAGAACGCACCATCTGCGTCTACGCAAAATCCATCAACCTCCAAGAGAATGACTTCAGAAACAGATGCGTTGGCATCCATTCGTCAGGAGCAGCAAAAACTCTCTGCTGAACAAGAAAGGATTTCCAAAGAACTTCGGCACATTTCATCTGAGCATATGAAAATCAAGAAGAAGTATTCACATATATCAAAATTGCTCAAAGGGATTTTGAGCAAGCTCAGTTGCACCAGTTCTGACACCTCGGATTAAACATTTCTTTTTGTGCAGGATTTCAGTTTTTAGGTTTTTAATGTTCAATTTTTAGTTTGCTTTAGTTCTCAGGTTTTTCTTGATATTGGAACTTTTAACTCTCCTTACACTTTGTAGTTTTGACTACATTTTTGGCTTTGTTTGTGACAAAAAGGGGGAGAGAGTAGAGAAAACTTTGTGTGAGAACTTTGAACGAACTCAAACTTTGACTTTGGTGGAAGGTAAGTATTACAACTTTTGGTTTTTATTTGGTGATTTGTTGCATGTCCCTACTAACTATTTGACTAACTATTTGGACATGTATTATTACTAACAAGTTGTTTGATTACTAACAAAGCAAAGTTATGACATTTGGAATCTTATTGCTTAGAAGATATGTCAATGATTGATTCTGATCTTATTACATATCTGAATTACTAAATGTCATGATGAGTATAAACTCATCTCTGCTTGGTTTTGTATGCTTCATATTCTTGAGGTATCTAACGATCTTTTTGTCAAGAATGATTTCTTTTGCAGAGAGTACAGATGTCTAAGTCTAGAGTCTGTTTTAGGAGTTTATCTCATGTATTTAATTTTTGGATCTCCATTGTAAATTTTTGTTGTATGGTGATAGCAACAAAAATATCCTTTTTGAATTTTCTTTTGTGGATTTGTGTTTTGTCACGAAACCGCCAAAGGGGGAGATTGTTACGGAATTTGAGTTGGCGTATTTCGTGAAAGTATTAAGTCTTGAAGATTGAAGATGAAAGAAGTTTGGATCATATACCTCAATCTCAAGAAAGAAGAATTCAAAAGGATCAGGTATGTTTAACTAAAGATTTTTGGTGATCCGAATACTTCTTGTAGTGTAGAAACACTTGGAAGAATTTTTAATTGCATAAAAATCAAAAACTGGACATGGGACATGTTCAGGATCCGGATCAGACCTTGCAATCCGGATCCCGAAGGGTGTTCGTTCATACACTGGTTCAATCCGGATCGCAGCATCCTTTGATCCGGATCCCGAACACTAGTTTTACCTTTGTATTTGAACGATCCGGATCAGGCTTTGCAATCCGGATCCCGAACGTTGGTGTTTGGTGAAACTGTATGAACGATCCGGATCAGGAACTTCGATCCGGATCCCGAACTATTGTTTTTCTGGAAACCGTCTTTCTTGCTATTGCAATCCGGATCGCAGAAATCCGATCCGGATCGCCGTCCGTAAAATTTCCAGAAAAGGCAAGTTTTTGATCCTTATCTTCTTCCAATGGTCTCTAACCTATAAATAGACCCTTTATTCATTTTCTAGGGCATCCGAAAATAATAGAAAAAATACAACCGAAAGAGAAAAATCCACATATAGAGAAGAAAGGAAATCAATAGATTAATTCTATGTTTCTTCATCTATATTGATTGATTTGATTCTAGGTTTTCCAAACTCAGATTTTGAGTAGAATCAAATCAATGAATACTTAGATGGTATTTCCGATCTATTTCTAATCTAAGTATTTGGCGGATCATCACCACCCAAAAACAACGATTTACCCTAAATCGGCGCGTGGACTCGCGTGGCCTTGTGGATTCAAGGTGCAACCGCTCTCGTGGATTCGGAGCGAGGTACGTTCGTGGATTCGAAGCGTGCTACTGGGTGAAGACCGTGGATTCGGTCGGACGTCGTGGACTCGACGTTGGACGCTGTGGATTCAGCGTTGGGCGCAGATCGTGGATTCGAGAAGCGTCGTGGAGCGAGCGGAGAAGATCTACTAGGAGCGTATGGTAAAAGGTTGAGTCGTCTGTGAGTACGTTATATCACCTTGTACGTGTGTTAATTCTAGTGGATTTCACCGTGTTATAGGTCCCGTGGTTTTTTACTCCGGTTTGGAGTTTTTCCACGTAAAAATCTTGCGTGTTCATTTATTTTTCCGCATTGGGTTTTATTGCGCAATGATTTTTTGAGTGTTTATTGTTTACACCTATTCACCCCCCTCTAGGTGTTTTTTCCCCTATTTAGATCCATAAGTATAACCCAACACATACCTGCTACCACACGGTCAGCTGTAGTAGAATCCCCCTCCTGCGCTAAGCTATCCTGACCGCTCAACAACGGCTGTCTCTCACCAGAAGGGTGTGGAGGCGAAACTCGGTCTGCCTGGAGACCTGTCGGTGAAGCTCCCGGTTGTAGCTGGGAAGTAGTAAGAACGGTCACTAAAGTAGGTGCCACAGCCGTCCCCGAGGGGCACGCAACTCGAATGTGCCCAGGCTGTCCACACCCATAGCAGCGACCCCACCGCTGGTCGCAGGTGCCGGGAAGATGCTCACCTCCACAGAAAATACAACTGCTGGGAGCCTGCAATGGTCGTGTCTACCGCTGCTGCTGAGATCTCTGCTGGGATGCGATAGAGGCCAACGCTGAAGAAGGTGGTACTAAGGTCGAAAGGGGGCACGAAGCTCGAACGTGGCCAGACTGTCCACATCGGAAGCATCGATCCCGCCTCAAGTCACAGGTACCTGAGGGATGCCGTCCTCTACAGAAAACACGCCTGCCGCAAAACCGTGGCCGTCTAGAAGAACTGGCCTGTCCAACAACATCCGGGGCTGGGCGTTTCCTCTCTAAACGCTGCTCTGAAGCCCTGGCCCTCTCTCCGACTGCCGAATCACCTCTCTGCGCCAGTAGCTGCTCCAGGCGCTGGTCCTGTCGAAAGCTCCTCGCCACCAACTGGGTCACCAAGGCCCGAAGTTCCCCCAGCTCGGCAGATACCGCCTGCTCGGGCTCCTCAGAAGGGGTGGGGATACCCCCGGCGGAAAAACGACGACGAGGCGACATACTGTCACAAAAAGGCACAAATCAGCAACAAAACCCCACACGACCCAATCTAGAGAAAGTCAAAGACATCCCCATATTTCTGTGACTTTATGTTGTCTGCAGCCAACATAACTGTTCACCAGAAATTGGTTATGTCGATCCCTCCGATCGCGGTTGGGGACACGTGGCGCTTCCCGCGGGGGCTTGCACGGCCGTCCCGTGTTCGGCGGACACGTGTCAAGCCCCGAGGCGGGTCGGACGAAGCTTGGATCCCGTCCGACGGCGCGTAACGGGCCGGGCCGCACTGTGCGCGCCCGAAAACGGTGGGCCGGGCCGTACTGTGCGCGCCCGAAAATTTTCGGGCGCCTGAAACTCGGGATAAAATGGGAATTTTCCCAATTGTTTTCTGCTGCCTATAAATAGCAGCCCGAGCCCTCTTCTTTGGCTCTTTTCTCTCAGCCCACGCACCCTCTGCCCGAGCACCCTTAAGAAGAAGTTTTCCTCTCTAAGTTCTGGATCTTCCTGCCAAGTTTTAGGATTTTAGGAGCACGCATCCCGAGGTTCTGGATTTTACGGCGCGGCGCGACGTTGCATTTCCTGTGTTCTTCTTCGTCGCAGCGGCAGTGTTTTGGCTCCCCTGGGCTACCCCGAGATCCTTTTTCTGTGATTCTTACGCCGACAGACTCCTAAGAGGTAGGGCTTCATCTTTCGTATTGATCGTACTTTCCCGTTTCGAGGTTTTAGCACGGATCCGGAGGCAACACAGTGACCCCTTTTTCTGTGTGGATTTCTGTGACAGTAGCAGAGTGTTTTGGCCGTATCTTCGCGCACGAGCGTCAGACGGAAACGTGCTTATACAACTTTTTCATCTACGGATCGCAAGGAACGCGCTCGTATTTTTCTTGGATTTTTTAAGAGATTTATTTCGAGGTGAAATCCCTGTTTCTCTGTGTACAGTGCTACAGTTTTTATGCAGATTTTTGGTTTGAGTGTATCACCTTGCCGAATTTATAACTTGACTTACCGAACTCAAATTTGGGCGTGCAAGCTACCGTTGAGAAGCTATCGACGCAAGGATCGCTGTGATATTTTTCTGGGAATTTTCTGGGCACTTTCTGCAGGTGAAAATTTAGCAGTTTTGGGACTGTTGTTGTATGTGATTATAAGAGCAATATTTGGGAGTCTATGTGTATTTAGTGGACTTTGTATTGTGCCAGGAGTGTTACGGGTGTGCTGAACTTGTTGGAGCAAGGGATTGGAGTTTTTGGTATTTTCAGCTGTACGGATTTGGACAGTTGCACTTCAGGTGGGTGGTTGTTGTTTACCTCTATTTTGACATGCTCACTAGGAATATTAGAGTGATCCCTTTATTTAGACATGCATGCTTAAAATAATATAATTGTGAGCCTATCACATGGAAAGTACTATTGTGGATATCTGATAGTGGTTGGGACTTATACATGTTTGTATGGATAGAATTTTAGCACTCAACCTTGCATGTGGAATTTACTTTCTTGTTGGGATAATATGAAATGTCTTGTAGGAGAGTATCACTTGAGGATCTGTTGTACATGCATAGGTGGATGATTTATGTGAGATTAATTTGGTGGTTATAGCATGTTGGAACAGGATTATTGGGATACTTTAATAGTAATAATCAACTTGCCATGTTAGCACATAGATCTTATGAAAATGGGTTAAATGGATAAATTATTGAGACATTATGACATAACTTTGTGCGGGTACCACTTTGGTGATTTATCATGGATCAGGGATTATAGACATGTGTGGTTGAGTAATGATTTTTGCATGTTGATGGTTATATCCATGCGGAGCTATTAATTGATACACATGTGGAACCACTATTTGTCACACTTTCTTTTATCGCTCTTGAGGACTTATGCATGCTTGTATGGTCATCTAGATAGGCCACTTTTTATTGCTGCACTTTCATTTTGGGACTTGACTTAGGAGAAACCATGTTTGTTTTCTTTTCTCCTTCTTATTTAGACCTCTGAGTCTGGTTGCTCGGGTGCGAGCAGGGGTTTGGGATAGTGTAGCGGGGACCTGAGGGTCGGTGACAGGTTGTGTTGGATTATGGGTTGTGGGGTATTGCGGCTACCGCGGACAGTAGGCGGTTGACCGAATGTCGGATGTGGGACATGATTGTGATTGTGGGTATTGCGGCAATCGCGGATTTTGGGCGATCGACCGGATGTTCATTTGTGCATCAGATTGGGGGATCTGTGTTTCTTTTGTGGAGGGTGTGTTCCACTGGGGCTTTACAGTTGTGATCTACTCCTGCTTTTGGTACTTATCACACCGGCGCGGTTATTGCCAGGTGATGCTTTCCTCGTGTGGGTCGCTCCCCTCGAGTTCCCCTCCGGAGGCCGGGGCCAGACAGTTATGGACGGTTTTGCTATCACATCGGCGCGGCTTATTTGCCCGATGATGAGGGCGGCAGCAGGAGCTTTGCTATCACATCGGCGCGGCTTACTTGCCCGATGATGAGGGCGGTACAGATTGGGTTCATCTGGGACGGTTGGTTATTGTTGCATACGGTTATTCCAGTCTAGGACTGTATTTTAGAGGCATAGTAGTGGTAGTTTCCTTTCTTCGGCAGTCATTATTCTTACCACTCTTCTTTCCCTTTTGCCTCTGGTAGACTTAGTGGGTGTGTCAGAGTTTGAGGTTTTACCCACTAGGGAAGGCTACTGGTTTACTAGTAGTTCTCACCCCCATTCTTCTTTCTCTTTTCTTCTCCTTTGTTTTGCAGAGCCTTCTGCGGGTGCTGCTGGGCTTACAGCGGCGGGTCGAGGAGAGAGGACGGCTGAGTAGCTAGACAGTGGACCCGACAGTGAGTTGGCTAGACTTGCACCTCCAATATATTCTATCTCAGACGGTTGTACATTTGGGGTCTGGCTTTAGCCAGCTGGTTGTATTTTTTTTTTGTGGTGAGCTGGGAGGGAGACTTGTACTTTATTTTTACAGTTATGTGTATTTCTTACTTCCAGTTCAGTCTGAGATGTAGTATTTTCTGTTCAGCTCTGATTTTTACGCTCTTTTTTATTATCTCTTATATCTGAGCAGGTTACCGACGCTTCGTGTATGCGAAAAATACCGCATGCACGGCGGATCTGTAGACAGGCCCGGGTTCTGGTTTACACCCGGGGCGTGACAACACCACTAAAAGCTAAAAGGTGCACTAACAAACCGAAAAGCTCATCGAAATATCAGTACCGTCTGACACAATTCAGGGCTACTAGTTTCGACAGGTTGCTTGTAAAGGCCGACGTTGCTTGTATAGACGTCCATCAATCACAGTGACAACTAGTCAACTGCGCGCATGTACAGTAGAGATCAGTAATGATCCACGAAATCCAATGCAAGAGGTGAGACCTGAATACATCACCAACCCAATTAGGGTTACCATCTGGCCCATAGGCCATTGAATCCGATCAATACTACAACCATGCCAGCGCCAGTGCGCCCACTGTCACCACCACCTCTGCCGGAATACTCGTGAATGCCAAGCTATATCACACTGATCAGGGATAGGACACGACTCGACCGACCATACCGTACTCGAGCTCCTAACCCCGCACTCTCACGTAAGTCGCAAGTTATCCTAGGGCCATACAGGGATACTTGATACAGGGATACTTTACAGAGATACTTGATACAGGGATACTTTACATACTTTACTCGTGTGGGTCGCTCCCCTCGAGTGCCACTCCGGAGTAGGCTTTACACCGTGCCGAGCGCCGGGCACCATTGTGAGTTGGTGAGTTGTGAGTGATGACAGAGTTGGTGAGTTGTGAGTGATGACAGAGCAGGTAGTGCCGGTACTTCCCGGCCCTTTGATTGGGTTTCTTTGGGCGGTTAGCCTTATAGTTGCATGGTTAGCCTTATAGTTGTATGCATACAGTTATCTTTTTGGCACTGCATTTAGAGGCATTGTAGTAGCATTCCCTTTCCAGCAGCCTTTATAGCTTACTACGGTTTCCTCCTTTTTGCCTCTTTATTCCTAGTGGGTTTGTCAGCATTTGAGGTTTTACCCACTATGGGAGGCTACTGGTTTATCTAGTAGTTCTCACCCCCATTGTTGTTTTCTGTCCTTTTTCCCTGTGTTTTGCAGAGTCGTCTGTGGGAGCTGCTGGGCCTTCAGCGGCAGACCGAGGTAAGAGGATTGCGGACTAGCTAGATCATCTACCCCGACTGTGAGAGTAGCTGGACTTTTATTGTACCCCTTTTGTATCTCAGACTACATCAGTTTACTTTTGGGACTGGCTTTAGCCAGCTGGTTATATATTTATAGTGAGTTGGGAGTATATTGTACTTTTATGTCAGCTTGTAGTTTATTTCAGTCTGAGATTACTTTTAGTTCTATTAGTTCAGCTCTGTTTATGCTCTTTTATTGTATATTATCTATCTGAGCAGGTTACCAGCGCTTCGTGTATATGGAAAATTCCGTGTGCACGGCGGATCTGTTGGCGGGCCCGGGTTCTGGTTTACACCCGGGGCGTGACAATATCTCACACCCCCTGAATGACCATTTTTCAGGTCAGTCGGGTGCTGGAGATTGGGACGATCTAGTGAGCTGTCGCGCTAGAGTTGTCCCCTGCTATTGGCCGCAGTGGCCCAGTGGGGAACAAATCCGAAAATACCGGATTTGTCCCCACTTTCGGGCGCCCGGTCCGGCCCGCCCGATTTTCGGGCGCACACAGTGCGGCCCAGCCCAAAAGATTCGGGCGCTCACAGTGCGTCCCAGCCTAGCCCGCGCGCACACGGGATCCCTCCGACCCACGCGCCGCCGTCCGACCCCCCCTCGGGGCTTGCCACGTGTCCGCCAAACAGGCGGCAGCCGTGCAAGCCCCGCGGGGAAGTGCCACGTGCCCCGCCCGCGGTCAGCGCGGTGGTTGGCACCCGCAAATCAGCGGGCGCCACATGGCACTCCCAACTGCCCCGCCTGCCCCCTCTGCTGTACGGTACCTGCCCCGATACCTGCCCCGCGCGTTGTGTGGACCGCGCGCCCGTGAGCCCGCCAATCCGGAGCTGCCATGTGGCGCGCCCCGGTCCACGACTCCCCCGCGCGCTCCCGTGGACCGAGCGCACGTGGGCCGCCCAATCCGGCGCTGCCACGTGGATTCCTGCCGGTCCACGCCTCCAACCGTGCACCCCGGCCTCGCCCCTGGCGCTCCGTGGACCAGGCCGCGTGCGCCGGCCAATCAGGGGCTGCCACGTGGCACCCCCTGTGAGGACCCGAATCCCCACTCTGTGGTTTACTGTTGGTTTGGAGGCTTCTGGGTGTGTGCGTGTGCGTGTCAGGCCCCAGATTTGAGGTTCTGGTAAAATTGGAGCTTATTTTTCTTTTCTGGTAGTCCATTTTGGGTGTGTGAGGTGTTTGCGCGCTTATCGGAGCTAAGAATGTGACCCGGAACGGAAATTGGATCAAGTCTACTCTTTCGGGAAATTTTGGAAAATTTTAGAAGTGGAATTTGGCCGAACGGACCTCGGATTTGGATTCAGCGCGCGAAAACGAGCGAAATGGACTATTTACTTGAATTTTTCGGAGCCCGGACGCGAAAACACGGAAATCGAGGCTAGGGTTACTGTTCCGGCGGCCGGAGGGGCGCCGGCAGCGGCGGAGCGCGGCGGAGCGCGGCGGTGGGCGGCGGCGCAGGCGCGCGGTCCACCGCGGAGCGCGTGCACCGGGCGCGGGCCACGTGGCGCGCTTCGGTTGGCCGGCGCAGCGGGCGCGGTCCACGGGCCTTGGCGGGGTGCATGGTGGACCGAGCGTAGGCCACGTGGCATCCCGTGATTGGTGCGGTGTTGTGCACGCGGTCCACGGATCTTCGGCTCTGGTGCACGGTGAACCGAGGGGACACGTGTCACTCCCTCATTGGCGGGTGCAGCACGCGGGGTGCACGGAGCGCGGGGCTGGTACCTCGGGATGCGTGCGCACGTGCGACCCACGTCGCGCGACAGGCGCGCACGTCGCGCGGTCGGGTCAACGGGGGTGGACACGTGGCGCCCGCTCATTGGCGGGCGCCACCGCCTTACTGTGCGGGAGGGCGGACACGTGGCGGGCGGTGAGTGGTCCGCTTCGGTGTTCGCTGTTCGGGCGACACGTGGCAGGCCCAGAGGCGGGTCGGACGGATCGTGGATCCCGTCCGACGGCGTGTATTGGGCCGGGCTGCACTGTGTGCGCCCGAAAACCTTGGGCCGGGCCGCACTGTGCGCGCCCGGAAGTTTTCGGGCGCCCGAAAAGTCGGGCCCGAGCCCAATTGACTTGTTTTTTTTGGGCTTTTTCCTTTGAGGCCTATATAAAGGCCGGCTTGGGGTGGATTTTTCCACCCTTTCTCGTGGGATTCAGCTCTTGTGCCTTATACAAAACTTCTTCCTCTCCCTCTTCCCAATCTTCTGGTGAAGTTTTAGATTTTCTGGAAGCCGCGACGACTGCTTTTTCTGCCTCGTAGTTTGGAGCGACAGTTTACTGTTGAAGGCCCATTTTCGTCGCATTTTACTCTGGGAGACTTGCAGAGCTACCCCGACATCATTTTTGGATGATTTCTTCGACAGCGGTTGCGCGAGAGGTATATCTACGTTTTCCGTATTGATCACTTTTCCCAGAAATGAGCTTTTATAAGGGTTTGGGGTACATTTTTACACCTCTTTGCTACAGTCTGGAATCCTGAAAGCACCAACTTCGCAGAATTTTATCTTCACTTCTGGATATCGAATTTCAACGATTCAAGAGCCTATCGACATCTACACTTCGCGAGGATCGACGTGATATTTTTACTGGAATTTCTGGAAACTTATTTTCAGGTGAAATTCGTGCAGGAACAGTAACCCTGCATGCTTTTTTTTTGGGACCTTTTGTAAATAGTTTGTAATTGAGAGTTGTTGTTGTACCCAGGACTGTAAGAGCACTTTTTCTGTGCTCCTGGCTCTGTGGATCTGGGAAATTGTCGATTCCTGGACTGTTTATCTGTACCGTCCCGGACAGTTAGCGTGTTCAGGTGGGTGATCCTGCTTTCAAAATCTATTGGACTGCACTCTAATTCTATGAATGTAGTAGCATGCATGTTAATTTATGACCCCAATATTATGTGAGAACTGTATGTTAGTACCCACAGTTGACAGCTGTAAAATCTGATGACCTCATTGAATTACTTGCAATATTTGAACTCTTACAACATGGAAACTCAACTTAGCTTAGTATACCCGTTAAGTATTATACATCATGCTCCACCAGACTATAGTAAACTTAAACCTGAATTGGATTTATTCATTGCTTTAGTTTTCCCACATTGGTTATTACTCCTGTCATTCTGGACATAGTGACTTTTCCCCGAGTTGTGGGCTGGGAGGCTTATTAGCTGTGGATGCATTTGCACTCGCGTCTGGGGACCGAGTGGAGTCTATAGCAGTCTGTAGACTAGTTCACATTGTGATAGTGATAGTGATAGGGATAGTGATAGTGGATCTGGGATCTTTGGGACATGGTCATAGTGACAGTGTGGATTCTTAGCCAGTGAGTGAGACAGTGATTGGATCTTGACCTGTTGTGGGGTGTATCCTGTTAGTGAGTCCGCAGGGTGAGTTGATGGTGAGGTGAGTGTCTCGGGTTTCGTGTGGGCTGATCAGCTGAGTCGTCGAGTGAGCTCCGACTGTTGTGAGAGATGTTGAGGGTTGAGTTCATCCGAGCAGAGCGTGAGTGTGGGTTTTGACCATAGCCTGCAATGCCACCTGCGCGACAGAGTGCGCGGATACTTTTCCTCGGTGGGGTCGCACCCCTCGAGAGCCACACCCGGGGTGGATATGTTACTTTTGTACCGCGACTTGTCGATGCATTCCCTCTGACTGAGCCAGTTTTGGCAGTTACGGATGCATTCCCTCTGACTGAGCCAGTTTTGGCAGTTACGGACGCAGTCCCTCTGACTGAGCCAGTTTTGGCAGTCACAGACACCGTCCCTCTGGCTGAGCCAGTTTTGGCAGCTACGGACGTTCTACGTAAGTCCGGTCCTCCAGGATATAACGGCAGTAGGTTGGCGCAGGCTTGACTGGATCCGAGGAGGCAGTCAGTTCAGATTGGGTGACCTTACTGTTATGTTAGTAGATGCATCATATTTTCATCTGTCCCGCTTTTTGAGCATGTTTAGATAGAGGCATAGTAGCAGTAGATGATATACTTTCCAGCTTTTCTATACTGCATTTCTTTTGTTACTTTATGCCTCTAGTAGACTTAGTGGGCAGACCGTCGGGCTTGTTGGCGGCACCCACTGAGAACTACTGTGGGAGGTAGTTCTCACACCCGTCGTGATGTCTTTTTCCCCAGGGACTTCAGCTCCAGTTCCTGCTGTACCAGTTGCTGATCCAGCTCTTCCAGATCGAGGTAAGGGAGTCGCGAGATAGATCCCTTCCCCTTCAGCTTCAGTGTGTTATAGAGGTACCCCTATATTTTGGTTGTGTCATGTTTGAGAGATTATGTAGTGAGGTATCGAGTTGTACTCTCTTGTTTCTTTGGAGAGACTTCTGTATTCTGGTGAGGATATTTTGTATATTATATGAGAGACTGTACTATTTTCTGTTCATTGTTAGTTTACTTTTACAGCTCTGATATTTTTAGTATAGTTGATCTATTTTGCAGGTTAGACGCTACGTCTCTACAGGGCTTCCTGTAGGGGCGGCGGATCTGTTGGCGAGCCCGGGGTACAGTTCTGACCCCGGGGCGTGACACCCCCGCCGGTCCACGGCTCCCCCATGCACCAGGATTTCAGTAAAACTTTCGGGAGTCCGTTTTTGGGCTTCCGGACTCAGAATTTAACAAGCAAATAGCCGTTTTCAAGCGTTTTTCCGCGCTGAATCCAAATCCAACCTCCGTTTGGCCTAATTCTTTTTCAAAATTTCGGCAAACCCAGTCGAAGGCCAACACAGCTAATAATACCTTACAGGGTCCATCTGTGGCATCCCTTTGACGCACCATGGGCCAAATACACCAACACTAGGTGTTCTAATCATGGATTCATCGGAAAAATACTGCATGGGAACCGGGCCACTACATCCTCCCCCACTAAAAGGAAGTTTCGTCCTCGAAACAAAGTAAAGCAAGACAGGCGTACCTCAATCAGAAGCCTCAAACAGGAAGGGGTAGGCAGCTCTCATCTCTGTCTCCAGCTCCCATGTAGCCTCTCGCTCCTCGTGATTGCTCCACAAGATCTTCACATACGGAATGGCCCGGTTGCGCAATTCCCTCACCTCACGAGCCAGAATTCGCAACGGGCGCTCCTCGTAGACCAAGTCCTCGCCGATCTCCAACGAAGTGAAGTCAATCACGTGCGACGGGTCAAAAACATATCTCCTCAGAGCTGAGACGTGGAAGACATCATGTACACCGGCCAAGCGGGGAGGAAGAGCAACTCTATAAGCCACAGGGCCTAACCTCTCAAGTACCTCAAAGGGTCCAATAAAGCGGGGACTAAGCTTCCCACGCACTCCAAATCTCCGGACCCCTTTCGAGGGCGAGACCTTCAAGAAGACATGATCACCCACCTGAAACTCTAGGTCTCGCCGTCGAGTATCGGCGTAGCTCCTCTGGCGACTCTGGGCTGTCTCAAGATGTCGGCGAATAACTCTGACTTTCTCCTCAGCCTCCAAAAGTAAGTCCGGTCCCAAACTCCTCCGCTCACCCACGTCACTCCAATACAAGGGAGACCGACACTTGCGTCCATACAACGCCTCAAACGGAGCCATCTGGATGCTCGCCTGATAGCTGTTGTTGTACGCAAACTCAACCAAGGATAAGTGTCGGTACCACCCTCCTCCAAAATCCATAACGCACGCTCTCAACATATCCTCGAGGGTCTGAATGGTGCGCTCGGACTGGCCATCAGTCTGTGGGTGGAAAGCAGTGCTGAATCTGAGCTGAGTCCCCAAAGCTGCCTGTAAACTCCCCCAGAATCGTGACACGAATCTCGGATCCCGATCTGAAACAATCGACGCTGGTACCCCGTGCAGCCTCACTATCTCGTCCAAGTATAACTGAGCCAGACGCTCCAAAGACCAAGTCATCTGAACAGGCAGGAAATGTGCAGACTTGGTGAGTCTATCAACTATCACCCAGACCGCGTCGGCTCCACTCTGTGCTCTCGGTAGCCCCGTAACAAAATCCATGGTGATGTGGTCCCACTTCCACTCGGGAATTGGAAGACTCTGCAACTTGCCAGCAGGAACCCGGTGCTCTGCCTTCACTTGCTGGCAAGTTAAACAGTGAGCTACAAACCTTCCAATGTCCCGCTTCATTCCGGACCACCAAAAATGTGCCTTGAGGTCCTTATACATCTTAGTACCACCAGGATGAATGGTATAAGGTGTATAATGGGCCTCTCTCAAAATCTGATCTCTGATCTCTAGATCCGAAGGCACACATACTCGGTCCCTGTACCGCAGTACTCCCGAGCTATCCACTTCAAAATCCTCTATCTGATCTGCCTGAATCTGTGATCTGATCCTCACCAAGTGGGGGTCCTCACTCTGTGTCTCCCTGATCCTGTCCAACAGAGTGGGCTGCAAGACCATAGACATAAGTCTAGCAGAGACCCCAGGGGATACTACCTCAATCTGAAGTCGCCTCATCTGCTCAATCAGCGGTGCCTGTTGTGTGATCAACATGCTCAAGCTCTGCACTGACCTCCGACTCAAAGCATCTGCTACCACATTGGCCTTGCCGGGATGATAAAGGATACTCACGTCGTAATCCTTTAACAACTCCAACCACCGGCGTTGCCTCAGGTTTAGCTCCTTTTGTGTAAACAGATACTTTAAACTTTTATGATCCGTATAGATCTCATAATGCTCACCGTAGAGGTAATGCCGCCACAGCTTCAATGCAAACACCACAGCCGCAAGCTCCAAGTCATGAGTAGGGTAATTCTTCTCATAATCCTTTAATTGCCGTGAAGCATAGGCAATTACCCTACCATGCTGCATCAAGACACATCCCAAACCGCTGTGCGAGGCGTCACTGTAAATCACGAAGCCCTCTCCCATCACCGGCAGTGCAAGAACTGGTGCTGAGATCAATCTCCGCTTCAGCTCCTCGAAACTCTGCTGACACTGCTCGGTCCAAACAAATCTCGTCCCCTTCCTAGTCAGACTGGTCAGGGGAGTAGAGAGCTTCGCAAAGCCCTCTACGAACCGACGGTAGTAACCTGCCAAGCCCAGAAAGCTCCGAACCTCAGTAACCGTCGTCGGTCTCGGCCAATCCCGAACTGTGTCAATCTTCGTCGGGTCGACTGCCACTCCAGCGGCTGATACTATGTGGCCCAAGAATGCAACCTCCCGAAGCCAGAATTCGCACTTTTTAAGCTTGGCATACAGCTTCTTCTCACGCAGAAGCTGTAGCACTATCCTCAAGTGCTCCTCGTGCTCCACATCGCTCCGGGAGTAGATCAAGATGTCATCAATAAACACAACCACAAAAAGGTCCAAGTACGGCTGAAATACCCGGTTCATTAAGTCCATAAATGCAGCAGGGGCATTGGTCAAACCAAATGGCATAACCGTGAACTCATAATGCCCATACCGGGATCTAAAAGCCGTCTTGGGGATATCCTCGGCCCTCACCCTCAACTGGTGGTAACCTGACTGAAGATCGATCTTCGAAAACACTGAGGCTCCCTGCAGCTGGTCGAATAGATCATCTATCCGTGGAAGAGGATACTTGTTCCGGATGGTCACTTTATTCAACTCCCGGTAATCCACACACAAACGAAGTGACCCATCCTTCTTCTTCACAAATAGAACTGGCGCTCCCCACGGAGAAACACTGGGCCTAACAAAGCCCCTGTCCATCAGATCCTGAAGCTGGGCCTTCAACTCCCTCAACTCAGCAGGCGCCATCCTATAAGGTGCCTTTGAGATTGGTGCGGTTCCGGGTACCACATCAATCACAAACTCGATCTCCCTCTCCGGCGGCATAGTCGTCAACTCAGGGGGAAACACATCTGGGAACTCGCGGACAACAGAAATATCCTCGAGTCCCAGTGCCGCCGTAGGCACCTCCACGATCGTCGCCAGGAAAGCGATGCAGCCTCTACTCATCATCCTCCTAGCCCTCGCTGAAGAAATCGTCACCGCGAACAAGGAACTCTGACAGCCCCGGTAACAAACTCCTCCTGTCCCGGCTCACGGAGGGTCACTGTCCTCTCTCTGCAGTCTATAGTCGCATAATACTGCGACAACCAATCCATACCAAGTACAACATCGAAATCCTGGAACTGCCGCAAGACAAGCAAGTCTGCCGACAAAATCCAGGATCCCAACTGCACAGGGCAATCCCTACAATACTCCTCGACATGCAAGACATGATCTGGTATCTGAACCTCTAATGCATGCGATAAAGAAACTACCTCTATACCATATAGGGATGCAAATGCTCTACTGATAAATGAATGTGATGCACCAGTATCAAAAAGAGCACGAGCACGAACTGCAGAAATCAGAATAATACATGCGACCTGCTCCGCTGCAGTAGCATCCTCCACCTGAGCGGCATAGACTCGACCACTCGGCACCGGGGGACATTACTCTGGCTGTCGCGAAGATGATGAAGCATAATCCGGCCTGCTGTAAGCTGCAGAAGGTCCAGCTGGGTGGTGAGGAACAGAAGGTGCCGAAGCTGAAGAAGGAGCTGGATGTCCGGCTCTGGGGCACGAGCTCGCAAAGTGACCGGTCTGCCCGCAGCGGAAACATCGGCCCTGCCTCTATGGGCACTGGGTCGGCGGGTGCGGTCCTCCACAAATAACACAACGATCAGGGCGCGGCTGCCGAGAAGTCTGCTGCTGCCGGGAAGACTGCTGCGGTCGAGGTGGTCAGCGCTGCTGCTGCTGAGACTGACGAGATGCCCCAGATCTCTGCCGCCCCTGATACCCCCGACCCTGCGGGTGAAATCGTGGAGGTCTCGGGGGTCCCTGCCTGCTCGACTGCCCCTCCTCCATCGATGCTGGGCGCTTCGCCCCAGGAGTCACTACGGGGGCTGGAGCCACCTCCGTCATAACTGCCTCTCCACTCTCCACATAAAGTGCCTGCTCCATCGTGTTACGGAATTTGAGTTGGCGTATTTCGTGAAAAGTGTTAAGTCTTGAAGATTGAAGATGAAAGAACTTTGGATCATATACCTCAATCTCAAGAAAGAAGAATTCAAAAGGATCAGGTATGTTTAACTAAAGATCTTTGATGATCCGAATACTTCTTGTAGTGTAGAAACACCTGGAAGAATGTTTAATTGCATAAAAATCAAAAACTGGACATGGGACATGTTCAGGATCCGGATCGGGCCTTGCAATCCGGATCCCGAAGGGTGTTCGTTCATACACTGGTTCAATCCGGATCGCAGCATCTCATGATCCGGATCCCGAACACTAGTTTTACCTTTTTACTTGCACGATCCGGATCAGGATTTGCAATCCGGATCCCGAACGTCGATGTTTGGTGAAACTGTATGAACGATCCGGATCGGGGACTTCGATCCGGATCCCGAACTAGTGTTTTTCTGGAAACCGTCTTTCTTGCTACTGCAATCCGGATCGCCCAATTCCAATCCGGATCGCCGTCCGTAAAATTTTCCAGAAAAGGCTGTTTTTGATCCTTATCCTCTTCCAATGGTTTCTAACCTATAAATAGACCCTATGATTGTCACGCCCCGGGGTCGAAACTGCGACCCGGGCTCGCTAACAGATCCGCCATCTGTACGGAAACTGCCGTACAGACGAAGCGTCTAACCTGTAAAAGATAGAACTACAGCTATACAGATATCAGAGCGGGTAATAAAAGCTGTAATATAAAATCTCACTACTGAAAGCTGAAAATAAAATACAAGTCTATCTCCCGAATACAAGATGATACAAATAGAAATCAGCCTATACAACATCTACAAATCCACAGGGGAGATAGCTAAAACTGGAAATAACAATACATGAACAACTCCCACAGTCTGGGATGGTACATCTACCTCACTCTAAAATAACAATGCTGGTAGGGAACTATCACGCGACTCCCTGTCCTCGGTCCGTCAAGCCAGCTCGGGCAGGAACGGAAGAAAGCCTCAGCAACCTGTCACCGACAGAGGGTGTGAGAACTACATCCTACAGTAGTTCTCAGTGGGTACCGTCTCCAAGAACCACGGTCTGCCCACTAAGTCTACTAGAGGCATAAGATAACAGAATGAAACTGAAATAATGAAAGAACAAGCTGGAAAAATATCTACAGCTATCATGCCTCTATCTACTATGCTCAACAAGAAAGAACACAGATGATGGTATGCATCCACTCAAAACTGACAGTAGGTCATAAGTACTATGCTCAACAGTATAACCGACTATGACACATGATATGCATACTCTCTCACATAACACCCAATCTCAATGACTGTCCCACTTTGGACCAGTCAAGCAGCCTGCGCTCACCTACTGCCACTACGCCCAAACAGGACTTGGTCTTACGTAGGGTGTCCCTCAAGGACTATCTCAATCTCAAGCGAACTCTAGTGTATCAACTAGTCGCAACATCGCAGCCTCGTCAGGCTCGGTATCATCATCGCACCCGGGGCGTAGCTCGAGGGGAGCGACCCCAACGAACTCAAGTATCACAAGTATCTCATAACTGGCATGAAATGCCAGGCTCAGCAGGCTATAGTCCACGATCAAACAGATCGGTATCTCGATGCTCAAAGCACAACTCAGTCGGAGAACCCTCCACGACTCAACCTCACAACACAACTCACTCAAGAAAGTGCTACACAGCTGGGACCGCCGTCACTCCATACGGCTCCCACAACGACACCCCACTCATAGACGAGCAGAGCCGACTGACGCGGCAAGGTCCGAGAATCCCGATAGACCGGTGCCTAGAACCCCAATCAAACAAGAACAGACTCTAGGCTCAGCCTATCGAAGTTCTCGATCCTTTACCGTTCAGGGATTCGGCCCCTCTCGGTTAAAGTGGGCAACTATCGCAACTCAAACTCATAACTCACGGCTGGAGATGCTCCACAGCTAGAACTGCACAGAGTCCGAAAACCCCGGGAGTCTACTACCTACGACCCCAATCAAACAAGAACCGGCTATAGGTGTCGCCTCCCGTTGTTTTCGGCCCAAGACGAAATCAGCCCTTAGAACCCAGATCCCCCGCCCTGGCGGGTGAGGGAATTTAGTAAAAAGATGACCTTTATAAAGAAATATCATTTCTCCTCAACCCCCTTGGGGTGAGGGTAAAATTTACCCTTTTGAAAACTATCTTAAATTGAGAAAACCAGCTTTTATGGATTTTAGTTCTTGAGAAAATCAGTTGAAAACGAGTTTGTTTCCCGAACTCCCAAGGGTGACACCTTCGCCCAATCAAACAAGAACAAGCTCCGGCGACCCTTAGGAATACGGAAGGAAAACACTAGTATACCAAAATCATGAGAGTTCAAAAGCATTCTGGGTTCAAGGTCCTGATAACATACGTACCCCACGATCACAACGTGGTAGTGACGAGAAAACGATGCAACAACTAGGAATCCGGGACCACCGTTTACTCTAAACGGTTCCCAAACCACCAACACTGGCCTAACACAGCCACCAGACCCCACTCAGCCCCCAGGCCCGAGTGAAACACCCATCCCACAAAACTCTGACCACTCGGCCCACTACCCGGGCGAGGAACCCTATGTCCAGAAGGAAATGCAGTGTGTGGAATGTCTAAAGCATAATAGAACCTAGCCCAGATTAAGGTTCTCTATTGGTCTGGTTGAATACATGCAACATATGACGGGGGTGCTAGTTAAGTTCCAAGAAACACTTAAACTAGCATGCAATCCTATCATAATAGAATTAGAAGGAAGTCCGTAGACTTGGAGAGAAAACCAACCCACCTCTGATCGCCCCCAATTGCTTGTCGACACTTGCAATTGGGCTCAGCGGGCTTACCTGGCCTCCACGAGGTCCGCACGCAACCCGAAGTACGATGCCGGAACCCGCACGCAAAACGGAGTCACAAGGTCGCGTCCCAGTCAGATGCCAAAACTACACTGCAAACTGCCAGGAAAGAAGAAATCGCAAAATCAGTCAAAACAGTCGAAAACCAAGCATCCGGCGATGAAAACAGCCTTCATCGGCGAAAAACAGCGCGCGGCGCGAAAACAGCCCTTCATCGGCGAAAAACAGCACACGGCGCAAAAAACAGCCTTCATCGGCGAAAAACAGCGCGCGGCGCGAAAACAGCCCTTCATCGGCGAAAAACAGCACACGGCGGCGAAAAACATCCTTCATCGGCGAAAAACAGCCTCCGTCGGCGAAAAACAGCTCCGACGGCGAAAACAGCGGTCGACGGCGAAAAAAACAGCGGTCGACGGCGAAAAAACGGCGAAAAACAGCCTCCGACGGCGAAAAACTGCGACCGACGGCGAAAAACAGCACGCGGCGGCGAAAAACGGGGCCGGCACGCAAACCGAGGCGTCGACGAAGTCCAGGGGCACGCCGAGCGACGAAGACGGCGGACGCGCGGCCCAAGAAACCGGCCGAGCGGAGCAGGGGCCCGCCGCGCGGCGCCGGAGCGCGCCGCGCGGCGCCCCTGCGGCGCTGCGCGCGGCGCCCAGCGGCGCTGCGCGCAGCGCGCGGGGTTGCTGCGCGTGCCCGCGCGCAGCCCGCCGCGCGCGCGGCCCGCTGCGCGCAGCGCCCAGCGCTGCGCGCAGCGCCACGCGCCCGCGCAGGCCTGCGCAGGCCCGCGCGCGCCCGCGCAGGCCCGCGCGGCCCGCGGGGCCTGCGCGCGGCCCCTGCCGCGCGCGCACCTGCGCGCGGCCATGCCGCGCGCGCCTGCCTGCGCGCGGCCGGGCAGCGCCGCGCGCAGCGGCGGCGGAAAAAATTTTAGAAAAAATTTTAAAAAAATTCAAAAAATTTCAGATAAATTTAAAATAAATTTAAAACCTTTTTATCACCAATTAAACTTCCAAAATTCCCTAAATCACCAAAAATCCCCAAAAACTCTATTTTTGCACTTAAAAAAAGGAAAAAAAATCCCAAAACTCAAAATAATTTCCCAAAAATCCTCCAACAAATTTCTAAAGCCCAAAATAAAAATTACCAATGCTCAAAAATAAACTAATTAAATTCCAAAAAATTAAAACTCTCAAAATTCACCTTCGTCGATGCCGCACGTCGCGCGCTCACGATCCTCACGGCCACCACGGGGGAGTCCACCACCAAGAGCAACCTCAAAACCCTCTTCTTCCCTCTCTTCTTCTTCCTCTTTCTTCTTCTCTCTTTCTTTCTTTTTTTCTCTCTTTTCTTGGTCTGCTTCGAAAAGCAACAGAGGAGTGGAGGGAGGTTGGTGGTGGAGGTGAGGCTATCTCATGGGAGGGTGTGGTCACCTCCCTTAAAGAAGCCCCAGCACAAATAAATCCCTTAATTAAGCTTAACTTAATTAAGTGCAAATTAATTAAAAAGCTAAGTTTTTAAGCATCAATTTACTTACTTTCAAAACCAAAAACCCAAGAGCAAAAACTCTGATACCAAGCAAGAGAAGGAATTAAATTAGCAAACTATTAAAAATATAATAAAATAATGCAAAAAGCCCAACTCCAACTCACTTTTTGCCTTCGGGCCCTCCGCCGCTGCCCGGAACCACACGAACCCCGCTGTAAATCGAAAATACACGTGTCCACAGCTTTTTCTCTTCAAAAAGCTCATCCGTTGAGTCGGGGTGCTCAACCGAAAAACCGGCTCCGAAAATGTCAGTTCCGACTCACTTTTTACCTCCGGATCTTCCGCGTCAGTCCGGAACCTCCCGAACTGCGCTGTAATCTGATAATGTACCTGTTCCAGGTGTTCCCGAATTTTCGGCGCTCCACTGTGAAGTCGGTAATTCCCAAATCTCATCCACAATCGGCATACAAAGCCCGAAAAAATCCCGAATCGAGCTGGAGCTTCTGCGTTGATCCAAATCAACCCGGCATCAACTGTAAACTCAAATGCAACATGTCCGAGGCAATCTCACCACTCCAGGCCATCACATGTGGTCGGCGCGCTGTCCGAAGTCCCAGTACTCTACACTCTCCCCTCCTTTAAAAGGTTTCGTCCTCGAAACCAAAACACACCCCCTACCACAAGCAATCTGCATCAGGAACATCATCAACCCCAACTCTCTATTTGAAAAGCAGCCGAAAATAGCGAAAAGTTCGAAAATTTCCAAAGGACCGATGCCTTCACCCCAATCAAACAAGAACAGGTTCCAGCATCGTCTCCATTTCTGGAGTAGCCCTTTGAAATTTTTCGTCCCGTTCGCCAATTTCGGTGTTAAAACAAGAACGCAAGGAGAGTGGTGTTGATGCTGTCCCTGCTGTGACCGCAAACCAAAAACTACACTCCATCCACTCAAACCATGTAGGGGGTGCAAAAACTCCAGTCTCAACAACTAGGAGGGGGGGTAACACATCTGGTACCAAGCGACCTGCTATCCTGGCGCCCTCTAAACGGGTAGCCCAACTCATCCTCTCGATGTGGGTGGTCGTCGCCCTGGCTGCCTCGACGTCGGGGCCTCATCTGGCTGGCGGTAAGTCGGAGGAGCTCCTTCCTCTGGAAAAGGTAGCGGGGGTGCTGTTGCAAGCGGCATCACTGTAAGTACTGCTCGAGGGCATGCTGCCTGAAAATGTCCAGTCTGTCCACACGAAAAGCATCGCCCCTGTCTATAGTCACACTGCTGCACTGCATGTGGCCCACCGCAGATGACACACTCATCCTGATATCGCTGCTGGTGCCTCGGCTGTGGGGATCCTCCTGATCTCTGCCTCCTCTGAAATCTGCGGCTTTCAGACTGGGGTTGTGACGGCCTCGGGGGTCTCGATCTACTCGTCTGTCCAAAATCAGGCGGTACTGAATGCCTCTCCCCGGAGCTGGTCCCTGGCGCTCCGTCCCTCTCTGACATAACCGCTGTGCCTCGGGAAACCCACCGAGCACGCTCAATGGCCGCATCCAAAGTCGGTGACCGGTGCGAGTGTACAAGATGATAAATATCCTGGTGCAGTCCTCTCTCAAACAAATCCACCCTCTGGGCCTCGTCGGGGGCGACATGCGGTACACTATTCAGCAACTTCTGGAACTCCCGAATATACTCCTGAAGAGGTCGATCACCCTGCTGCAATCGTCGGAGATCCCCTTCTAGTTTCTGCTTTGCACTATCGGGAAAATAGGCCCCGCGTAGCAAAGCCCGAAACTCAGGCCACGACATCAACTGAACTCCTGGCGGTCCAACTGGGCGGACTCGACGCCACCAAATCTCGGCGTCCTTTTCCAAATAGTGCGCCCCCAAATGTACCTGGTGCTCATCCTTGATGAAGAGGTTCTCAAATAATTTCTCCATTGCCGCGATCCAATTCTCAACATCCCACGGCTCTGAACTCTGCCCTGAAAATCGCGGGGGATGGAACTGGTTGATATAAGCTAGCCTGTCGATGAGCTCTCTTTGCTCTGCCTCTGTCAAAGGAGCGATATGTGACGGGGTCGACGAAGTCGCTGCTGGGGGCGCTGCTGAAGATGTCCTCTGCTCAAACAGTCTGATCAACCGATCCACCTTTTCTTTCTGGAGCTTGGCTGCCTCTACCAGGCGCCTGACTGTTTCTTCCTGGCGCCTGCTTGTCTCTTCCTGTTCAGTGTGCTCAGCCCCTTGCCGCTCGGGCTCCTCATCCAAGGCCGAACGCCCTCTCGTCGGTGCACGACGTCTCGGCGGCATCGCAGATAACTGCAACAAATACAAACGTCAGGACATAACAACCAAACGACCCAATCCAGCGAGAGTCTAGAACTTGTTATCCTTCCAAAAGTATTATGTTGTCTGCAGCCAACATAATCACTTTGAGCGAATAACAAGCAAAATCACTCATCCCATTCCTTGGGAGAGGTAAAAACTCAATCAGGACTCTCGCTAAAGTCACGACTCTCACGTAGTCATCCTAATGTCCAACCACAATAGCCTAGGGTTTCTAAGTCCTCAACGACCTACAACCTAGGCTCTGATACCACTCTAATCTGTCACGCCCCGGGGTCGAAACTGCGACCCGGGCTCGCTAACAGATCCGCCATCTGTACGGAAATTGCCGTACAGACGAAGCGTCTAACCTGCAAAAGATAGAACTACAGCTATACAGATATCAGAGCGAGTAATAAAAGCTGTGATATAAAATCTCACTACTGAAAGCTGAAAATAAAATACAAGTCTATCTCCCGAATACAAGATGATACAAATAGAAATCAGCCTATACAACATCTACAAATCCACAGGGGAGATAGCTAAAACTGGAAATAACAATACATGAACAACTCCCACAGTCTGGGATGGTACATCTACCTCACTCTAAAATAACAATGCTGGTAGGGAACTATCACGCGACTCCCTGTCCTCGGTCCGTCAAGCCAGTTCGGGCAGGAACGGAAGAAAGCCTCAGCAACCTGTCACCGACAGAGGGTGTGAGAACTACATCCTACAGTAGTTCTCAGTGGGTACTGTAGAGTTATTTAGGATCCACAAGGATCTAAATAGGTACTATCAAACACCTAGAGGGGGGTGAATAGGTGTAATATTATAAAACCCAATCTCAGTGCAAAAATAAAAAAACAATGCGGAAAATAAAAATCAACACACCGAGATTTACGTGGAAACTCCAATCCAGGAGAAAAACCACGGGACCAACACGCAATAACAATCCACTAAGAATAGAAGAATAACAAGGTGATTACCGACTCCACGGACTCAACCCCTCCTTCAGCTTCTTCGGACCTTGCGCTGACCGGTTGGATATCCACGCAATAACAATCCACTAAGAAAAGAAGAATAACAAGGTGATTACCGTCTCCACGGATTTAACCCCTCCTTCAACTTCTTCGGACCTTGCGCTCCACCGCTTGCACGTCCACTGCACACGTTCGAATCCACGAACGCCACTCGAATCCACGAGCACACGTTTCGAATCCACGAAACGCCTTCAACACACCGAATCCACGGTGCCACGTCGAATCCACGACGCAAACTCAGCCGGTAAGAATATTGGCTTCGATGGTGATCCTTTGCTTAGATTATCAATGAAGATCCATGGGAAAAAATCTCTAAGCAAAGATTAGATCAATTCGACAAAAGATATGTTCTTGAAAGAACCATCGAATTGACCTAAAAGAGGCTATAAAGAAGAACGATAAAAACCTAGCCTCTAGGGTTGCTCTCAAGTGTTTTATAAATTGATCGGCCGTGCTCCCACGTTTTGAGAAACCCTAAATGTCTATTTATAGTTTAGAAACCTTTGGAAAGAGATAAGAATCAAAAACATACCTTATCTGGAAATTTTCAGGACGGCGATCCGGATCGGGATTACTGCGATCCGGATCGTCGTAACGAGATTGACGATTCCAGAAATCCAAGGGTTCGGGATCCGGATCGCAAGGCCCGATCCGGATCGTTCATGAATTTCAGCAACATCCAATGTTCGGGATCCGGATCAGAATAGGCTTGGATCCGGATTGGATTTGCACATGAACTAATACCCTTCGGGATCCGGATTGGATCATCTGATCCGGATCCTGAACATGTCCCATGTCCAGTTTTTGATTTTTATGCAATTAAAAATTCATCCAAGTGTTTCTACACTATAAGAAAGTATTCGGATCACCAAAATTATTTAGTTAAACATACCTGATCCTTTTGAATACTTTCTTCTTGAGATTGATGTAACTGATCCACAATTCTTCATCTTCAATCTTCAAGACTCAAGACACTGAGTGTCAACTTGAGCTCTTGTTGAATCTTCTCTAAGTCTTTGATTGCTGATTGACAATTTGATCCCTTTAAGACTCCGACTCAACTCACTGACTTGACTCACGAAATATGCCAACACCAAAAAGCCGTAACAATCTCCCCCTTTGGCAATTTCGTGACAAAACCCAAAAATACATAAAACGCTCAAGTCACTCATCTTAAACCAAAAAATCGAAATTCAATGTCATCACCAAAACATTGATTTTCTTTGCGTGAAAGATCCAATAAATACAAAATTACATTTGAACCAAACAGTCCTAGAACATACTCTATGACTTAGGACTTGGAGTCTTAAAGTGATGTAATTCCTGCAAAACAAAACTCCAAACAAAATCAAACGTTAGTCGTTAGAAATTAAAATCCTACATTTGATTCGTCCTTTTGGTTCTTTTGTTTTTCGGCTCTTTCAATTTTTTTCTTTATCTCCCCCTATCTTGAGCATCTCTGTTCTCCCCCTTTGTGATACGATCATCATTTTCCGTTCTCCCCCATTTTTCCATTTTCGTTTGTCCTCTCTTGATGATCTCATCTCCGTCATTTCTCTTCTCCCCCTTTTTGTCACAAATTGTCAAACAGTGAACATACTAGACAAAAGGAAATTAGTTCATAGAGAAAGAGAGATAAAAGCTCAGTTCCGGTATATAACAAAAATGCAGATTGCGTACCGGTACCAGAAAGCAAAAATCAAATAATTTCTTGAAACAAATCCAGATTTTGGAATCTTTTCAAATACCGATTTGTATTCCATCAAGAAATCAATTTAAGTGCTTTAAAAACAATGAATTCACATAGATGTCATTCAATCCAATTAATTTCACAAAATTAAAAAGATTTACTCCTAAATCATGAAAAACAAAGATAAAACATTATAAACAGTTTTTCATGTTATATTCATCAAACACAAGTCATCAAAAATAATCTTGAGATCCAAACTCTATCAAGATGTAACGGATTTACAAAGATGACTTACGGAGATTTTCCAAATGACATCAATCTTGAATTCTACCCTTTCAAATTTGAGATAAGCACTAAAATACCTAAGGGTGGCTCTTTGAGCATCTTTTTAACTATCCCACCTTATACCAACCAGGAGATTGTTCAAAATAAGAACTTTGAATTTAAATCTCCGAATGCTTCAACTAAAAATTCTCATAAAATATTTTCCAGCATCCATAACATGTGGTAGCTCTTTCCAACATGTGGTGGTAGTTTTCACACTCCTTTCGGATGTAACTCTTTCCACATCTTTTATAATTCATTTATTTACCCTTGTAAGAAGGCAATCTCTTACGTGAAAGAATTAAATCCCAAATTTTAGTCTATCGGTTGTCTCACGTTTATCACAATGAATTCACACAACCGAGATAGATTAAGCATCTAAAGATCACACATGATTTCTAAAATTTGATGCTTATAATATCAAAAACTCCTATAATGAAGTATCTTCAAGATTATGATTATGGAGTAAAGTTGATAATCCATATAAAATTAATTTGGAGTGAATGAACGTGAAACCCTTTTTATTCAATGCACTTGTTCGTTAAAAACCCTTTTGTTCAAAAACAAAGTATAAAAACAAGAGCATTGAAAAACATGTAATGCAAAGATTAAGAAAAATATGAAGGGAAAACCAATCAAAGCATTACATACAGTCATAAGCTATTTAGAACTTAAGACAAGGAAAGATATCACCTTTCCGAATCCAAAATCGCTGGATTTTGGGTTGTCTTGATTCGTTGTGCCCGGGGGTTGTCCGCTTTGACTGTTGATCCACCTTAGGTCTTTGCCTCGCAATAATCCACTTGTATGATTGATGTTGTGGCTCGGACCTTTGGTGGGTTGAGTGAACTCCTTTGACTTGATGTGTCTTTTGATTCCGTTGAGTCCGCTCCGTAGATGAAGTTGCCGAAGATTTTTCTTTCTCTTTTTCGGGCAATTCTTCACCAAATGTCCTTCAAGTCCACATAGGTGACAAGTTCTTCCTTTCAATTTCATTGTGGAACTTGAAGCATGCACAGTTTGGTCCTTTTTAAATCCCAAACCAACCTTGCTTGTTTGACCTAATCCGGACATACAATCAAGTTTCTTGGAACCGGTTGAAAGCCTTTGTATGTCGGATTTGAGTTCATGAACTTGCTTGGTCAAAGCTTGGTTGGTGACATGAATCTCCTCAAACTGCTTTTCAAGAAAACCAATCTTGTCCATATATGATTTTGCGTTTGTCTCCGATTGGTTTAGCTTTTCTTGGAGGATTTTATTGTTATCCAATAAACGTCCTTGTTCCTCCTCGAGATCATGAAGTTTGATCTTTAAAGCTTGATTCTCGTCTTGAACTTCAAGTCGTTGCTTCCTCAACTTCTTGATATGCTTGGCCATCTTCTTTGATTCCGCAAGAAGTTGTTGGTATGCCTCAACGAGTTCTTCTTCGTCCGACTCCCCCTCACTTGATGACTCTCCTCCGGATGTTGATGTTTCATGCAAAATCAAAGGAATAGAGTCAGTGACTAAAGATGATAAGCACAAATTAGAAGAGGGAATTTGAGAGGCATGAAAAGCAACAATTTTTTCTTTTTCCTCTTCACTTGAGGTCGATTCATCGAAACTAGAATCGTCCCAAGTTTTTGCTTGCAAAGCCTTCTTTTTGTATGATTTCTTAGAAGGACAATCCGTTGAAATATGGCCGTAGCCTTTGCATCGATAGCATCGGATTTCCCCTTCGAAATCATCTTTTTCTTTTTCTTTAGAAGGTTTTGCAACGCCTTTGAGTTTAGAGGATTTAGAACCCGATGATCCTTTAGATGGTTTCGTGGATGAAGATCCATCGGTTCGATTCTTCCAAAATTTCCGACGAAATTTCTTTGTGATCCGCGCCAATTGTTCTTCAAAATCGGCAAAAGAGATTTCATCGTCGGAACTCGATTCGTCATCTTCTTCCTTTGTTGATTTGAATGCAATACCTGTAAGCTTAGAAGAAGACTTGGAAGAAATTTGATTAGTAGGAAAAGTCATCTCATAAGTTTGCAAAGCACCTACTAATTCCTCTACACTCATCTCATCCGGATGACTAACGGTTTCAATGGCGGTAACCTTTGCCCTAAACCGTTCCGGAAGAGTCCGAAGTATCTTTCTTACAATTTTCGACTCCGGGATCTTTTCTCCTAAATTAGCACATGTATTAATTACATCTTGAAGTCTAGTGTAATAATCTGTAAACAATTCATGCTCTTCCATATGAATAGAGTCAAATTGACTTGTAAGCATCTGGAGCTTTTGAATTTTTACAAGATTAGTACCCTCATGTGTAATTTTGAGAATATCCCAAATTTCCTTCGCGGTTTCACACGCGGAAATTCTTGTAAACTCAGTCGAGGAAAGAGAATTATATAAAGCGTTCATACCTTTCCCATTGTAAGAAGATCTTTCGATTTCCTCTTTAGACCATCTAGAGCGAGGTTTTGGGGTAGTAGAATTTCCTACTTCCTCAACCGGATGCACCCAACCGTATTCAACGGTTTGCCATACCCGCTCATCAATAGAGATGAGAAAAGCTCTCATCCGCACTTTCCAATATGCATAATTGGTCCCATCAAAAAGAGGAGGTCTAAAAATATTACCACTTTCACCCACATGATAGATAAACCTAAAACCCGCTCTGATACCAATTGTAGAGTTATTTAGGATCCACAAGGATCTAAATAGGTACTATCAAACACCTAGAGGGGGGTGAATAGGTGTAATATTATAAAAACCAATCTCAGTGCAAAAATAAAAACCAATGCGGAAAATAAAAATCAACACACCGAGATTTACGTGGAAACTCCAATCCAGGAGAAAAACCACGGGACCAACACGCAATAACAATCCACTAAGAATAGAAGAATAACAAGGTGATTACCGACTCCACGGACTCAACCCCTCCTTCAGCTTCTTCGGACCTTGCGCTGACCGGTTGGATATCCACGCAATAACAATCCACTAAGAAAAGAAGAATAACAAGGTGATTACCGTCTCCACGGATTTAACCCCTCCTTCAACTTCTTCGGACCTTGCGCTCCACCGTTTGCACGTCCACTGCACACGTTCGAATCCACGAACGCCACTCGAATCCACGAGCACACGTTTCGAATCCACGAAACGCCTTCAACACACCGAATCCACGGTGCCACGTCGAATCCACGACGCAAACTCAGCCGGTAAGAATATTGGCTTCGATGGTGATCCTTTGCTTAGATTATCAATGAAGATCCATGGGAAAAATCTCTAAGCAAAGATTAGATCAATTCGACAAAAGATATGTTCTTGAAAGAACCATCGAATTGACCTAAAAGAGGCTATAAAGAAGAACGATAAAAACCTAGCCTCTAGGGTTGCTCTCAAGTGTTTTATAAATTGATCGGCCGTGCTCCCACGTTTTTGAGAAACCCTAAATGTCTATTTATAGTTTAGAAACCTTTGGAAAGAGATAAGAATCAAAAACATACCTTATCTGGAAATTTTCAGGACGGCGATCCGGATCGGGATTACTGCGATCCGGATCGTCGTAACGAGATTGACGATTCCAGAAATCCAAGGGTTCGGGATCCGGATCGCAAGGCCCGATCCGGATCGTTCATGAATTTCAGCAACATCCAATGTTCGGGATCCGGATCAGAATAGGCTTGGATCCGGATTGGATTTGCACATGAACTAATACCCTTCGGGATCCGGATTGGATCATCTGATCCGGATCCTGAACATGTCCCATGTCCAGTTTTTGATTTTTATGCAATTAAAAATTCATCCAAGTGTTTCTACACTATAAGAAAGTATTCGGATCACCAAAATTATTTAGTTAAACATACCTGATCCTTTTGAATACTTTCTTCTTGAGATTGATGTAACTGATCCACAATTCTTCATCTTCAATCTTCAAGACTCAAGACACTGAGTGTCAACTTGAGCTCTTGTTGAATCTTCTCTAAGTCTTTGATTGCTGATTGACAATTTGATCCCTTTAAGACTCCGACTCAACTCACTGACTTGACTCACGAAATATGCCAACACCAAAATGCCGTAACACCCAGTGCGGTGAGCCAGCCTGTAGTAGCCTGCCACGTGGCAAGCCCAGGTGCACGCCCGCGCGGTGGACCGGCCGCCTGCCCGCGCCCCCGCCGCTGCTGCCCGCGCCCTCAGCGCCTGCCCGCGGCCGCGCGCCGCCTGCCCGAGCGCCTCCGCCGCCTTCCGCCGCCGCCCTCCGCCGCCGCCCGCCGCCGCGGTTGCCGCCGGCAAAGCCGGAAATACTGTTCCGGCGTGAACAGTAACCCGAAGCCCAAAAAATGCCGTAAATACTCCGTCTGAAGCGTTTTCCGCGCGCTGAATCCGATTTTGACGTCCGTTTTCGCCAAATTCTCGCTCTAAAAATTGCCGAAAGCCCCCGGAAAGTATTCTTGGTCCAAATCTCGCGCCGAGCCCAATCTCAATATCCGTTTTGCGCGCAAACACCTCTAAACAACCGATGGGTCCCCCGATCACCCACGTGATCCATTTGAAGCCCGGAGTCCATCACTCTGTCCAAATTGGCGCCCGAACACCGCCGACATGCCCGTAGGCCTCCAGAAGCTGCTGGTCACCCTGTAAAAGCCCCAATACCTCCCGCACACTGCGTAGACCTCCAGTAGCCACCTCAAAGCACCGCAACAACTCTGCGGAGATCCAGGTCATCACATCCTCCCCCTCTAAAAGAAAGTTTCGTCCTCGAAACTAAAGTCATTCCTCAACGCGGAATCTCGACCGCCAGGGGGTAAATATCCAATCATCCACCACTCAAGCTCCCAAGGCTGACAAATACCTCCTCCAGAGACGCGATGCAATCCTCGGGTCTCTAACCAGAACGAAACAAAGGAGAACACTCCAGAGGACCACGCCACCTCAACTAGGTACAGCTGGGCTAACTGCTCGGCCATCAAGTAGTCTGCACCGGTACAAGCATCTGCCCCTCCTAGGGCCTCAGATAATCCAACCGCACGTCCAACAACACCCCGCTCGACCCGAGTACCTCGGTACTCACAAGGCATCCGATACAAGTCCCCCAACTGGTCACGTAGACTCTGATCTCTAATCCAAAACCGTCGGGGTGTAGAAGCAATTCCCCCAACTCTCCGGCATCAGCACACAGCCATAAGTAGTCAAGAGAACCAGATTGCAAAACAACCTTCGCGAAGATCCAATACCCTTGCAGCTGGTAACTCAAGTCCTCCAAGCTTGACAGAAGGGTGCTAGCTCCCGATGATCACTTCATCAAATTCTTACGGGTCCTCACATAGCCGAAGTGAACCAACCTTCCACAACTCGAATAGCGCCGGCGCCCCCAAAGGTGCCACACTTGGCCTGACACGAATCCAACACATCAAATCCTGGAGTTGGGTCCTCAACTCCCAAACTGGTGTCATGCCAAACAACTCCGATAGGAGAACAGCTAGGAACTCACAACCAAAAGAAAAGGGGTATCACCAAGTCCCGATGCCGCCGCAGATCCCTCAAACACACCAGCAAACAAGCGACTCACCCACTACGAGACATCTGCCTCGCTCACAAGGTCCAAACCAAAGAAGCGAAGATACCCTCAAGCAAATCAAGTACACCAACACCTCCAGGCCTGGCTCCCACGAAAACCGTCCTCGCAGCATAATCAGCTGCCGCGAAAAGAAAAAGAAAACCGAGCCAGCCTAACCGTCCAAAGTACCAAACCAAGCCCCACAACTAGGTCAAGACCATCAGGCCTACAGGTACAACCAAGGACTCAACCGCACCGGGCAGGACCCACGACACTCCCCCCAGGTGCAAAAGATAGGGAATACGACCTCCCGAACACCGGATAACCGTCCTATCCCTAACCCAAAACAATGAAGCCAAACACTACCCACCAAGAAGGGGAAAACCTCTCGTATCGAAAGATACGAACCCAAGAGCCTGGAACAATTCAAACCTACCGCCACACTGGCCGCTGGAATCTATGTGCTCTGACGGTCTCAAAATCCACTATCCAGAAAAAGAAACCAGGAGTGCCTCATCCGACTGACCTGTCCTCCAACACCCGGCGCCAAGCGCCTCAATCAGAACTCGCCTCAGGCAAGCAGATCCCAATACAACGGAACTGTAATGCCACGCTCCATACCCGGCGCCTACTCCAATAAGGCGTCCCTAGAACTCTCAATCCCCCACCGAACAAGACCCTGCCACCAAAGGCTCCATACACATCCCACAAACCGGGGCAACTCATCCGCCAAAACTGGCTCACTCTTCAATGCAATCCCACAGTTTTCCATGCTGTCAACTGTCCACCCTTCCTCGGTGCCCCAGCACTAAACGTCGGCACGGAGGGGCTACTCACTAGTCCGACAACTGTGCCACTGTGCTGATCCGACAACTGTGTCACCACGCTGCTCCGATAACTGTGTCACTGCTCCGACAACTGCACCACTGTGCTGATCCGACAACTGTGTCACCGCGCTGCTCCGCTGATCTGCCTCCAACACTCCTACCCTTCGGGTCCGGAGCCCCCCCCCCCCCAGACTCCAATCTGGGTATCCGGCCCGAAACAACCAGCTCAGGCCCAACTGCCGCACCAAGGTGCACTCGGGTCAGAGCCCCAACGTCGGGGAGACACCGCTCACCACGACAAAACCGCAAATCAGCACACCCCAAACACTCGACCCAATCTAGCGAAAGTCAAAGGCATCCCCCTATTTTTGTAACGTTATGTTGTCTGCAGCCAACATAACTGTCCCACAAAAATAGGGTATGCCGATCCCTCTTCACTCACTGGAAGAGTCAAAACCAATCACCGACTTTCGCTAAAAGTCACGTCTCTCACGCCCTAACATCCTAGGGTCCGCCAAAAGCCTAGGGTTTCCTAAGTCCCAACTGACCTATCCCTAAGCTCTGATACCAACTTAATCTGTCACGCCCCGGGTGTAAACCAGAACCCGGGCCCGTCTACAGATCCGCCGTGCACACGGTATTTCCCGCGTACACGAAGCGCCAAACCTGCTCAGATATATAAGAGATATAATAAAAGAGCAATAAAAACAGAGCTGAACTAAAACTAATACATCTCAGACTGAAGCTGGAAATAAAATACAATACATCTGTATAAATGATACATCTGTCTCTCCCAGCTCACCAAAATAAATACAACCTGCTGGCAAAAGCCAGTCCCAAAGTAAAAGTACAACCGTCTGAGGAAACACGGGTACACCAACAGTCCAGCTAACACGCTCAACCTGCCTCGAAGTCTATCTACTCAGCCGTCCTCTCTCCTCGACCCGTCGCTGAAAACTCAGCAGCACCCGCAGAAGACACTGCAAAAGAAACAAAGGGAAGAGAAAAGAGAAGCAGTGGGGGTGAGAACTACTGTAAACAGTAGCCTCCCCTAGTGGGTAAACCTCAACTCAAGTGTGCCCACTAGGACTACAGAGGCGAAAAAGATGAACAAAGGTGGTAAGCTGTAAATATGCCAACTGATGATGTAGAAAGCTACCACTACATGCCTCTAAAATGCCAGCTAGGAATATAGCTAAATGTATGCATCAGAAAGTAAATGCCTGCCTGCCTAGACCCAATCGATACACCAGTAAACACTGGTACTGCCTGCTGTGCCTGCCTGCCTGCCTGCCAAATCGGGTATGCTGGCCAACGCATAACACCGATAGGGGAAAAGGGAGTCTCAAGGACTCGAAGCCTGTAAAACGCACACTCCGGAGTGGCACTCGAGGGGAGCGACCCACACGAGTATAATGCCTGGGTAACAAGTACCAAATCAGCAGGACTGGATCATGACTCTGATCAAAGTGGGAAAACCCATCCACTAAGAGAAAGCCCAAAGCCTCTATCCCAATCTGATGCAATAACCACTGTCCGGTCAACCGCCAAAGATCCGCGGTTGCCGCAATGCCCTGTCCTCACAGCCTGCCTGTCCCAAAACCCACAACCGTCTGACTACACTATCCCAGCCCCTGCTCGAACCCGAGCGCACTATCCCCCAAAATATAGACAAAAGAAGAGAAAAGCATGGTTTCTCCTAAGTCAATGCCATCATGATAGTGTAGCAGAAAAAGGTGGCCTAACTAAGTGTCCATACAAGCATGCAAAGTCCTTTCATTATTAAACATGATTCAAGTGTTCTAGTTCTCACAAAGTAGAGATATGCCGTTTAAATAGCCTTCCATTTTACAAGTTGCCCCAAAATAGCTTAGGTATATGTAAAAGAGGTCCCATCATGCATATGCCACATATCCAATTTAACAAGCCCTTCCCATGGTTTTAAGCCACATATTAATTACCATAATTAACCATTAGTCAACACTTAGTCCTTTGAAGTCACAAGCTCTAGTTATAAGTCCAATTCCCAATTTAGCATGCCATATTCATTTTACCGGTTCATTTAGCCATATAACATATTAGCACTCAAATAGGCCTAGTGGGGACATCACAAGTAGGAGGTTAAACAACGGTACCCACCTCGAGCGCTAAATCCAAGTCCTGACAGCGAAGTCCGCGCCCGATCCTCAACCGTCCTCGCAAAACTGCGCCATAACTCCCAAAGGATACACACACACAATTACTATCCAAGTTAATCCCAAAATCTGTCCCCAAAACCAGATTTACAGTTCAGCCATTTTTACCTGCGAAATGTGCCCACAAAATTCCCAGAAAAATACCACTGCGATCTACGCGACGAACCGGTCGAAACGAGTACCTGCACGTTTTCCCACGATTTTTCTATGCTGAGAACCAAAATCGACAAGAGGACCACCTCGAACAATATTTTACCCAAAAACTGTGCTACAAGGTTCTGTAAAAAGGGGTTCTCACCTTCAGGGAAATTCCACAAAATTCCACAAAAATTCAGAGAGATTCCTTGCGATGCGTAGATGCAAATCCCTTTTTGAATCGCCTCAATCCGATGTCCGGTTGCGGAGATATCGCCGAAATACCGACCCGCTGTCCAAAACTCCATCACAGCAAAAGGGGTCACAAGATGATCCGAAAAACCCATGAAAACCTCGGAATGGGGAAAAACCAGTAGAAATAAGAAATGTAGCCCTACCTGTTACGAAGAAGATGGCGCAAGAATCGCTGAAAAATACTGCCTGGTTAGCTCGGGGGAGCTAAAACACTGTCGCTGCGCCGAAGAAGAATCCAGGAATGCAACGTCGCGCCGCGCCGAAAAATCCAAATCTCGGGATCCGTGCCTCACAAATTCCTCAAACTTGACAGGAGTGTTCCTCTCTTCATGATGAAGATTTCATCTTCTCACCTCTAATGGAGATGGAGCCTCTGTGATGGAGAAAAACCCCTTTGATTGAGCCTCGGATGGATTAATAGGAAAAAACCAAAAAAAACAATTCAGATAATTCCCTCTGTGTCCTCCGAACACGAAACACCAATATGGACCAATAGGATTGCGACACGTGGCCCTCCCAACAGTTGCTGCCGCGCGCAGTCTGCCGCCCAGTGCACAGTTGACCGACCAATGAGGGCGTGCCACGTGTCCACTCCCAATGTTCAGTGCACCCGGTGCACAAAATCCCGTGGACCTCACCAATGAAATGCTGCCACGTGTCCAAGCCGGTGCACCATACACCCTGTGCCAGCCCAAAATCCCCGTAGATCGAATGCCGTGCGCCGACCTATCAGATGATGCCACGTGTCCACTTCGGTCCACCGTACACCATGAGCCATCCCAACTACTCCATGAACCCAGTGCGGTGAGCCAGCCTGTAGTAGCCTGCCACGTGGCACCGCCCAGGTGCACGCCCGCGCGGTGGACCGGCCGCCTGCCCGCGCCCCCGCCGCTGCTGCCCGCGCCCTCAGCGCCTGCCCGCGGCCGCGCGCCGCCTGCCCGAGCGCCTCCGCCGCCTTCCGCCGCCGCCCGCCGCCGCCGGTTGCCGCCGGCAAAGCCGGAAATACTGTTCCGGCGTGAACAGTAACCCGAAGCCCAAAAAAATGCCGTAAATACTCCGTCTGAAGCGTTTTCGCGCGCTGAATCCGATTTTGACGTCCGTTTCGCCAAATTCTCGCTCTAAAAATTGCCGAAAGCCCCCGGAAAAGTATTCTTGGTCCAAATCTCGCGCCGAGCCCAATCTCAATATCCGTTTTGCGCGCAAACACCTCTAAACAACCGATGGGGTCCCCCGATCACCCACGTGATCCATTTGAAGCCCGGAGTCCATCACTCTTGTCCAAATTGGCGCCCGAACACCGCCGACATGCCCCGTAGGCCTCCAGAAGCTGCTGGTCACCCTGTAAAAGCCCCAAATACCTCCCGCACACTGCGTAGACCTCCAGTAGCCACCTCAAAGCACCGCAACAGCTCTGCGGAGATCCAGGTCATCACAGTCTGGCCACCTCCTGATCGCCTCTCTCCACCCACTGTGCATGCTCTGCGGCTGCCTCCAGGGTCTGAAATCTCTGGGCATGCACAAGTGTGTAAATCTCTGGACGAAGGCCTCCCTCAAACAACTCAACCTGGTGCGGACCGTCACGAGCGACGTAGGGCACACAGTTCAGCAACTCCCTGAACTCCTGAAAATAGGCATGGGCCGGTCGATCGCCCTGCTGCAGATTCTTCAAATCGTCCTCCAACTTTTTCTTCACACTGGTAGAAAAATAGGTGTCCAACACCATCCGTCTGAACTCCTCCCAAGGTAACTGCCTGGTGATCCGGAACTCCAGTGGCTCAACTCGCTGCCACCAAAAATCAGCATCTCCGTCCAAACAGTGCACCGCCATGTGCACTCGATACTTCGGGTCGATGAAGAAGTCCCGAAAAAGCTTCTCCATCGCAGAAAGCCAAATCCCAACAGCCCGGGGCTGAGCATCCCGCCCCGAGAATCTAGGTGGTCCCCGCTTAACAAACGCAGCGAGTTTGTCAGCAAAATCCCGCTCCTCCTCCGCAGTCAAAGGCTGAAATGCCGCAGGAGCCCCGCTACTCGAAGATGGCGCTGACGGCACAAAAGGTGCAACAAGAGGCACAGGGACCTCCGGAACAGCTGGGGGTGGTGCCTCCCTCTGAGCAAGCAGCTGCTCAATCCTCTGCTCCTGGCGGCGCTGACCCTCCGCCAACTGGGCCACCAAGGCCCTCAACTCAGTAAGCTCGGGTGGTGTAGGCTGCTCTGGCTCAACAGGGGGCGAAGGGACACCCCGAGTGGGAATCCGACGTCGAGGAGGCATCCTGCCACAAGAAACCAAACATCAGCAACAAAACCCCACACGACCCAATCTGGCGAAAGTCAAAAGACATCCCCTATTTCTGTAACCTTATGTTGTCTGCAGCCAACATAATGGTTCAACAGAAATAGACTATGTCGATCACTCTTCACTCACAGGAAGAGTTAACAATAAAATCACCGACTTTCGCAACAAGTCACGCCACTCACGCCCTATAATCCTAGGGTCTGTCCAAAAGCCTAGGGTTTCCTAAGTCCCAACTGACCTATCCCTAAGCTCTGATACCAACTTAATCTGTCACGCCCCGGGTGTAAACCAGAACCCGGGCCCGTCTACAGATCCGCCGTGCATGCGGTATTTCCCACATACACGAAGCGTCGGTAACCTGCTCAGATAAGAAATAATAATAAAAGAGCATAATAATCAGAGCTAAAATAAAACTACTGTATCTCAGACAGATGCTGGAAGTAAAAGGTACAACAGTAAAATAAAATACAGATGTCTCTCCCAGCTCACAACTATAATACAAACAGCTGGCAGAAGCCAGTCCCCAAAAAGAAATACAAAACACTGTCTGAGAAGTCCTGGTACCCAAAAATCTCCAGCTACGACCCTCGGTGGCTCTCTATCTAGTCCGCAATTCGCTTACCTCGATCAGTTGCTGACGGCCCAGCAACTCCCACTGAGGACTCTGCAAAACAAGGGGAAGAAAGAAACAAGAAAAACAATGGGGGTAAGTACTACTATAAACAGTAGCCTCCCCTAGTGGGTAAAGCCTCAGCTCAGATATGCCCACCAGGTGCTCAGAGGCAAAAAGGGAAAGAAGAGAGAAGGGGATGCAGATAAATGAAGCAACTGATAAAGTGCTATCCCTAATATGCCTCTACATGATAACTCAATAAGGATGGGAAAAAGTGATGCATCAGAATCAAGAAGCCTGTCCAAAGGACCCAATCTGACCGCCAGTGAACACTGGCACTGCCTGCTCTGCTGTCGAACTCAAAAACCCAGCCTGGTGCCCGGCGCTCACACCGTGGAAAGCCTACTCCGGAGTGGCACTCGAGGGGAGCGACCCACACGAGTAAAAATATCACTGTATCAACCATCTCTGTAACCACTGTCTCATAATAGCAGGACTGGATCGAGACTCAAAGAAGTGGGAACAACCCTCCACTAAAGTAAGCCCGATCCCCAAACACCCAATCTGATGCAATAGAAACAATCCGGTCAACCACCCAAGATCCGTGGTCGCCGCAACCCCCTGACAAACTCAACCTGTCCCAAATCCCCAATACCTGCCTACACTGTCCAACATACGCTCGAACCTGAGCGATAAGCCGCTAGTGCCAACAATGAAAGAAGAAAAGAGAAAAGCATGGTTTCTCCTAAGTCAAGTCCCAAAATAGTGTAGCAGTAAAAGATGACATAATTATGTGACCAATTTAATCATGCATGGTTCCAATATTTTGTCCAATTTCCAAGTATAAACAGTTTAGAATGACATAAGCTAGGGTGACCGTCTCACATGAACAAACATCAGTTTTGCAGTCCTCTATTTCTATTTGTCTCCAAGTATACAGTTCCAGTGATTAATCTAACAATAATTTATTAGAGATCTGATAACCAATAATCAATTTCCTAGAGCATGCAAGTCTACCAATCAACACATTTAGCATTGTCATAGCAAGGGTACTCTGATATTCCTAGTGGGCATACAAAGAGAGGAGTACAACAACCACCCACCTGAAGCGCAACTGTCCAAACTCGTACAGTCAGAAAATACCAAAATTCCAAATCCTCGCTCCCACAATTTCAGCACACCCGAACATTCCTGGTACATCAAGAAATCCACTAATTACACTAGACTCCCAAATTCAGCACTTAATCACATACAACCTCGAATTCAAACTGTTAATTATCACCTGCAGAAATTGCCCAGAAAATTCCAATAAAAATATCACGGCGATCCTTGCGTCGATAGCTTCGAAACGGTACCTTGCACGCCCAAATCGGAGTTCGGTAAGTCAAGATAAAAATTCGGCAAGAGGGCACTCTCATACAATAATCTGGATTAAGGACTGATTACTGTTCACAGAGAAATCATTAATTCTCACCTCGAAAGAAAATTCACAAAAATCCAATAAAAATACGAGCGCGTTCCTTGCGATCCGTAGATGAAAAAGTTGTATAAGCTCGTTTCCGTCGGACGCTCGTGCGCAAAGATATGGCCGAAACACTCCGCTGCTGTCAAGGAATTCCATACAGAAAAAGGGGTCACTTGTTGCCTCGAAATCCGTGCCAAAACCTCGAAACGGGAAAGCGCGACCAAAACGAAAGATGAAGTCCTACCTCTTAGGAGTCTACTGGTCCAAGAATCACAGGAAAATGATGTCGGGGTAGCCCAGGGGAGCAAAAATACGATCGCTGCGCCGAAGAAGAACACTAGGAAGCAACGTCGCGCCGCACCGTAAAATGGGGAACCTCGGGATTCGTGCCTCCAAAACTCTTGAAACTTGGCAGGGAGATCCAGGACTTAGAGATGAAGATTTTGCTTGAAATGTGCTTGGGCTGAAGAGGCTCGGTTTGGGAGAAAAGGGAGAAAGAAGGAGGCTCGGGTTGAACTATTTATATAGGCTGAAAAACAATTCAAGTAATTCCATCTATGTCCCCACTTCCGGGCGCTCCCCAGATTTCGGGCTGCTACAGTAACGGGCCGGCCCGTTACTGTTCACGCCCGAAATCCCCTGGGCCGGCCACGTAGCCCAGCCCAACTAGCCCGCGGACCCCGCTGCACCCGGCGCACCTGCGCCAGCCAACGGGGGCGCGCCACGTGGCCCCGACAGGCCGTGCACCGCGCACGGTGCGCCGTGCACCGCGCACGTCCCCCCCTGACCCGGGTCGTACGGCACCTGCCCCGGTCACCGTCTCCACCACTCGCGTGGACCGCTGCACCAAGACCCGCCAATCCCGAGCCGCCACGTGGGCACCCTCGGTCCACCGTGCACCCCGCCAAGTCAGTGGACCGCGCGCAGTGAACCAACCAACCGAACGCGCCACGTGGCACCGCCCTGGTGCACGACCCCCGCGGTGGACCGCGCACCTGACCGCGCCCCCGGCGCCTGCCCGCGCCCTGCCCGCGCCGCGTGCCGCCGCCTGCCGCCTGCCCGAGGCCGCGCCGCCGCCCGCCGGCGCTGCCCGCGCCGCCGGCCGCCGCCGGCGATCGCCGGCGACACTGTTCCGGCGTGAACAGTACCCGCAAGCTCAAAAATGACAAGTAAATAGCCCATCTTGACCGTTTTCGCGCGCTGATTCCAAAAACGAGGTCCGTTTTGCCAAATTCCGCCTCCAAAATTTGCCGGAGGCTCCCGCAAGCGCCAAAAACTGTCAAAACTTCCGGGAGTCCGCTTTTGGACATCCGGACTCAGAATTGGGCAAACAAAAAGCCAATCTCAAGTGTTTTTCCGCGCTGAATCCAAATCCATCCTCCGTTTGGCCTAAATCCTTTTCTAAAATTCGGCAAAAGCAGCCGAAGGCCAAAACAGCTAACCAAAGCTCACAGGGTCCATCGGTGGCATCCCTTTGATGCACTATGGGCCAGATACACCATCAACAGGTGTCTAAACAGTGGATTCACGGGAGAAAGCTGCATGGGGGTTCGGGGTACTACAGAAGCACCCACCAGTGCAACCACAGGAGCACATGGGTGGATGTGACCGATGCACCTCGACCTGAGGTGCCCGAGTCTTCACATCACACTCCGAGTGCTGGGCGCCGGGAAGAGGTTGTGATGTCACCGCCAGTTCAGACTCCACCGGCGAGGACGGTTTTACCGATGATGGTAGCAGGAGAAGAGCGGGACCGACTCATGGCTCGTTTGAAGGAATTCCGGGAATCCAAGCCTCGGACATATGATGGAGAGAAACCCGACTATTGGGTTTTTGAGAAGTGGATTCTACACATGGAAAAACTTTTCCACGATACCTTCGTAGCGGAGGGAGACCGGGTGTGGTTGGCAACACACCATCTTGAGGGCGATGCTTACCAATGGTGGACGGGCATTCGAGATGACCCCACGACCGATTTGGGCAGCAATCACATGGCCGCGGTTCAAGAAGATGCTTGCAATGAAGTATTTTCCTGCAAGCGCAAAAAGGCAAATGGAAAGAGATCTCCGCAACTTGAGGCAAGGAGACAAAACCGTGGCGGAGTACGAGAGGGAATTTACTCGACTACTTAATTGTATTCTGCACGTTGTGAGGGACGACGAGGACAAGGCCTAGTATGTTCGAGAACGGCCTTAGACCGTCCATTTTCAGATTGGTTCAGACCCACAACCTCCAAACCTACCGGGAGATTGTGGACCGTGCCTTGATAGTGGAGAAAGGCGCAGAGATTGCTAAGGAAGAGAGAGAAGCTCTTGATAGAACGCGAGGTAAGAGGTCGGCGACCGAGGGCGCAAGTCATAAGCCCTATTCGAAGAAACCGCCGAAGCACCCGAGGAGCCAGCGGGAGGACGCGGCTCATCTTCACACCGGGGAGGACCTGACCGTCGGCGGCCCCCGCGTTGCGTGATTTGTGGTGGACCTCATGTGCCGCCGCAATGCCCGCAGCGTGGAGGCAAGTGCTACCTTTGTGGTCAGGAGGGCCACTTTCGATCAGAGTGCCCGCGAGGCTCGACACCAACCCCTTCTCAGCATCGGCACCAGTTATTCAAGGACAGGTGACCCCGCCCACCTACTCTCAGTCAGGGCGACCACCGGCGTCGCGACAGTACGAGGGGCCACGGCAGGCTCCGAGCGGCGCATGTATGCGGCCCAAACTGAGGAGGCTTCAGCGGCAGAGGACGTCGTTGCAGGTATTATCTTGATTCATAGCATTCGAGTTCGAGCTTTATTTGACACTGGTGCATCTCATTCATTCATTGACCGGCTGTTTGCCGAGTTGCATGGCATCGAGTTAGTTCCTACCTTGCATCCGGGACGAGTCTTAGTTCCCGATCATACTTTGGAGATTCGGGAGTTTTCCCTAGTTGTTCTATTAGGATTGGGGATTGGATTTTGCCGTAGATTTGTTGGCCCTCCATCGACTTGGAGAATTTGATGTGGTTTTGGGCATGGATTGGCTCACAAGATATCATGCTACCATTGATTGTGAGAATCGACTCGTGACGTTTCGAGAACCAGGACAAGAGGAAATTGTGTTCAGAGGCTGCAAAAGTTCGCTGTTTGCGATGACTATCTCCTCCACCAGAGCAAAACAGTTGATTAGGAGTGGATGTGTAGCCTACTTGGCTACTGTTGTGGATAGGAGTAGTGAGACTCCGAGAGTGGAGGATATCCCAGTTGTGCGAGAGTTTGCCGATGTGTTCCCGGCAGAGCTCCCGGGGATGCCTCCGGATAGAGAGATCGAGTTTGTGGTGGATCTGATCCCTGGAACTACCCCAATCTCGAAAGCGCCATACAGGATGGCACCGGCAGAGTTAAAAGAGCTCAAGGCACAGCTTCAAGACTTGTTGGAAAAAGGCTTCATCCGACCCAGTGTTTCACCTTGGGGAGCACCAGTTTTGTTCGTCAAGAAAAAGGATGGATCGCTTCGCCTTTGCGTGGACTATCGCGAGCTTAACAAGGTCACAATTAAGAATAAGTATCCATTGCCGAGGATTGATGATTTGTTTGATCAACTCCAAGGATCAAGAGTGTATTCGAAGATTGACCTTCAGTCTGGATATCACCAACTCAAGATCAAGCCCGAGGATGTTCCTAGGACGGCTTTTAGGACACGGTATGGATACTATGAGTTTACTGTTATGCCGTTTGGGCTCACTAATGCCCCAGCAGCTTTTATGGATTTGATGAACCGTGTCTTCAAGCCCTTTTTGGATAGATTCGTCGTGGTGTTCATCGATGGACATTTTGGTGTACTCTCGAAGTGATGAAGAACATGAGGATCACTTGCGTCAAGTGTTGCATTTACTTCGAGAGAAAGAGCTCTACGCCAAGCTGAAGAAGTGTGAGTTTTGGTACGAGAGGTAGCGTTCTTGGGTCATGTAATATCAGATAAAGGAATAGCTGTGGACCCAAGAAAATTGAGGCAATCAAGGATTGGCCCAGACCGACGAACATCACCGAGATCCGGAGCTTCATCGGTCTAGCCGGCTACTATCGGCGTTTTGTTGAGGGATTTGCAAGGTTATCTACTCCCCTAACGCGACTAACGCATAAAGGCACCAAGTTTATCTGGAATGATGCGTGTGAGAGAAGCTTCAGGGAATTGAAGGAAACGGTTGACAACCGCCCCGATCTTGGCTTTGCCTACTGTAGGAGCAGGATACGTGATCTACAGTGATGCTTCCTTGAGTGGGTTAGGGTGTGTTTTGATGCAAAACGAGAAGGTTATTGCTTATGCCTCTCGTCAATTAAAGGACTACGAGAAAAACTATCCCACTCATGATTTGGAGTTAGCCGCCGTGGTATTTGCATTGAAGCTGTGGCGACACTATTTATATGGTGAACATTGTGAGGTATACACTGATCATAAGAGCCTAAAGTACCTCTTTACTCAGAAGGAGTTGAATCTTAGGCAGCGCAGATGGTTGGAGCTGCTTAAGGATATGATTTGACTATTCTTAACCATCCTGGGAAAGCAAATGTAGTAGCAATGCTCTAAGTCGCAAATCGATGGAAACTTAGCGATGATGATCACTTACCAACAACCATTACTTCGAGATATGAGACGGTTGGAGTTGGAGGTTGTGGCACCCGAGACACCCATGAGATTGATGGCATTGGTGTTGCAACCGACTCTTATGGAAAGGATCAAGATGAAACAAGTCCAAGATCCTAGTTTGGAAAAGATTCGGGCTACACTTGTGGATGGCCGAGCAGGTGAGTTTCATGTGGACGATCATGGCGTACTTCGTTTTCGAAGTCGACTTTATGTACCGGCGGATTTGGAGATCAAAGAAGAGATCCTGAAGGAAGCGCACCGAGCACCTTATTCTCTTCACCCAGGTGGCACCAAAATGTACAAGGACTTAAGGTTACTTTACTGGTGGCCCGGCATGAAGAAAGATGTTGGGAAATTTGTGGCTCAATGCTTGACATGTCAACAAGTGAAAGCCGAGCACCGACTTCCCGCAGGCAAGTTGCAGAGCTTACCCATCCCGTGTGGAAGTGGGAGAGGATCACCATGGATTTTGTTGTTGGATTGCCTCGCTCTCAGGCTGGGCATGATGCTATTTGGGTGATCGTGGATAGGTTAACCAAATCTGCTCATTTTATCCCTATCCATACTACTTGGTCTAGAGAGAAGCTTGCACAAA
>CM054935.1:13416306-13500467 GCA_029168755.2 Tillandsia fasciculata | reverse complement strand
GATAGAAGTCATAAAGTGTGCAAGCTTCAACGATCCATTTATGGGTTGAAGCAAGCTTCTCGGAGTTGGAACACTCGTTTCAATGATGCAGTCGAATCGTTCGATTTCATCAGAAATGAGGAAGAGCCGTGTGTGTATAAAAAGGTTAGTGGGAGTGCTGTTACCTTCCTCGTATTGTACGTGGATGACATACTCCTAATAGGGAATGACATTCCTATGTTAACATCGGTGAAGTTATGGTTATCTAAAGAGTTTTCTATGAAAGACCTTGGAGAAGCATCTTATATCCTAGGGATAAAGGTCTATAGGGATAGACCTAAGAAGTTGCTTGGTTTATCGCAAGCCATGTACATAGATGAAGTGTTGAAAAGGTCAGCATGGAGAATTCCAAAAGGGGTATGGTACCTCTAAGACATGGAATTCAGCTCTCTAAGACTATGTCTCCTAAGACACCTGAAGAGAGAAGTCGCATGAGCAGGATCCCTTATGCTTCCGCAATAGGGAGTTTAATGTATGCGATGCTATGTACTCGACCTGATATAGCACAGGCTGTGAGCGTCACTAGTCGATATCAGTCGAACCCAGGCGAAGAGCATGGGTAGCGGTGAAGAATATCCTTAAGTACTTGAGAAGAACAAAGGATATGTTCTTGGTTCTTGGAGGTGGAGAACTCAAAGTTAATGGCTATACAGATTTAGACTTTATGTCTGATATAGACGATAGAAAGTCTACGTCTGGGTATCTATTTATTTGCAATGGTGGGTCAATAGTTTGGAAGAGTTCTAAACAAGAGACGATTGCTGATTCTACTATGGAGGCAGAGTACATCGCTGCATCTGAAGCTGCCAAGGAAGCTGTTTGGATCAAGAAATTTATCACTGAGCTTCGCGTGGTTCCCTCTAGTAGGGATCCCCTGCCACTATATTGTGATAATAATGGCGCCGTAGCATTAGCTAAGGAGCCGAGATCTCATCAGAAATCCAAACATATCGAGCGGCGGTATCACAAGATCAGAGAGTACATCAAAGATAAACATATTGAAGTGCAGAAGGTTGCCTCCGCAGATAACGTGGCGGACCCGCTAACTAAGGCTTTGACTCAGCAAAACTAGAGACTCATCTTGAGAAGATGGGCATTAGATATATGACTGATTGGCTTTAGTGCAAGTGGGAGATTGTTAGTTGTATGCCCCAAAAGCCTATCAGGCTGACGCATTTTATTATATGGGACATATTTGTACTTGATCTTTATTATAATTTGGGCATTTTATGCCATTCATGTTTGATGTGTCCATGAATCGTCCTTTGAATTAATGAGATGATAATGTATATTCTTAAGAGTTAAGAATTTGAGATACATATTATTAGTGATTAAGTCATAAATGCTCTCAATCGGAGGATCATCATGGGGACGATGATTGATCCGGCAAGATTGATGTATGTGTCGCTCTCTTTTAGGATGACGAGTCTCAAGTCATTAGTGTGGGGACACTGGAGCGAACGTGCAGGTGGTTGTTATAGAACAAGGGCACTGAGCGTGACCAATTACGAATAGTTACTTGGATGTCTACTCTTTCGTCAGTAACTGATTCGATGTTGCAGTGGTACAACTGATCCTTAGACCTGCGACACCACGGCCATTCAGTATGAGGCTACTGTAGTTTGACTATGCAAACTCTGATCCTAGTCACGGGTCTTAGTAGTATATGTTGGCTGCAGTCGGTTCATATTAGGAATGGGTGTTTGTTTATAGGGGATCTATCGCTCTCGGTAGAGAGATAATTAGTCCTATGCTATTTGTAAGGCAAAGCTCAGAAATCCTCGGCCGGGGTAATATGGTTCATGGAAAGGTGTTTCCAAGAGTAACCATATGAGCTTGTGTCCTATCAAATTTGTCATATAACGGGTGATGGGGTTTGACGAGTATTCCATGACCTCCACTCAGTTGGGACTATGCGATAGAAGGATTGTATTGTACGGTAACTGCACCTTGAGGTTCAGTCCAATATTCACTTCTGACTGGATTGCCACCATATGCTGCTAGGCGTCACTGGTGGATTGTGGGAACCAATAAGAATAATTATAGGCGAATAATTATTATACGATGGAAGAATCAAAAGTGTTTGATCCATCAAAAGGAGTTTTGATGATGATGTCGATGGGGATCGCATCATATCTCACTACCAGACAGAATTGAACCTATTAGGTCACACACATAAGGAATCGCGCATGATCGATATCAAGGAGATGATAAAGAAGTTTATAGAATGGATTAATTATAATCACAATACTAAAATTTACTAATTTATTAGTAAAAGGACTAATTTGCAATTATTGTAAATTAGAGGTATTTAAGTGCAAAAATTGCATGGTGTATTTGCTAATTGTTAGTAAATATTTGGAGGACTTATGTGTAAATGTTACACATTAAGGATAATGGATTATCCAATCGGATTAGGATTCGATTAAGGATAATGGATTATCCAATCGGATAAGGATTCGATTAAGGATAATGGATAATCCAATCGGATAAGGATTCGATTAAGGATAATGGATAATCCGATCGGATTAGGATTCGATTTAATTAGTTACTAGATTTTATCTTGAGATTTAATTTAAAATATCTTTCTTTGTAACTAATTATAAGATTTAATTAGTTACTATATTTTAGGAGATCTTTTCTTTGTAACTAATTATAAGATTTAATTAGTTTCTAGATTTTATCTTGAGATTTAATTTAAAAGATCTTTCTTTGTAACTAATTATAAGATTTAATTAGTTACTATATTTTAAGAGATCTTTTCTTTGTAATTAATTATAAGATTTAATTAGTTACTAGATCTTTCTTTGTAACTAATTATAAGATTTAATTAGTTACTATATTTTAGGAGATCTTTCTTTGTAACTAATTATAAGATTTAATTTTGTTTTAGCCGGCCAACTTCCTATTATAAGAGTAGGTAGTACGTATGTGATACGTAACAATTTTTGAGTAAGAAAAAGTGGAAATTAATTAAGTTGGTCACGGAACGTGAGAAAACCCTAGCCGCCTATCCTCTCCCTCTTCCTAAAAAGTCCTCCATAATTAATCGTTCTCGATCTTCGGAAGATTGCTAGCACAATTAGAAGATTGATTCATCCTCATTACATCGACGCAAGAATTAATTCGTGATCGGATCGCGAATCAAGGCGATCGATTTTTCGATCAAGGGCGTGATTCCGTGTGGACACAAGTAGAGGCCGGGTGCGTGCGCGGCTATCAAGGACGAATAATTTTTACCAACGATTGTCGGCTTCGCGGTGATCTCGACCCGCGCAAGGTAAAAATCATATCCTAATTGATGAGATCAATTAGATTACCTTTTTACGATCTAAAACAAAACATGAGGTGATCTTGGTTTAAGAAAAATTTTAATTGCGTTTTTTCTTCCGCTGCGCATATCCGTATTTTTCTTATAATTTCAGCCTGCACGCAAAACGGTGCGCGTGAACTCAATCTGCACGCAAAACGGTGCACTTACCTCAAATCTGCACGCAAAATGGTGCATGCTTTACTGTAGGGTCGCACGCAAAATGGTGCACGTTTTTCTAGCCCTGCACGAAAAATGATGTATAATATTAGAGACTGCACACAAAACGGTGTGCGATAAAACAATCTGCACGCAAAACGGTGCACATGTACTTAACTGTAAAGCTGCACGCAAAACGGTGCACATTTTTCTATCCCTGCAGGAAAAACGATATATAACATTAGAAACTGCACGCAAAACGGTGCGCGACAAAACAATCTGCACGCAAAACGGTGCAAGATTAACTGTAAAGTTGCACGCAAATCGGTGCATATTTTTCTATCCCTGCACGAAAAACGATGTATAATATTATAAACTGCACGCAAAACGGTGCGCGATAAAATTATCTGCACGCAAAACGGTGCAAGCTTAACTGTAAGTTGCACGCAAATCGGTGCATATTTTTCTATCCCTGCACAAAAAACGATGTATAATATTATAAACTGCACGCAAAACGGTGCGCGATAAAATTATCTGCACGCAAAACGGTGCAAGCTTAACTGTAAAGTTGCACGCAAATCGGTGCATATTTTTCTATCCCTGCACGAAAAACGATGTATAATATTATAAACTGCACGTAAAACGATGCGCGATAAAATTATCTGCACGCAAAACGGTGCACACTTAACTGTAAGATTGCACGCAAAACGGTGCATATTTTTCTATCCCTGTACGAGAAACGATGTATAATATTATAAACTGCACGCAAAACGGTGCGCGATAAAATTATCTGCACGTAAAACGGTGCAAGCTTAACTGTAAAGTTGCACGCAAATCGGTGCATATTTTTCTATCCCTACACGAAAAATGATGTATAATATTATAAACTGCACGCAAAACTGTGCGCGATAATATAAGTTGCACGCGAAACAGAGCACATACCTCGATTTGGCACGCAAAACGGTGCACTTTCCTTTTTCAACGTTGCACGCAAAACGGTGCACGTTTTCCGAGTTTGCGCCCAAAACTGCGCATTTTTGCCGAATCCGCACGCAAAACGGCACGGGGTCAATTTAATGTCCAAAAATGAACCCAACAAATTGTGCCCAAAAATACAGAAAAATAACGTTACCTCGTAGGTCGCGCTGCCCATCGGCTTTTGGAAACGCCTCGCGCGCTCCACGAGGTTCACGGCGCGCTCGCACCCACGAAATCCCCCATTTTTTTTTTTTCCTCTCTCTCTCTCTTCTCTCTCTCTCGTTCGTGCTCGGTAGAGAAGAAATGGAAGAAGGAGGGAGAGTCTGCGGGAAGAAGGAAGAAGAAGAAGAGAAAAAGGAAGGAAAAAAAAAAAAGAGGGGGTGGTGTAGACCCGGTCCACGGGGCCACCAATGGGGAGCTGCCGTGTGGCGGTCCACCACACAAGGGGGCGCGCACCAGGTCCAGGCGGCGCCCCCCACGCTACGTGGCGCGCGCCCCAGCACCCTTGTTGCGCGCCAGCTGTGCGCGTGGCGCAACGCGCCGCGCGCCTGAAAATCCCTTTTTGTCCCTTTTTTGTCCGTTTTTTGTCCGTTTCCGTCCAAATTTGATAGCCGGGTTCGTTTCAGCTAAATTTATCACAGAAAAATTTAAATTTTCACTTTGGGCAATTTTTGGGCCCCAAAAGCCTCGCTGTATCTAAAATCATTGGCGGACCCCGTTCTCGCAATCCGGGTATCCGATCAACACGAAATTTTTACCGTGACCTTAAAACATAATTACACAGCTCCCGTAATTTTCTCAGAATTTTTCGACACTGTTGGCAGAGCCCGTTCCCACTATCCGGCCTCCGATCAACGCGAAACTTTTTCTGTGACCTTAAAACATATTTATGGGGCTCCCGTAATTTTTTCAGAATTTTCGGACACTGTGAATTTTCCACTAAAAATCTGGGCCCCCTTTCTCGAATAAAATTCCAGAACTCTCATTTTAATTCCGATTTGGGTCCAACTCGCTTTCAAATATTCTTTACTTCCCTAACTTTCATAACAATAGGATTTCATACCACCTTTATTTACATTTATTTATGTGCCGAAAATCCGGTACTTTACATTCTACCCCCCTTAAAATAAGTTTCGTCCTCGAAACTTGAATCACATCTCGACTCCTCCTTGATCGAGAGGGAGGAATTTTGCCCCCACTACTGGGCTCACTGTATATCGTTACTGGGCCTCAAACTGCCCGCTCGCCGAACCATACGAGCAACTCATCCATGAATCCCTATCTCAATCCAGGGACAAACTCAGACCTGGTGTCTGGCCACTTTCACCAAATAGGTGAAAGACACAGCTGAGTACTTGCTATCTCATTTGCCACGAATGACCCAGTTTTTGTTTGCGAAATTTTCACTTTAATTTCGCCATCATTCTTTTCACTATGAGGCTGCATCTGCAGCCAATTCATTTACCGCATATTCCGGTCGCTCCGCTGCCTAATGTGGAGGGTAAGGCCAATCCACGAGTTCCCAACTATCACACACGCTACTAGTGCTCTAAGTCCGCGGGTTATCAGCTAACCCGATATCTTGGACTACTAATAGGTTCACAGACCACGGTCAAATAGGGCCTATAGCCCAAAACTAATCCAACACTGTATATTGGCTCTCACTAGCACACAGACCCAATCATCAAACGGGTAGATCCTCACTTAGGATTGCTACACCAACACTCCCACTAGGAGCTACAGCACCTCAATCATCACTAGCACTACTGCCTGATCACATCACACTCTCAGTGTACTAACAGCCTCAAAGCTCACACGTGGCATTCCACGTCCCCGGGTCATCGCTCGGACTACCGTCCCAACCAAATCTGTATCATGCCCCGCCATCAGGTCTCGGGCCGCTGTCTCTCACAGCCGACTGCGCCTGCCCACTGGGCTACAGGCCCACAGTCCACAAATATGGTCCAGGCACGGATCGTCCCCAAGCGAACCCGCTAATCGTCGCCACGCGACCACTATGCTCCACTGAGCGAAAACTAACTAACTAGTCGTCAATCCACAATCCGAACTCTGTATCGACTCTGGCCACACAGGGCAAAGGCTAACGTGTCACCTAATCAGCTCTCTCTGGCTAAACAACACTTGTGCTCCATGAGCACCCAAACAGTTGGGCATCCAGTGCCTCCATGCTAACTCACAAATATTCAGTGCTAAGCGATTTGCTTAAGCACCCCAACGGCTCTTGTGCAACTCTCCCAACTGGGTCGAGGCACCACAATAACTATCCACCAACTCTGGTGATTAACTCGCAAATCCTGTGGTGGCAATCCTTGCCATTACACCGATCCCTCAGAACGGCGCCACAAAACTCTCGCTCTTTCGAGAGGTTCTCGCATCCTGAAGCCTATTCTAGGCCTCACCAACACTACTACGTGCAACCTAGGCACAATCAACACGCCAGACGGTCACTACCGTCATCAGGGCGAACCCACGCCGCCAGGCCCATGAATCTTTCTTGCCCTAACCCTTAGGGCACAGCAACTTGGCTCTCGCGACATAGCGATCACCATTCACCTCGCGAGTCGGTCTCTCACCGGACCTTACTAACCATACTTTGCCAGCAAACCAGCTGACACAAGCCTACAACACCCCATGCTGAAGGTGTTGGCTGCGCCGACAAAAGTTCGGCGGCCACTGCCATTCTCTTTACTGTCGCCCCTACAGGCGGCGACGCCGTATACTCATACGTTGTTTGTGCAGCCTCAACTTGCTGCGTTATCAGCCACTGGAGTCTATCTATCTGCTCCAACTGTCATGCTGACGCTACTCTTAGGCGTCGAAACCTGTCTTCCTGTCGGCGGAAAAATTTCCGCGGACGGCAAGAAGTCTGACCTACTGTTGGACCACTCCAACAAGTGCGCTCACCTGCTATCGCAACTCGTATACCACGTTCGACCCCAAGCCCTCTCGGAACTCGAGTCAAACAGGTGCGTTTTTCTATGTGGTGTCATCGCTACTATGCACACCACAACGAAACAACCAGCCCAAACTTAGCCATTTGAGCATCGCGCAGTCCATATACCGACAAAAGGGCTCGTCGACCCAATCATGCGAAAGTATAAGAGGGTACCCCTTTTCATCTCCAACATTACGTTGTCGGCCGCCCAACGTAATATCCGAAGAATGAAAGCTCGTTGCCCTCGATCAGTCCCAACATCCTTTTTGGGAACAACAATAACCAATCAAATACTTTCGCCCAAAATCCACACACTCTCTCGTGCTAATCCCTAGGGTCTCCCTAAGGTTGCTAACCACCTAGGACTATTCCTAGGCTCTGATACCACTCTAATCTGTCACGCCCCGAATCCGCCAATTTGTACGGTTCGGGCACGCCAACAGACCCGCCAATCGAGTAAGACCTGTTTCTACCCGAAAGGAACGGTAACATCCATAATAACACAACCAGTGTATGTGGAAGCTGTATATCAGAGTACTAAAAATCACTATAAATTTAAAACTTTCATTCAATAACGAATAGTTAAAGCGGAAATGAAAGCATACAGGAGTGAACCATGAAATTAAACTTATTACACTTTACAATTCTGAACTTGCAAATAAATTATTACATTTCCTTTACATAATTCCTCACCATACAAGGTTCACTCAAGAAATATATAGAAAGGGATACCTCTGCTAGACCCTCTAGGTCACTATGCTGCTGGGCCCTTGCCCCTGTCGTATGCCTCGCTGTCGTCTGCATCGGATCTGTCTCGACCGCTGCATCCATTCCCGAACCTGTGGGGGGGGAGTCACCCAAGGGGTGTGAGAACTTACGAGCGAGTTCCCAGTGGGTTCAACCACCGAGAGAAAGTGTCCTACACCACTTGGTCCAATAGAAGCAATAATAATAGTGTGCTAGGAAACTAAAATCCACAACATCAATATGCAGCTATGCAATAATATATCACTACACTATCTGTGTACAACCATCGACCCAGCACTACTCTGTCTAGCCACACTAGACTGCTAAGCACCAACTCGGCCACTATGCCGCTGTATACTGGGTTCAACTAACCCGGCTACCCTGGCCACTCTATTTTTCTTTATTCTTTAGATTCTGGTGCTTTAGTTCAAGTTAACCCTTGGAAATTCTTATCCAACGGGCCCGAGCCCGGTAGTCTTGCTACCATAAGATAAGATTTCTAAGGTTGCCGATAACACTCGCAAGTGTTACCCCGTCCTGCCGGGGGACTTGTCATACGGGACACTGCCCGATAGGGTCACTGCCCAACTCTGACAAGAGTACTCTATCTACCAGTCATACGGGTCGCTGCCCGGGAGAGGGACCCTGTCCAACTCCTGACCGTTGTACGTTCGCCCCCGGAGGTACGCCCGTTTTATCTTTAATTTTTCTTTCTTTTCTTTTCTTTTTCTTTCTCTTTTATTTTAGTTCTTAGCCTCTTTGCTTTTGAACACTTGCTTTCCTTTCTTATTCGAGCTTATAGCTCCCATTTTGCCACTGGCAATTTACTTTCTCTTTTCTTCGAGCATTTAGCTCCTTGCTTTCACTTTTAGCCCTTCGAAAGTACCTCGTCCGACGGGTCACTGCCCAGGGAGTCCTGCTCCACTTGACGAGTCTCAAATTCGAAGGCGTCATTAATATCCTCTTTTATTCTCTTTATCTTAAGCAATTTGCTTGTCTTGCTTATTAACCAATTTTAGCTCTATCTTGAGCAATTTGATTGTCTTGCTTATTAATCACTTTTTCATCTCTTACCCAGGGTCTTGCCACACGGGTAGCTAGAGAGTCACGTGGACTCTTAAACATTTCTCTTTTATCTCTTTAACTCAAATTGAAGTTAAAGTTATTATCCATTTGCCCAGACACCCTATGACCTTCTAGGGTTATATTTTGATCAGCTTATTAACCTTGGGATCTTATCCCACTTTCCTGATTCCTCATTGAATCCTAGAGTTAACTTAACTCTATTTTCCTGTTCCACTATTAACTTAGAGATACACGGACTCTAATTCCATGTTCCGCTGTTATTTTAGAATTACATTGACTCTACTTTTCTGTTTTCCCTTTCATATCTCCACACTTGATCCACCCTTTCCATCCTCCTGATTCCTTACTGAATCCTAGAGTCAACTTGACTCTATTTTTCCTGTCTGTGAGTTTAAACTCTTCTAGCTCAACTTAGGTTCCCTTTACCTAAGTCCCATGTCATACCTGTCTTAGAGTTCCATGACTCTATGCTGACCTCTAGTTTACCTTAGGTTTTCTTTACCTAAGTTCCATGTCATACTCATCCTAGAGTTCCTTGACTCTATGTTGAACACTAGTTCTCCTTAGGTTCTCTTTACCTAAGTTCCGTGTCATATACACCCTAGAGTTTTCTGACTCTATGTTGATCACTCTATCCAGTGTCCTTAGGTTATCACCTAAGACCATGCCACTCATCCTTCCTAGGATAACTCCTAAGTTGATGTCACTCGTCAAACCCCTAATGTCACGCCCCGGGGTCGAAAACTGCGACCCGGGCTCGCCAACAGATCCGCCATCTGTACGGAAACTGCCGTACAGACGAAGCGTCTAACCTGCAGAAAGAACATCTACAGTAAACAGGTATCAGAGAGCTGAAAGTAGACTACTAAAAACTGAAGATCAAACACTGTACAGCTGAAGATAAAACCATATCCATCTCCCAAATATGATCGTAAACAAAGTCCTCTGATACAAGACTCAAAAGGGAGGTATCTCCAATAAATACATCAGTGTACAAAACTCTCGATACAAGAATATCCTCACTACAATAGTCTCTCAAACTGTAAAGGTAAGATACAACTCTATACCTCTCTACAAAGGTCTCTCAACAGAGTAAAGAAGTGAACTAATCAACTGGAGCTCTCCTCTGAAGGGGTACAGCTACACTCCAACGACGGGTAGGGAACTAGCTCGCGACTCCCTCGCCTCGGCCAGAAGGATCAGCAACAGGAGCACAGGAACGATAGAAGAAGCCCCTGGGGAAAAGACACCACGACGGGTGTGAGAACTACTTCCCACAGTAGTTCTCAGTGGGTGCCGTCAACAAGTCCAACGGTCTGCCCACCAAGTCTACTAGAGGTAAAAGATAACAGGCAAGGAAAACAGAATAAGAAAAGCTGGATCTACTCTACAGCTATCATGCCTCTATCTAGACACTCAAAAGTGGAACAGAAAAAAGTAAATGAGACCACTCGCACCCAAGGTGCTCAATCGTCCCAATCGAACTGACTACCTCAAAGGTCCAGCCAAGCCCGCGCCTGTCGACTAGGAACGCTCCTGCCCACTACCACACGTCCACATGGGACGGGATTTACGTGGGGCGTCCTGTCCGACTAACTCATCCCTCGCGCAAAACTGCCTCAACAGGCCAACCATCGCATCCACAGCGGCATCTCAAGGGGCGCGGCCCAACTGAGGAAAACGGCGCGGCATAGAGTAATCACGCATTGGCATATGCAGGCTAGTCCAAATCCACGCTCACTCACAGAACGGTAGGACTCAAGATCCCCAAAATCTCGCGTAACAGTCGGAGCACTCTCGACGACTCAGCTGATCGGCTAACTCGAAACACGAGACACTAGCCTCTCCTACAGCTCGCAGCACAAAGCTTACTGGCTGGAGATACTCCACAGCCAGGAACGACCCACAACTCAGGGTAACAAAACAGGTCGGACAACACTCAACGACCTGGGACCACCGTCAGCCCCAACGGTTCCCAACAAGACGGACCGGAAGACACTCGACGGCCCGGGACTGCCGTCTACTCAACGGCTCCCTCCCATGACAGCACAACAGGAAAAACAAGACCTCTCGGGACTACCGTTTACTCAAACGGCTCCCCGCACAGATAAGCAACCCGCTACAGCTACCAGACTCCACTCTGCTCCCAAGCAAGAGTGCAAAAGCATCCCACACTAAAAGCAAGTCCCGACCTCTCGGCCCACTATCCGGGCGAGAAAACACTATGTCCAGGGATGTAAAAACAGTGTGGATGTCTAAGCATAAATAACCCTAGCCCAAGTGAGGGTTTTCTACTGGTCTGGTTACACATGCAGCATATGACGGGGGTGCTAGGTCAAGTTCCAAGATAACTCTATTAACAGATAATAAAAGGAATATCAATTCCTACAATATAGCATGCTACACAATGAAATAAGCTATCATGCATAGTCCTACAACAGTAGAAATACTGTACAGTCCATAAAACTTGGAGATAAGGCCACCCACCTCGATTTGCCACCAATTGCTCGTAGACACTTGCAATTGGCCTCCACGCGATCCGCAGGCAAACGGGGCACGCCGTCGAAGTCCGCACGCAAAACGGAGCACGCCGCCGGAGTCCGCACCAGAAACGGAGTCTGCTCATAAAACGGTGCACGGTGTCAGAATCCGCACGCAAAACAGGGTCCGCACGCAAAACGGCACAGTGCCGGAGTCCGCACGCAAAACGGTGCACGGTGCCAGGATCCACACGCAAAATGGGGTCCGCACGCAAAACGGTGCACAGTGCCGGAGTCCGCACGCAAAACGGTGCACGGTGCCAGGATCCACACGCAAAACGGGGTCCGCACGCAAAACGGTGCACAGTGCCGGAGTCCGCACGCAAAACGATGCACGGTGCCAGGATCCACACGCAAAACGGGGTCCGCACGCAAAACGGTGCACAGTGCCGGAGTCCGCACGCAAAACGGTGCACGGAGGTCAATAACAGTCTAAAAGAATGCTCCAATAACTGTACAAAAATACAGTAAAATCAACACACGGGACTTACACGTTTGCGCCGCCGTCGCCGAACCGCTCCGCCGGGCGTCCTCGCACGCAAAACGGAGTCCACGACGCGCCGCCGCACCTCCCACCATCTCCCTCACTCTCCCTCTCGCTCGATGGAAGAAGAAAGGAGAAGAAGAGAGGGAAAATGGCGTTTGCGGGGAGGAAGAAGAAGAAGAAAAGAGGGAGAGAGAGAGAAAGTGGTCCACGGTGCACCAAGGTGCACCGTGGACCGGCCAATGGGGAGCCCCCCTCCCCGGTCCACAGCACACGGGCGCGCGCGCCCGGTCCACGCGCGCGCCCGCAGGGCCACGCGGCCGAGTCACCGCGCGCCACGCGGCGCGCGGTCGTCACGCGCCACACGGGCGCGTGACACCGTGCCCCGCGCAGGCGCGGGACACGGGCGCGCCACACGGGCGCGCCCACCCGCTCCCGTGCGGGGGCCAACTGGGGGCCGCCACGTGGCGGCCCCTGCTTGACCGCGCAGGCGCGCGTTCCCCATGCGCGCCAGCTGCGCGCTCCGTACCGCGCGCCGCGCGCCTCGAGCCGCCTCGGGATCCGTGCCGTCGCCTCGATTTTCGCGCCACTTGCCTCGAAAAACGCGCACTTCATCCGGGCTCCAAATCCAACAAATAAATAGTCTATTCTTAGCGATTTCGCGCGCTGAATCCAAAAACGATGTCCGTTTCTCCAAATTCTCACCCGAAAATTTGCCGAATGCCAACTCGATCCGATTTCCGCGCCGGGTCCATTTTTAAAGTCCGATTTGCTAAATTCCAACTCTAAAAATTCCCGAAGGCGACCGGAGAGGTAAACTTTTATCCGGACTTCACCCGGAGTCTAATTTTGACATCTGAATCGCACGAAATCACTTCTAAACACCCGACGGGTCCTCCAACTTCCCACGGGGTCTCAATTTAAGCTCGAAGTCCACCACTTGTGTCCAAATTGCACGCAACCCACGCAGGCCTCCAGTGATGCAAGCAAATCCCAAATTGCATCTCAAATTCCTTTCTTGGGCCCGACACGTGCACAAACGCTCCCAACGGCCACAAAAGCTGCCCAACGACCAGCAACTCCTACGCAGGGGATTCCGGGACCTCACATCCTCCCCCACTAAAAGAAAGTTTCGTCCTCGAAACTAGATCAAGCCCATCCGGAAACAAGAATACCACGGCTAGGTATCTAACAGTACGTCTCCAGCTCCCTAAACCCCACTCGCTCCTCGTGATTACACCGCAACAACAACAAGTACGGTATGACCCGTTGTGCAATTCTCTCATCTCTCGAGCCAGAATTTGCAACGGGCATCCCTCGTACTCCAATAATCGAGGATCTCAAAGGGGCAAGCAAATCACAGGCGAGGGAAAACATATCACTACTGAGCTGAGACGTGGAAAACCAAAGGGCTCCTCAAAAAGGCAGGGGGAAAAACGGAAAAACCCACTAATTCAACACGCACCAAACTACATCATGGTGCCAACCTCAACAAGGCGACCCGAAGCATACCCGCACATCCATCCAATAAGGAAGGGAAACCAATAAGTTGGGGTCTTCACTCGGTTACTTCCGATCCGAAATCACCCGAGTGGACTACACAACTGCAGGCTAACCTCAAAGGGATCCTCAAGAGGCACAATCCCATGCCATAGTTGGTCGCTCAACAAGCTATCATAACCCCAACAGACCCGCGGGTCGAAGTCGAGCCCTCAACTACAAGAGAACACCCTGACGGAAACCAAACCGTCGGTGAACGGGACTGAAAACTGGCTCACAAGGCGATCATAAAGCTGATGCCCAACTCGCGGTCACAGTCCGAAACATCCACAAAACTCTCACCGTTGTGCACCTACAACGTGGCGGCACTGCCGTGCACCCACGGCGTGGCATCACTGCCGTACACCAACGGCGTGGCATCACTGCCGTGCACCAACGGCGTGGCATCACCACCGTGCACCAACGGTGTGGCATCATCGCCGTGCATCAACGGTGTGGCATCACTGCCGTGCACCAACGGCGTGGCATCACTGCCGTGCACCAACGGCGTGGCATCATCACCGTGCATCAACGGTGTGGCATCACTGCCGTGCACCAACGGCGTGGCATTACCGCCGTGCACCAACGGCGTGGCATCACTGCCGTGCACCAACGGCGTGGCATTACCGCCGTGCACCAACGGCGTGGCATCACTGCCGTGCACCTACGGCGTGGCATTACCGCCGTGCACCAACGGCGTGGCATTACCGCCGTGCACCAACGGCGTGGCATCACCACCGTGTATCAACGGTGTGGCATCACCACCGTGTATCAACGGTGTGGTATACTCAAGCATCAAGGTCTCAGATCTTCACAGTCCTATACCCAACACTACCTCGAAAACCCGGAGCTGAGGAAGGGCCAAAAGATCAACCGGCAAAAACCAGGGCCCCAACTGCACTGGGCAGGACCAATAACTCCCATCTATGTGCAACACGTGATCAGGTATCTGAACCTCACGAGCACAAGCTAAAGGTCCTATCTCTAGCCCATACATCAATGCAAATGCCCTAGCACTCTCACAGCTATGTCGGAGAACCCTCAACGACTCAACTCACAGCAACACCCCACTCATAGGCGAGAAGAACCGACTGACGCGGCAAAGATCCAAAAATCCCGAAAGACCGGTGCCTAGAACCCCAATCAAACAAGAACAGACTCTAGGCTCAGTCTATCGAAGTTTTCTCTCCTTTACCGTTCAGGGATTCGGTCCCTCTCGTTTAAAGCGGGAAACTATGTCAACACGCCACTCACGGCTGGAGACGCTCCCGGTAGTCCATCAGGACGAACTCGACGCCATCAAATCTCGGCGTCCAGTCAGATCATCTCAATCTCACTAAAATAACCACCTGGTAACTCGGCCGGAGGTGAAAAATCGCCTCAACAGGCCAAACCTTCGCCACTCACTAGGCGGCATCGTCACTCATTGGGCGGCATCGCCACTCACTGGGCGGCATCGCCCCTCACTGGGCGGCATCGCCCCTCACTGGGCGGCATCGCCTCTCACTGGGCGGCATTGCCAATCACTGGGCGGCATCGCCTCTCACTGGGCGGCATCGCCACTCACTGGGCGGCATCGCCCCTCACTGCGGCATCGCCAATCACTGGGCGGCATCGCCTCTCACTGGGCGGCATCGCCACTCACTGGGCGGCATCGCCCTCACTGGGCGGCATTGCCAATCACTGGGCGGCATCGCCTCTCACTGGCGGCATCGCCACTCACTGGGGCGGCATCGCCCCTCACTGGCGGCATCGCCAATCACTGGGCGGCATCGCCTCTCACTGGGCGGCATCGCCACTCACTGGGCGGCATCGCCCCTCACTGGGCGGCATCGCCCCTCACTGGGCGGCATCGCCAATCACTAGGCGGCATCGCCTCTCACTGGGCGGCATCGCCACTTACTGGGCGGCATCGCCAGTCATAGGCGGCATCGCCTCTCACTGGGCGGCATCGCCACTCACTGGGCGGCATCGCCACTCACTGGGCGGCATCGCCAATCACTAGGCGGCATCGCCTCTCACTGGGCGGCATCGCCACTCACTGGGCGGCATCGCCAATCACTAGGCGGCATCGCCTCTCACTGGGCGGCATCGCCACTCACTGGGCGGCATCGCCACTCACTGGGCGGCATCGCCAATCACTAGGCGGCATCGCCTCTCACTGGGCGGCATCGCCACTCACTGGCGGCATCGCCATCACTAGGCGGCATCGCCTCTCACTGGGCGGCATCGCCACTCACTGGGCGGCATCGTCTCTGGTAGCTCGGCCAGTGGAAAGTATCCTCCTGGTAATTCGGCCAGAAAAAAATTATCCATCTGGTAACTCGGCCAGTGATAATTATCCATCTGGTAACTCCGCCAGTGATAATTATCCATCTGGTAACTCCGCCAGGGAAAAATGTCCTCCTGGTAACTCGGCCAGGGAAAATGCCCTCCTGGTAACTCAGCCAGGGAAAAATGTCCTCCTGGTGACTCAGCCAGGAAAAATGCCCTCCTGGTAACTCAGCCAGGGAAATCGCCCTCCTGGTGACTCAGCCAGGGAAAAATGTCCTCCTGGTGACTCAGCCAGGAAAAAATGCCCTCCTGGTAACTCAGCCAGGGAAATCGCCCTCCTGGTGACTCAGCCAGGGAAAAAATGTCCTCCTGGTGACTCAGCCAGGAAAAATGTCCTCCTGGTGACTCAGCCAGGGAAAATGTCCTCCTGGTAACTCAGCCAGGGAAAAATGTCCTCCTGGTAACTCAGCCAGGGAAAATGTCCTCCTGGTAACTCAGCCAGGGAAAATGTCCTCCTGGTAACTCAGCCAGGGAAAAATGTCCTCCTGGTAACTCAGCCAGGGAAAATGGCCACACAGCTAGGATCGCCGTCACTTCAAACGGCTCCCACAACAACGCCCCACTCAATAGGCGAGAAGAACCGACTGACACGGCCAAGATCCGAAAATCCCGATAGACCGGTGCCTAGAACCCCAATCAAACAAGAACAGACTCTAGGCTCTGCCCATCGAAGTTCTCGATCCTTTACCGTTCAGGGATTCGGCCCTTCTCGGTTAAAGTGGGGAACTAACACAACACACAAACTCCTGGGTCTCGCACTGCTCTGATAGCTCCGTCTCCCGCTGCTCGGGTACTCATCAGGTGCGGGGTGTGTCCTATCACAACATGATGTCTCAGGGGTATCGCAATCCGCTGCACAATAACAAACGTCAGGACACAACAACCAAGCGACCCAATCCAGCGAAAGTCTAAGGCACGTCATCCATTCCATAGCATCATGTTGTTCGACAGCGAACGTAAACGCTTAGGGAAATAAACATGCCAATCTCTCATCCCGTCTCTTGGGAGAGGTAAAAACTGAATGAGGACTATCGCTAAGAGTCACGACTCTCACGTAGTTATCCTAATATCCAACCACAAGCCTAGGATTTCTAAGTCCACAATGACCTACAACCTAGGCTCTGATACCACTCTAATCTGTCACGCCCCGGGGTCGAAAACTGCGACCCGGGCTCGCCAACAGATCCGCCATCTGTACGGAAACTGCCGTACAGACGAAGCGTCTAACCTGCAGAAAGAACATCTACAGTAAACAGGTATCAGAGAGCTGAAAGTAGACTACTAAAAACTGAAGATCAAACACTGTACAGCTGAAGATAAAACCATATCCATCTCCCAAATATGATCGTAAACAAAGTCCTCTGATACAAGACTCAACGACCTGGGACCACCGTCAGCCCCAACGGTTCCCAACAAGACGGACCGGAAGACACTCGACGGCCCGGGACTGCCGTCTACTCAACGGCTCCCTCCCATGACAGCACAACAGGAAAAACAAGACCTCTCGGGACTACCGTTTACTCAAACGGCTCCCCGCACAGATAAGCAACCCGCTACAGCTACCAGACTCCACTCTGCTCCCAAGCAAGAGTGCAAAAGCATCCCACACTAAAAGCAAGTCCCGACCTCTCGGCCCACTATCCGGGCGAGAAAACACTATGTCCAGGGATGTAAAAACAGTGTGGATGTCTAAGCATAAATAACCCTAGCCCAAGTGAGGGTTTTCTACTGGTCTGGTTACACATGCAGCATATGACGGGGGTGCTAGGTCAAGTTCCAAGATAACTCTATTAACAGATAATAAAAGAAATATCAATTCCTACAATATAGCATGCTACACAATGAAATAAGCTATCATGCATAGTCCTACAACAGTAGAATACTGTACAGTCCATAAAACTTGGAGATAAGGCCACCCACCTCGATTTGCCACCAATTGCTCGTAGACACTTGCAATTGGCCTCCACGCGATCCGCAGGCAAACGGGGCACGCCGTCGAAGTCCGCACGCAAAACGGAGCACGCCGCCGGAGTCCGCACCAGAAACGGAGTCTGCTCATAAAACGGTGCACGGTGTCAGAATCCGCACGCAAAACAGGGTCCGCACGCAAAACGGCACAGTGCCGGAGTCCGCACGCAAAACGGTGCACGGTGCCAGGATCCACACGCAAAATGGGGTCCGCACGCAAAACGGTGCACAGTGCCGGAGTCCGCACGCAAAACGGTGCACGGTGCCAGGATCCACACGCAAAACGGGGTCCGCACGCAAAACGGTGCACAGTGCCGGAGTCCGCACGCAAAACGATGCACGGTGCCAGGATCCACACGCAAAACGGGGTCCGCACGCAAAACGGTGCACAGTGCCGGAGTCCGCACGCAAAACGGTGCACGGAGGTCAATAACAGTCTAAAAGAATGCTCCAATAACTGTACAAAAATACAGTAAAATCAACACACGGGACTTACACGTTTGCGCCGCCGTCGCCGAACCGCTCCGCCGGGCGTCCTCGCACGCAAAACGGAGTCCACGACGCGCCGCCGCACCTCCCACCATCTCCCTCACTCTCCCTCTCGCTCGATGGAAGAAGAAAGGAGAAGAAGAGAGGGAAAATGGCGTTTGCGGGGAGGAAGAAGAAGAAGAAAAGAGGGAGAGAGAGAGAAAAGTGGTCCACGGTGCACCAAGGTGCACCGTGGACCGGCCAATGGGGAGCCCCCCTCCCCGGTCCACAGCACACGGGCGCGCGCGCCCGGTCCACGCGCGCGCCCGCAGGGCCACGCGGCCGAGTCACCGCGCGCCACGCGGCGCGCGGTCGTCACGCGCCACACGGGCGCGTGACACCGTGCCCCGCGCAGGCGCGGGACACGGGCGCGCCACACGGGCGCGCCCACCGCTCCCGTGCGGGGGCCAACTGGGGGCCGCCACGTGGCGGCCCCTGCTTGACCGCGCAGGCGCGCGTTCCCCATGCGCGCCAGCTGCGCGCTCCGTACCGCGCGCCGCGCGCCTCGAGCCGCCTCGGGATCCGTGCCGTCGCCTCGATTTTCGCGCCACTTGCCTCGAAAACGCGCACTTCATCCGGGCTCCAAATCCAACAAATAAATAGTCTATTCTTAGCGATTTCGCGCGCTGAATCCAAAAACGATGTCCGTTTCTCCAAATTCTCACCCGAAAATTTGCCGAATGCCAACCGATCCGATTTCCGCGCCGGGTCCATTTTTAAAGTCCGATTTGCTAAATTCCAACTCTAAAAATTCCCGAAGGCGACCGGAGAGGTAAACTTTTATCCGGACTTCACCCGGAGTCTAATTTTGACATCTGAATCGCACGAAATCACTTCTAAACACCCGACGGGTCCTCCAACTTCCCACGGGGTCTCAATTTAAGCTCGAAGTCCACCACTTGTGTCCAAATTGCGCGCAACCCACGCAGGCCTCCAGTGATGCAAGCAAATCCCAAATTGCATCTCAAATTCCTTTCTTGGGCCCGACACGCGCACAAACGCTCCCAACGGCCACAAAAGCTGCCCAACGACCAGCAACTCCTACGCAGGGGATTCCGGGACCTCACACCTAAACTAGGTTTTCTCCTAGTCTCACTACCAATCAAACCCCTACACTAGGTTTTCTCCTAGTCTTACTACCAACAAGTTCTGTTCACTTATATCACATGATTTCTAGGGTTGTACCCTAACATGCTCACAGTCATCAAGTAATTACTCATTTCTACGCATGCAATTATTTTCATATCCATCATAAAAATAATATTTATCCTCTAAGTCCTTTTTGCACATGAAAATGAATTATCTCCTTTTGGCAACTGACAGTTGCATTTATCATCTGTGTCCATCTACACATACAAGTTTATCCCCTATTGTGGATAAATCATAAATATCACTTTTCCTCTAAATTTCTCTACACATGCACATATATCATCTGTTATTGGCAACCAACAGTTGCTCTTTTCATCTGCGTTCCTCTAAACATGCAATCTTATTCATAATTACCTAACGCCTCTAACATGCTACTATCATGCTTCGAATCGAAAAGCAAAGGAGCAAGGGGAGAGGTCACCCAATTTTGGCAGAATTTCCCACCTTATAGTGTACCCAATTGCTTGTAGACACTTAGAATTGGTCTCCGTGCGATTCTTCTTGTTTCCTCGAGCTTGCACGCATAACGGTGCGCATTCCTCGAGTCCGCACGCAAAACGATGCACGTTCTCCAAACCTGCACGCAAAATGGTGCACGTTAATAAAACTCGCACGCAAAACGGTGCACGTCATTTCAGCCTGCACGCAAAACGGTGCGCGTGAACTCAATCTGCACGCAAAACGATGCACTTACCTCAAATCTGCACGCAAAATGGTGCATGCTTTACTGTAGGGTCGCACGCAAAATGGTGCACGTTTTTCTAGCCCTGCACGAAAAGTGATGTATAATATTAGAGACTGCACACAAAACGGTGTGCGATAAAACAATCTGCACGCAAAACGGTGCACATGTACTTAACTGTAAAGCTGCATGCAAAACGGTGTACATTTTTCTATCCCTGCAGGAAAAACGATATATAACATTAGAAACTGCACGCAAAACGGTGCGCGACAAAACAATCTGCACGCAAAACGGTGCAAGCTTAACTGTAAAGTTGCACGCAAATCGGTGCATATTTTTCTATCCCTGCACGAAAAACGATGTATAATATTATAAACTGCACGCAAAAAGGTGCGCGATAAAATTATCTGCACGCAAAACGGTGCAAGCTTAACTGTAAAGTTGCACGCAAATCGGTGCATATTTTTCTATCCCTGCACAAAAAATGATGTATAATATTATAAACTGCACGCAAAACGGTGCGCGATAAAATTATCTGCACGCAAAACAGTGCAAGCTTAACTGTAAAGTTGCACGCAAATCGGTGCATATTTTTTTATCCCTGCACGAAAAACGATGTATAATATTATAAACTGAACGCAAAACGGTGCGCGATAAAATTATCTGCACGCAAAACGGTACACACTTAACTGTAAGATTGCACGCAAAATGGTGCATATTTTTCTATCCCTGTACGAGAAACGATGTATAATATTATAAACTGCACGCAAAACGGTGCGCGATAAAATTATCTGCACGCAAAATGGTGCAAGCTTAACTGTAAAGTTGCACGCAAATCGGTGCATATTTTTCTATCCCTACACGAAAAACGATGTATAATATTATAAACTGCACGCAAAACTATGCGCGATAATATAAGTTGCACGCGAAACGGAGCACATACCTCGATTTGGCACGCAAAACGGTGCACTTTCCTTTTTCAACGTTGCACGCAAAACGGTGCACGTTTTCCGAGTTTGCGCCCAAAACTGCGCATTTTTGCCGAATCCGCATGCAAAACGGCACGGGGTCAATTTAATGTCCAAAAATGAACCCAACAAATTGTGCCCAAAAATACAGAAAAATAACGTTACCTCGTAGGTCGCGCTGCCCATCGGCTTTTGGAAACGCCTCGCGCGCTCCACGAGGTTCACGGCGCGCTCGCACCCCACGAAATCCCGCATTTTTTTTTTTTCTCTCTCTCTCTCTCTCTCTCTCTCTCTCTCTCTCTCTCGTTCGTGCTCGGGTAGAGAAGAAATGGAAGAAGGAGGGGAGAGTCTGCGGGGAGAAGAAAGAAGAAGAAGAGAAAAAGGAAGGAAAAAAAAGAAGAGGGGGTGGTATAGACCCGGTCCACGGGGCCACCAATGGGGAGCTGCCGTGTGGCGGTCCACGACACAAGGGGGCGCGCACCAGGTCCAGGCGGCGCCCCCCACGCTAGGTGGCGCGCGCCCCAGCACCCTGTTGCGCGCCAGCTGTGCGCGCGGCGCGTTGCGCCGCGCGCCTGAAAATCCCTTTTTGTCCCGTTTTTTGTCCGTTTTTTGTCCGTTTCCGTCCAAATTTGATAGCCGGGTTCGTTTCAGCTAAATTTATCATAGAAAAATTTAAATTTTTACTTTGGGCCATTTTTGGGCCCCAAAAGTCTCGCTGTATCTAGAATCATTGGCGGACCCCGTTCTCGCAATCCGGGTATCCGATCAACACGAAATTTTTACCGTGACCTTAAAACATAATTACACAGCTCCCGTAATTTTCTCAGAATTTTTCGACACTGTTGGCAGAGCCCGTTCCCACTATCCGGCCTCCGATCAACGCGAAACTTTTTCTGTGGCCTTAAAACATATTTATGGGGCTCCCGTAATTTTTTCGGAATTTTCGGACACTGTGAATTTTCCACTAAAAATCTGGGCCCCCTTTCTCGAATAAAATTCCAGAACTCTCATTTTAATTCCGATTTGGGTCCAACTCGCTTTCAAATATTCTTTACTTCCCTAACTTTCATAACAATAGGATTTCATACCACCTTTATTTACATTTTTTATGTGCCGAAAATCCGGTACTTTACACAATCTCTCTGACTGCCAAATCTGGTCCAGTCAAGCCTCAAGAATCATACTCAAAGGAAAAATACTCAAACTATGAACATGTAATGCATCCACTCACTCACCAGGTGCTCGCATCAACCCAATCTCTCTGACTGCCAAATCTGGTCCAGTCAAGTTTGCGCCTCCCTAGTGTATCAACGTAGGGTTCTACCGGTACTCCAACCCGGTCCATAACTCGATCTGGTCGCCCGGTACACCAACCCGGTCCAGTCGGAATATCACGCAAAGCAGCCTCATCAGGCGCATCATCATCATCGCATCCGGAGCGGCTCTCGAAGGGTGCTACCCCACCGAGGAATAAGCGTGTCTCATCTGGCTCAATAAGTGGCATCTGCAGGCTATAAACTACGATCGAACAGATTGAAAACTCGAAATGCCAACTAACCCATAAACAGGTCGGAGAACTCTCCACGACTCAATCTGATAGTGCATACAAACCTCCAAGACACTAGGAAACCCATCCACTGAGTCAATAAAAATCCCCTCGGCCCCCAGGCGCGAGAGTTCATGCATCCTGAACCTATCCAACCCATCTGGGTGATCACAATGTTTAAAACTATTTTTGAACCCACTTTTTATATTAAAACGGGTTCAATGATTTTAAAACGGATCAGATGCAGTTCGGAAGTCAACTAATCATGCAATCTAGTGTCAAACAGTCTCAAGATCATACAGATGATAAATGGGGTTCAGGTCTGTCATTCAAAAATAATCTAGACATCTATCAGATTATTCCAGCTATACAAATAGCTAAACTAGGCATGCTAACATGCTTTCAACAGAGTTAGAAGGCATTCCATAAAGTTTGGAAGAAATCCAACCCTCCTGGATGTGCGCGTTAGTCCTAAGTCCAAACGAGCTGAAATTTAACAGGTACGATCCTCAGGTTCTCACGATTCCAACGCACCAAAAATCAGCTGAAAATTCTACCCGGTCCCTGAGATATAAGCCGAACATCGTGGTAAGCTCAAATCACTCAAAACAGTAATTTTATCGCACATCTGTCCACAAAACAGGGAATTACCTCCTGCGAGATGCCCTCCGAAAATTCCAAGAAAAATACAACGGCGATCCTCGCGAAGTGTAGATAGAAATCGAGTCCTTAAACACCAAATTCCGCCTCTCGTAGGCCGAGAAATTGCAAGATTACTCCTCCGCTGTCCAGAACATGCAACAGCAAAAAAAGGGTCTAAAGATGCTGCACGCACTCCCATAAAAACTCAAAACAGAGCCAAGTGATGAATACCAAAGTCGAAGATCTACCTGTCGTGAAAACGGTGCCGAAAAAATCGGCAAAAAAGACCAAGAATTCAACTCGGGGGAGTCCGCGGACGAAAAGTCAACGAAAACAATCGATATCGGAACAGCGTCGAAGCTCGCGAGATCTGGGAGGAAAAATATCAAACAATCTCCAAAATTTCTCCAAAACCCCAAAAAGTGTAGAAAATTCGAAGTAGAAACTAGCTGTCGAAAATGGCACTCAAAAAGGATCTCGGAAAGTCCAGAAATGAAGCCCTCAATGGCCTATTTATAGCCAAAAAAAACACTATTGGGCTTGTCGGATTCGGGCCCAAAAACCGGGCACCCGAATTCTACTGTAGCCGCCCGAAACCACAGGATGATGCCACGTGTCCCGCCCGAATCCGCCTGGTCGCGCCACGTGTCCTGCCGCCCACGTTCCGCACGCCTTGCGCACGTGGGCGGCGTGCGCCCGCCAATGGCACAGTGCCACGTGTCCCCACGTGGTTCACGCGGTGCACGCGCCCGGTCTACGAGCCCGGTCTTCCGGATCTTCTCGGCCAATCATACGACGCCACGTGTCACAGCCGCCACTGCTTCCTTTGACGCCGTCCAACCAATAGGGTGCTGCCACGTGGCATCACTAATTCTCGATGCTCCCGGTGCACGCGCCTGCTCGTGGACCCGCCGCGCCTGCCCGCGCTGCCCGCGGTCGCGTTCCGCCGCTGCGCCGCCGCGCTCTGCCTTCCTCCGCCGCCTGCCGGTCGCCACCGGCTGCCGGAATCACTGTTCACTGCCCCGGCAGTGAACAGTAACTCATTGTTCCAAATTCCGAAAAATGCAAGTAAATAGCCCATTTTCATCGTTTTCGCGCGCTGAGTCCAAATCCGCTGTCCGTTTCGCCAAATTCTCTTTCTAAATTTTGCCGGAAGCCCCCGCAAAAGCAAACTTGATTCGATTTTTGCGCCGGTTCTAAATCTAGAATCCGATTCATGAACAACCAACTCTATCACACAACATAGGCCTCCAGAAGTCATTGCTCGTCCTGCAAAACCATCCCAGAGATTCGGATCTTCACATCCTCCCCCTCTAAAAGAAAGTTTCGTCCTCGAAACTAAACATACCTCATCCAGGAGTTTCAAACAGGTGGGGATAAGCATCCATCATCACCGTCTCCAGCTCCCAAGTGGCCTCCCGCTCCTCGTGATTACTCCACAACACCTTCACGTACGGTATAGCCCGATTGTGCAATTCTCTCACCTCACGAGCCAGAATCCGCAATGGGCGCTCCTCGTACACTAGATCCTCACCGATCTCAAGTGGAGTGAAGTCAATCACGTGCGTAGGATCATAAACATATCTCCTCAAAGCTGAGACGTTAAAAACATCATGAACTCTTGCTAGGCGTGGGGAAAGTGCAACTCTGTAAGCCACTGGGCCAATCCTCTCGAGCACCTCGAAGGGCCCAATAAATCGCGGACTAAGCTTTCCGCGTACTCCAAATCAGCATATCCCTCTGGATGGCGAGACTTTCAGGAAAATATGATCACCAATCTGGAACTCTAAGTCACGCCGCCTCCTATCGGCACAACTCCTCTGTCGGCTCTGGGCGGTCTCCAAATATCGCCGAATAATCTAGACCTTTTCTTCAGCTTCTAATAGCCAGTCGGGTCCCAAGGTTTTTCTTTCACCCACGTCACTCCAAAATGATGGCTTCATAGGGCGCCATTTGAATGCTCGCCTGGAAACTATTGTTGTACGCGAACTCAGCCAATCTCAAATGTCGATCCCAACTGCCACTAAAGCTCAGGACACGCTCTCAACAGATCCTCGAGAGTGTGAATGGTCCTCTCAGACTGTCCATCAGTCTGTTGGTGAAAGGCCGTGCTGAAACGAAGCTGGGTCCCCAAAGCTGTCTGTAGACTCTTCCAGAAATGCGATGTGAATCTCGGGTCCCTATCAGACACAATCGAGGCAGGCACACCATGCAGCCTTACAATCTCATCCAAATACAGCTGTGCTAACCTCTCTAGAATCCAACTCGACTTCATAGACATAAAATGGGCAGATTTAGTCAATCGATCCACAATCACCCAAATAGCATCAGCTCCACTCTGTGACCTTGGTAATCCAACAATAAAGTCCATGGTCACATGATCCCATTTTCATTCAGGAATTGGAAGGTTCTGTAACTTGCTAGCCGGTACCTGGTGCTCAGCTTTAACTTGCTGACAAGTTAGACAGTGAGCGACAAACCTTCCAATATTTCTATTCATGCCATTCCACCAAAACTGTGCCCTTAAGTCCCTATACATCTTAGTTCCTCCAGCCTCTCTCAAAATTAGCTCCCGAATCTCAGAATCCATGGGCACACAAAAGCGATCCTTGTACCTCAGTACTTCTGCTGCATCAATTGAAAAGTCCCCACCACGACCATACTGCACTTGGTCCCTAATCCTCTCCAGATAGGGGTCCACACTCTGTTTCTCTTTAATCTTGTCCAACAGAGTGGGTTGGATGATCAAAGACATAAGCCTTGCAGAATCTCCAGGGGACACGACCTCAATCTCGAGTCTCCTCAGCTGCTCTCTCAATGGCATCTGATGAGTGATCAAAATACTCAAGGTCTGCATTGCCCGCCTACTCAAGGCATCTGCGACGACATTAGCCTTGCCGGGGTGATATTGAATACTCAAGTCATAGTCCTTTAACAGTTCCAACCACCGGTGTTGTCTCAAGTTTAACTCCTTCTGAGTAAACAAGTACTTCAGACTCTTATGGTCAGTAAATATCTCACAGTGCTCACCACAAAGGTAATGTCGCCACAGTTTCAATGCAAACACTACAGCGGCTAACTCCAAGTCATGTGTAGGGTAATTCTTCTCATAATCCTTCAGTTGCCGCGAAGCATAAGCAATTACCCTACCATGCTGTATCAATACACAACCCAATCTTCTGTGGGAGGCATCACTATAAATCACAAATCCCTCTCCCATCATAGGCAATGCTAAGATCGGTGCAAATATTAATCTCATCTTCAGCTCATCAAAGCTCTGCTGGCATTGCTCAGTCCAAGTAAATCTGATTCCCTTCCTAGTCAATCGGGTAAGGGGAGTAGAGAGCTTCGCAAAGCCCTCAACAAATCGACGGTAATACCCTGCTAAGCCCAAGAAACTCCGGACCTCAGTAACCGTCGTCGGTCTAGGCCAATCCCGAACAGCATCAATCTTCGTCGGGTCCATTGCCACTCCAGCGGCTGAAACCAAATGGCCTAAAAATGCAACTTCCCGAAGCCAGAATTCACACTTCTTAAGTTTGGCATACAACTTCTTTTCTCTCAGAAGCTGCAGCACTATCCTCAAATGCTCCTCATTACTTCGGGAGTAAATCAAAATATCATCAATAAACACCATGACAAACCGGTCCAAGTGCGATTGAAATATCCGGTTCACCAGATCCATTAATGCGACTGGGGCATTAGTCAATCCACTTGACCTCGCTGTAAGCACATAATGTCTCTACTCGGTCCTGAACACTATCTGGGCACAATCCTCGGCTGTATGGTTCCATACAGATACCTGCCTCACAAAAAAGCAACTACCGGAATACAACCCAAAGCTGTCTGTGCTCGAACCACAATAAAACTCTCTCCGTTGTGTATCAACAACGGGGCATCACTACCGTGTATCAACGGTATAGCATCACCACCGTGTATCAACGGCGTGGCATCACCACTGTGTATCAACGGCGTGGAAGCATACTCAGGTATCCAACTCTCGGATCTTCACCATCGTATCTCTACGACGTGGCTCTGGGTCAACAGACCTCTCGATCCACCAGATCTCACAATTGCGCTATCAGCTCTCTCAGCTTACCGGTGATACTCCATAAAGCGCTACCAAGGTTAGCGCGGTTTCCAAAACCACATCAATCACAATCTCAAACTTAATCTCTCTAACTGGCGGCATCAACATCAACTCAGGTGAACTCACACCCGGGATCTCTCGACGATAAAGATATTTTGTTAATTCCCGGTGCAGCCGTAGGCGCCTCCTCTATAATCGCTAGGATAGCGGTACATCCACGACTCAACATCTGTCGTGCTCTGGCATCCTCTATAAACACACTCCTCCTGACCAGGTCCACGGAGGGTCACTGTCCTCCCTCGACGATCCAGGGTAGCGTAAAACTGGGATAACCAATCCCTATCCCATACCACAACTAAAGCTCGGAGCTCAGGTAGGACCAATCAAATCAATGAATCAAATCCAAGGTCCTAACTGCACTGGGCAGGACTGGCAACACTCATCCCTGTGCCGTACGTGATCTGGAACCTAATCCTCACGTACACAAGCTAACAGTCCTATCTCTAGCCCGTACAAAGCTGCCAATGCTCCATTGAAACATACGCAAGTGGTGTCGGCCTCAAACCTGCTCTAACTCCGGCGACTATAAGAAAACCTCACCTGGTGAGACGCGATCCGCTACGAGGCGCCCTTAACCAGCTACTCAACTCATCTGCTCGATGCTGACGGTCGATACCCGGTCTGACCGCATTAAAAACACCGGCCCTGCCTCTGGTCGAACTGCTGGGGTGCATGGGGTCCGCCGCAGATGACACATCCGTCAGGACGCCCATGATGCTGTGGCTGCTGCTGCTGCTGTCTCGGTGGTCGCAAACCTCCTGATCTGTCTCCTCTGAGTCCCACGACCCTGAAACTGAAATCGTGGTGGCCTCGGAGTTCTTGATCTGCTAGGCTGTCCCAAATCAGGCGGTGCTGGATGCTTCCCTCTGGAGCTGGTCCCTGGCGCTCCGTCCCTCTCATTCATAACCACCGCTCCTCGATCAATCAATCGAGCATGCTCAATCGCCACATCCAGAGTCGGCGATCGCCGAGAGTGAACAAATAGATAACAGTCCCGATGTAATCCTCTCTCAAAAATATCAGCTCGCTGGGCCTCATCCCGTGCTATATGAGGTACACTGGCGGTGCTGCAGGGGATGCTCTCCGCTCCAGCATGCTCATCATGCGCTCCATATTCTCTTCTTGGCCCCTGATCGCCTCCTCCTGGCGTCTCATCGCCTCTGACATTTAGACTACCTGGGCCCGCAACTCCCGGACCTCACTATGCTCTGTCGGCTCAGCCTTTCGATGCTCCTCATCTGAAGCAGGATGTGCCCTCGTCGCCACACGATGCTTCGGAGGTGTCGTAGTCCGCTGCACAGTAACAAACATTAGGACACAACAACCACTCGACCCAATTAAGCGAAAGTCTAAAACATGTTACCCATTCTAAAGCATTATGTTGTCTGCAGCCAACATAACCACTTTAGAGAAATAACATGCAAAATCTCTCACCCCAATCCTCTGGGGGAGTCAAGACCCAATCAGGACTCTCGCCAAAGTCACGTCTCTGTCGACACTCATCCTAGTGTCCAACCACAAGCCTAGGGTTTCTAAGTCCTCAACGACCTACAACCTAGGCTCTGATACCACTCTATTCTGTCACGCCCCGCGGTCGAAACTGCGACCCGGGGTCGCCAACAGATGCGCCATCTGTACGGAAATCTTCTGTCACGCCCCCGGGGGTTTTTGAGTCAAGCAATGCGGAAGATTGCGTGAATATTTTTTTTTTTTTCCTTAATATAGTAACATAAACCTCATCCCCGGTGCGTGTCAGACCGCCACATACACAAATTCTCTCTGTCCGCGGACAGAGTCTCCTCTGTATATGCACGGCGTCTTATTTACAACATCATCCATCAACCATCAACCATACAGTAGACATACATCACCAATCAGAGTACATAGATTTAGCTACTGTTTTAAAAGACCGGTGTCCACTCGACACCTTATTTTTTCCAAGTAAACTATTAAAGCGGCGTCACCATTTGGAAAGGATAAAACCCGCGGTTGTAAAACCCATGCCCACACGGCACTTCGTTTGGGAAAACATTTTCGCAATCAATTGGTTTTTCATGAAAACGTGCCGCATATGAAACATCACTAATAGTATCTAAACATAAAAGTACATCTCATCCACAGCGCTAACTAATACATGTCCACAACTAATATAGTCCACAAGCAAATTAACTAATAAAAGCATAAAGGAAAATGAGATATATCCAAGAGTTCTGACTACGGTCCTCGCGACGCAGTCTCACCGCCATCCCGGCTAACGCACCTAGTATCACCTGTCACGGAGTGGGTAAAGTCAGTGACAAACAAAGTAGATGTATAAATAACAACAAGGAAAGAAGAGCAAACCGAATACACCGGAACCTTTCGCTAAAACCCTGCAACTTACTTTACTCACTTTATTTACTTTAGTGCCACCGTCCCAGGGGTAGTCAACGCTTCTCCCCTCGAGACTATTGATGCTTACAACCTCTTCACGGGGCTAGTGCGGTACCTGTAGCAGCCGTGAGGAGGTCCCCATGCTGCGTGGGGCACACGGGTCGTATAGACCACTTCTCCGAAAAAGTACACCCATGCGGAGGCCAATCCTCCTGTGTACGTGCAGCATCCGAAAACCGGATTTGCCAAATCGGCGTGTATTAAGCACCGCGACCGCAGCCGCAACAGTCATTATATAAGATGAAAAACAATCATGCGAAAGGTTAAACAGTCCATCTACTTTGTTAGACATATTAAGAACACTTTTTACGATGATAGATGCACTTACTGCACTTGTTGCACTTATAGCAACTGTACCCACCTTGTTGCGGGAAGATCGGAGCACTCGGATCTTTCACACACTCCCGCTGCGCACCCGGACCTAGGAAAAGTCCGCAAGGATAAACTATGGTCAGAAACACATACTAACATCTCAAAACAGAAAACCCCAATTTACTCTTTTGACGGAAAAGTCCAGCACCGTCCGGTTTGCCGAAAACCGGACTCCCGCGCCGTCGTCGCCGCCCGTCGGAGCCCCGCGCGACTCGGGACCGCGTGGTGTGGCTCCGCGGCGCGGCCCCTTGCGCGGCGCCCGCGCAAGCGCTGCCCGCGCGGCGCCCGCGCGTCGGCCGCGAGGCGCCCGCGCGGGTGCGGCCCCGCGCGGCGCCCGCGCGGGTGCGGCCCCGCGCGGCGCCCGGGCGGTGCCCGCGCGGCGGTTAGCCCGCGCGGCGCCCGCGCGGCGCCCCGCGCGGCGCCCGCGCGGGTGCGGGCCCGCGCGGCGCCCGCGCGGGTGCGGGCCCGCGCGGCGCCCGCGCGGGGGTTGCCCGCGCGGCGCCCCGCGCGGTTGCGGGCCCGCGCGGCGCCCGCGCGGGGGTTGCCCACGCGGCGCCCGAGCGGTGCCCACGCGGGTGCGGCCCGCGCGGCGGCCGCGCGGCGCCCGCGCGGGTACGGCCCGCGCAGAGCCCGCGCGGTTTCCCCTCCCCCGTCTCCGCTCGCGGCGGCGGCCGGCCGTCCGCGGGGACCTTCCGCGCGATGCCCTAACGGCATCGCGCGTCTCCGTCGCCCGTTCCGTGCCCTAGCACGATGACGATGACGGCGACGGTGATAGAGACGACGGGGAAACCCGAAAACCCTACAAGAGAACGACGGAAAAATCCCGAAAAATTATAAAAATTATTTTACTAACCGAAGATCGACGGGAAGGTCGCCCGGTCGCGTTCTTGCCTTCGGTTCGATGTCCGAGAAGATCGGGCTCTTTCTCTTTTTCCTTTTCCTTCCTTCCGGCTAGGGTTCCGTCTTTTCCTTTCCTCTTTCTTTCTCTTCTCACCGGTTAGGGTTTTATTTTTCTTTCTTTCCCTCAAGATACCCGGAATCACTTATATAATCCGTATTATTTGATTACGTATATTTAATTAATTTCCTCTTTAATTCGTACGTAAGAAAATTCTATTTTCTATCACCGGATAATTAATTAACTAATTAATTATCCCCTACGAGATAACCCACCTTATCTCCAACGGGTGCAAGATATTTTGCACGGATTCCGATGCATGACTAATCACCGCATCACTAAGAATTCCGTTCCGGGAGATCCCGACATCGGATTTCAGATCCGATCGCACCGTCGGTCATCATTTTCCGTGCTCTATCGCAGAAAAATACCAGCACCACGCACCGACCGACTTTTAAAAATTAAATAATTTTATTTCACCTAAAGGCTTAAATAGCTTACATGTGAGTCAAAAATACCCCTAAGGGCCGAATCACTACATCTCCGCACAGATGAAGCGTCTACCCTGCAAGTCAGATCTATAGCTAAACATGTATCAGAGCAGAATAAGAATAAGTAGCTACAGAATCAAAAACTGGACATCTGAACATAAAAAATCCAAAATACATAGTCATCTCCCACTATGAACATGATATAATAAATCTCTCAGACTGTCCAACACAAAATAAAATCTCATATACAGGGTACATCTACCTCTGACTCTCAAATAAGCTGGTAAGAAACTATTCGGCCACGCTTACCTCGATCTGCTGCCTCCGCCCGAACCGGTGCCGGAACAGCTACCTCAGGAAAACCTGTCACCACAGCGGGTGTGAGAACTACTGCAGAATGTAGTTCCCAGTGGGTACCGTCACCCATATCGACGATATGCCCACTAAGTCTACTGGAGGCAAGACAATAGGTATACAGATAGATAATATGAAAGCTGAAATGAAACTATAGCTAATATGCCTCAAGTATCATGCTCAAAGAAAAAACTCAACTAAGAACATGTAATGCATCCACTCGCTCACGAGGTGCTCACTTTCAACCCAATCTCTCTGACTGCCAAATCTGGTCCAGTCAAGCCTCAAGAATCATACTCAAAGGAAAAATACTCAAACTATGAACATGTAATGCATCCACTCACTCACCAGGTGCTCGCATCAACCCAATCTCTCTGACTGCCAAATCTGGTCCAGTCAAGCTTGCGCCTCCCTAGTGTATCAACGTAGGGTTCTATCGCTACTCCAACCCGGTCCATAACTCGATCTGGTCGCCCGGTACACCAACCCGGTCCAGTCGGAATATCACGCAAAGCAGCCTCATCAGGCGCATCATCATCATCGCATCCGGAGCGGCTCTCGAAGGGCGCTACCCCACCGAGGAATAAGCGTGTCTCATCTGGCTCAATAAGTGGCATCTGCAGGCTATAAACTACGATCGAACAGATCGAAAACTCGAAATGCCAACTAACCCATAAACAGGTCGGAGAACTCTCCACGACTCAATCTGATAGTGCATACAAACCCCCAAGACACTAGGAAACCCATCCACTGAGTCAATGAAAATCCCCTCGGCCCCCAAGCGCGAGAGTTCATGCATCCTGAACCTATCCAACCCCTCTGGGTGATCACAATGTTTAAAACTATTTTTGAAGCCACTTTTTATATTAAAACGGGTTCAATGATTTTAAAACGGATCAGATGCAGTTCGGAAGTCAACTAATCATGCAATCTAGTGTCAAACAGTCTCAAGATCATACAGATGATAAATGGGGTTCAGGTCTGTCATTCAAAAATAATCTAGACATCTATCAGATTATACCAGCTATACAAATAGCTAAACTAGGCATGCTAACATGCTTTCAACAGAATTAGAAGGCATTCCATAAAGTTTGGAAGAAATCCAACCCACCTGGATGTGCGCGTTAGTCCTGAGTCCAAACGAGCTGAAATTTAACAAGTGCGATCCTCAGGTTCTCACGATTCCAACGCACCAAAAATCGGCTGAAAATTCCACCCGGTCGCTGAGATATAAGCCGAACATCGTGGTAAGCTCAAATCACTCAAAACAGTAATTTTATCGCACATCTGTCCACAAAACAGGGAATTACCTCCTGCGAGATGCCCTCCAAAAATTCCAAAAAAAATACAACGGCGATCCTCGCGAAGTGTAGATAGAAATCGAGTCCTTAAACACCAAATTCCGCCTATCGTAGGCCGAGAAATTACAAGATTACTCCTCCGCTGTCCAGAACATGCAACAGCAAAAAAAGGGTCTAAAGATGCTGCACGCACTCCCATAAAAACTCAAAACAGTGCCAAGTGATGAATACCGAAGTCGAACCTGTCGTGAAAACGCTGCCGCAAAAATCGGCGAAGAAGACCAAGAACTCAACTCGGGGGAGTCCGCGGACGAAAAGTCGACGAAACGATCGATATCGGAACAGCGTCGAAGCTCGCGATATCTGGGAGGAAAAATATCAAACAATCTCGAAAATTTCTCCAAAACCCCAAAAAGTGTAGAAGACTCGAAGTAGAAACTCGCTGTCGAAAACAGCACTCAAAAAGGATCTCGGAAAGTCCAGAAATGAAGCCCTCAATGGCCTATTTATAGCCAAAAAAAACACTATTGGGCTTGTCGGATTCGGGCCCAAAAACCGGGCACCCGAATTCTACTGTAGCCACCCGAAACCACAGGATGATGCCACGTGTCCCGCCCGAATCCGCCTGGTCGTGCCACGTGTCCTGCCGCCCACGTTCCGCACGCCTCAAGCATGTGGGCGGCGTGCGCCCGCCAATGGCACAGTGCCACGTGTCCCCACGTGGTTCACGCGGCGCACGCGCCCGGTCTACGAGCCCGGTCTTCCGGATCTTGTCGGCCAATCATACGACGCCACGTGTCATAGCCGCCGCCGCTTCCTTTGACGCCGTCCAACCAATAGGGTGCTGCCACGTGGCATCACTAATTCTCTATGCTCCCGGTGCACGCGCCTGCTCGTGGACCCGCCGCGCCTGCCCGCGCTGCCCGTGGTCGCGTTCCGCCGCTGCGCCGCCGCGCTCCGCCTTGCTCCGCCGCCTGCCGGTCGCCGCCGGCTGCCGGAATCACTGTTCACTGCCCCGGCAGTGAACAGTAACTCACTGTTCCAAATTCCGAAAAATGCAAGTAAATAGCCCATTTTCATCGTTTTCGCACGCTGAGTCCAAATCCGCTGTCCTTTTCGCCAAATTTTCTTTCTAAATTTTGCCGGAAGCCCCCGCAAAAGCAAACTTGATTCGATTTTTGCGCCGGTTCTAAATCTAGAATCCGATTCATGAACAACCAACTCTATCACACAACATAGGCCTCCAGAAGTCATTGCTCGTCCTGCAAAACCATCCCAGATATCCGGATCTTCACATCCTCCCCCTCTAAAAGAAAGTTTCGTCCTTGAAACTAAACATACCTCATCCAGGAGTTTCAAACAGGTGGGGATAAGCATCCATCATCATCGTCTCCAGCTCCCAAGTGGCCTCCCGCTCCTCGTGATTACTCCACAACACCTTCACGTACGGTATAGCCCGATTGTGCAATTCTCTCACCTCACGAGTCAGAATCCGCAATGGGCGCTCCTCGTACCCTAGATCCTCACCGATCTCAAGTGGAGTGAAGTCAATCACGTGCGTAGGATCATAAACATATCTCCTCAAAGCTGAGACGTGAAAAACATCATGAACTCTTGCTAGGCGTGGGGAAAGTGCAACTCTGTAAGCCACTGGGCCAATCCTCTCGAGCACCTCGAAGGGCCCAATAAATCGCGGACTAAGCTTTCCGCGTACTCCAAATCGGCATATCCCTCTGGATGGCGAGACTTTCAGGAAAATATGATCACCAATCTGGAACTCTAAGTCACGCCGCCTCCTATCGGCACAACTCCTCTGTCGGCTCTGGGCGGTCTCCAAATATCGCCGAATAATCTAGACCTTTTCTTCAGCTTCTAATAGCCAGTCGGGTCCCAAGGTTTTTCTTTCACCCACGTCACTCCAAAATGATGGCTTCATAGGGCGCCATTTGAATGCTCGCCTGGAAACTATTGTTGTACGCGAACTCAGCCAATCTCAAATGTCGATCCCAACTGCCACTAAAGCTCAGGACACGCTCTCAACAGATCCTCGAGAGTGTGAATGGTCCTCTCAGACTGTCCATCAGTCTGTGGGTGAAAGGCCGTGCTGAAACGAAGCTGGGTCCCCAAAGCTGTCTGTAGACTCTTCCTGTCACGCCTCGGGGGTTTCTTTCAGCGGAAACGAGTCACAAAAAGGTATGTATTTTGCCTATAAATTTTTTTGCCAAATTCCTTCTTCCCCGGTGCGTGCCTAGACCCGCCGCATACACAGAATCACCCTACAAACGGACAGAGTCTCTCTGTATATGCACGGCGTCGCGGCTAGTACAACATGCAAACATAGTAGCTCATTTAATCACAACAGTTCTCAACACTCACACAACTGAACCGTTCTCAAGGCCGACCAATTTGAAAGGATGAATCCACAATTTTAAAAGCGGTGCCCACCCGGCACCCAGATTTCTAAAACAGTTCGAAAATCATAAATCCACAGAGTTTTTAAAACAGTGCCCACACGACACTCAGGTTTTGAAATCCGTTTTCTAAAATCCATAAATCCACAGGGTTTTGAAAACGGTGCCCACACGACACCCCAGTTTTGAAAACGGTTTTCGCAAATCTTTTTCTTTTCTTTTCTTTTTCTTTCTTTCCTTTTGAAAAACGGCCGAACGGAGATAAGAACTCAAACATCCACACAACGAAAGAGCAAAGTTCCGACATCCACACCGACCCCACGAGGGTATCGAGAACCACACAACAGTCTACAAGTAGTAAATAAAATGCAACAGAAAAGGGAAAATACAGTCTGGGATCTCATAGGACCCGAAAGCTCCTGGCTCGGCCTCACAGTCGCCTAGCTCTCACCCCTGAAGGAACCTGTCATGCAGTGGGAAGTCAGCGACACGATAACATAATAATAAAGTAGGAAAATGTAGTAAATGTCAACCGTCAAACGATCCGGAGCAACCACCCTCCCAAGAGGGAAAAAGAAACACGAACACCTGTAAAACCTGACCACGTCGAGCATCTACGTCGATGGGTCGCACCGCTCACGAAGAGCCACGAACACCTGTAACACCTGACCACGTCGAGCATCTACGTCGACGGGTCGCACCGCTCACGAAGAGCCACGAACACCTGTAACACCTGACCACGTCGGACACCTACACCGACGGGTCGCACCGCTCACACCTTGGCGCATCCAAACCCCACACCTACAGGGGCCCCACTACGTCACCTCGTGGGTATACACGGGTCATAGACCACTTTTCCGGAAAAGCGCACCCTTTGCGGTGGCCAAACCGCGGGTGCGCGTGCTGCAGCCTCGAGCATAGTAACCGAGAATACCGTACATAATCACGAAGCGAGAACCATAGAGACTATCATCCACATATGACAAATAACAAGAACCATAGAGACTATCCACAATACCATAGTTAAACGCACAAATATAGTTAGTTACAAGTGTCGGAAATGCCATGCTAAGTCTCCAAATAAAAACCCACCTGAATGTAGGCAGATCCCCGAACTCCCGCTCGGCTACTGGGAGGCTGGTGCTGAACAACTGGGCCCTGAATAAAAGCTATAATCAGTAACAGACTCACACATACCCATCCCGACGACACTACAGTAGCGCAACGCTAACACGGGACAATGAAGCCGATTTACGGAACAAAATCCGATTCCCGATCAACGAGAGCCCACGGGACTCTAACAAAAAGCCCAGTAGACATGAAAGTACGGTCTAAAGACAGCCAGCGTGTCCCGACAACATCTGGGTCCATGGTACATATTAATTTCGCATAAAAACACTACATTATTACTTGTTTCGACTCGTTCTTGCAATCCGGGAAACCAAAAACAGCGCCGTAAGTTTCAGCGCGTTCGTTTCGACAAGACGAAGCTCGTGCTCACAAGCTTGGGCCGACATCAGGTCCATTTACAAAGTTGGCCCATAAACTAATTTGGCTCAATTTGCACTATGCTACAATTTGATGTTTACTTGACCAAATAAGAAGCTAACTCGAGCATGGCATTAAGCAGGGACATAGAACAGTGGTGCTCACCTGTGGTGCGCCGGAGAGTGGCCGGAGAAGTCGCCGGAGCAGCACCACCAAAAAGCCAAGGCTCGGTTTGGCCAAGTCTTAGACAAACCGAGTTCAGACCTGAAACCAAGGTGAGCACAGGTTACATTACCCTCCCAGAAGATGGTTGGTCCATGCTGGGTCCACCGCCGGCGGCCGGAGGCGGCGGCGGCCGAAGGCAAAGCCCGAAATGGATAATTCGGGTGCAAGATTATAGCTCAATTACAGGGGTCTCTCGGCCCAAAACAAAATGATAGGGATCATATAAATGGTGTTTAGGTCCTACCTGGGCAGGTGGCCGGAGCCCGGGGCGTCGGAGATGGCCGGAGGTCAAGCTTGATGGCAAAAACGGGTACAACTACAGAGGTTACAGCACTCGCGTTAGAACCTGCATGCAACCCTATGTAACATCTCAAAGTGCTCAAACAAGCTTACCTGGGTCGCGGCGCGGCGGCTGGGTGCGGCGGCGGTCACCGGCGGCCAACCCAACCGAGCTCGGGAAACCTTGAAGGGCTTTAATGGCGGATTCCGGCCGAGTGCCTCTGGGCCGGCGCAACTTGGACCAGAAGGTCCCACTCGGTGCCAGGAAGCTTCTGGTGGCGACGGCCGGCGGCGCAGGTGAGCGGCGGCGCCGGGCGGCAAAGATCGGCCAATGGGAGAAGAAGACCGGATCTAGGGCACGTCCGATCGGGTCCGATCCTCACCCGATGGTCCCCCAACTTCGTGGGGATGCTGCAGTCGACGAGAGGGCGAGATCTACCGGTCTTGCTCTTGAGCTTGACGGCCGGATGACGGCGGCGCTCGCGATCGGCCAAGAATAATAATTCCGGCGACTTGGTTGTCCCGGCCGGTTAACCCGCAGGCCCCGGGGCTGCACGAGGGTGACCCTCTGGATGTCAGTAGGCGACTGCATAGGTTCTTGGGGGAGTTTAAAGCGATAAGTTACATAAACTCACCTCGCCGGAAAGTTGAAGGAGAAAAGATGATCCCGCGGCGGCGCACGGCGGCGGCTGTCACCGGGTTCACCTCAGCTCGGCTTCTCAGACACGGGGGAGTCCTCAGTTGCAGCCCGGGCCTCCCTGGGTCTCTGGGAGCTGACCACCCACCTTGAACCCGAGATGAAGAAGGTGTTTTCTTCTCCTTCTTCTCCGGCGACGAGGAGGCGACGGCCGGCGCGCAACCCCCCGTGGAGTTCGGCAGAGAGGAGGGAGTAGTTGGTACTTGGCGGCTGGGGGTAGGCTACGGGGTTAGGGTTTAAGAGAAACCCTAACCCAAACATGCATATATATATAGTATATGCACAATTGCCTCCTGGTCCCTCAATTCCTCATATTTGGAGCCCAGTCCTTCACAGCAGCTCTCTTCCACATTTTAGTCCCTCACCCAAGAGCAGCATGCAAAACGGAGCATAAAATGTAGGGTGTTTTGCGCAAAATACCGCATTTTTCACTATTTTTCACGCTTTTCGAGGCATTTCTGTCGTCGAATCGAAAAACGGACTTCGCCACGACGTCCGGCTCGACGAAACCTATCAGGTAGCGATTTTTGTTTTTCGACGAGATGCCCGGATAAATTCTCGGTCCACAATTACTGTACAACTATACAGTATGGCACGCTTCTCGAGACTCTAGGGTCGTCAAACAAAAATTCTGTCAGCGCCATTGCGCTCAGAACGTCAAAATTAGCTAGAATCGTCTACTCATACTGCTAGGTTTGGATTTTGGACAGTGAAATGGCAAACGACCGATCGAGAGGGGACCGAAATCAGCGGTTACTATTCATTTTACTATTCACTTAAGTCGCGGGTCCCGCCCGCTTCTTCGCTGATTTTCGGATGATCCGACCGTCGGATCAGCAAACGGTCTATACCATTTCCACTCGATTCGATAAGACGGTCGAACTGGCGACATCAGATTTCCGAGATCAGACTCGGATCGGAAAGACGGAATTTGCGCTTCGGCAACTGTGCCATCCGTACACCGGTACACACCACTAAGGTTAAATTTTGTTTCCTCGCACACATTCGCACCTGAAAAACACTCTTTCCACTAACACAATTTTCCCGAGTATTACACTTCCAGAAATGCGATGTGAATCTCGGGTCCCTATCAGACACAATCGAGGCTGGCACACCATGCAGCCTTACAATCTCATCCAAATACAGCCGTGCTAACCTCTCTAGAATCCAACTCGACTTCATAGACAGAAAATGGGCAGATTTAGTCAATCGATCCACAATCACCCAAATAGCATCAGCTCCACTCTGTGACCTTGGTAATCCAACAATAAAGTCCATGGTCACATGATCCCATTTCCATTCAGGAATTGGAAGGTTCTGTAACTTGCTAGCCGGTACCTGGTGCTCAGCTTTAACTTGCTGACAAGTTAGACAGTGAGCGACAAACCTTCCAATATTTCTATTCATGCCATTCCACCAAAACTGTGCCCTTAAGTCCCTATACATCTTAGTTCCTCCAGCCTCTCTCAAAATTAGCTCCCGAATCTCAGAATCCATGGGCACACAAAAGCGATCCTTGTACCTCAGTACTCCTGCTGCATCAATTGAAAAGTCCCCACCACAACCATACTGCACTTGGTCCCTAATCCTCTCCAGATAGGGGTCCACACTCTGTTTCTCTTTAATCTTGTCCAACAGAGTGGGTTGGATGATCAAAGACATAAGCCTTGCAGAATCTCCAGGGGACACGACCTCAATCTCGAGTCTCCTCAGCTGCTCTCTCAATGGCATCTGATGAGTGATCAAAATACTCAAGGTCTGCATTGCCCGCCTACTCAAGGAATCTGCGACGACATTAGCCTTGCCGGGGTGATATTGAATACTCAAGTCATAGTCCTTTAACAGTTCCAACCACCGGTGTTGTCTCAAGTTTAACTCCTTCTGAGTAAACAAGTACTTCAGACTCTTATGGTCAGTAAATATCTCACAGTGCTCACCACAAAGGTAATGTCGCCACAGTTTCAATGCAAACACTACAGCGGCTAACTCCAAGTCATGTGTAGGGTAATTCTTCTCATAATCCTTCAGTTGCCGCGAAGCGTAAGCAATTACCCTACCATGCTGTATCAATACACAACCCAATCTTCTGTGGGAGGCATCACTATAAATCACAAATCCCTCTCCCATCACAGGCAATGCTAAGATCGGTGCAAATATTAATCTCATCTTCAGCTCATCAAAGCTCTGCTGGCATTGCTCAGTCCAAGTAAATCTGATTCCCTTCCTAGTCAATCGGGTAAGGAGAGTAGAGAGCTTCGCAAAGCCCTCAACAAACCGACGGTAATACCCTGCTAAGCCCAAGAAACTCCGGACCTCAGTAACCGTCGTCGGTCTAGGCCAATCCCGAACAGCATCAATCTTCGTCGGGTCCACTGCCACTCCAGCGGCTGAAACCAAATGGCCTAAAAATGCAACTTCCCGAAGCCAGAATTCACACTTCTTAAGTTTGGCATACAACTTCTTTTCTCTCAGAAGCTGCAGCACTATCCTCAAATGCTCCTCATTACTTCGGGAGTAAATCAAAATATCATCAATAAACACCATGACAAACCGGTCCAAGTGCGATTGAAATATCCGGTTCACCAGATCCATGAATGCCGCTGGGGCATTAGTCAATCCACTTGACCTCGCTGTAAGCTCATAATGTCTCTACTCGGTCCTGAACACTATCTGGGCACAATCCTCGGTTGTATAGTTCCATACAGATACCGGCCTCACAAAAAAGCAACTGCCGGAATACAACCCAAACCTGTCTGTGCTCGAACCACAATAAAACTCTCTCCGTTGTGTATCAACAACGGGGCATCACTACCGTGTATCAACGGCATAGCATCACCACCGTGTATCAACGGCGTGGCATCACCACTGTGTATCAACGGCGTGGAAGCATACTCAGGTATCCAACTCTCGGATCTTCACCATCGTATCTCTACGACGTGGCACTGGGTCAACAGACCTCTCGATCCACCAGATCTCACAATTGCGCTATCAGCTCTCTCAGCTTACCGGTGATACTCCATAAAGCGCTACCAAGGTTAGCGCGGTTTCCAAAACCACATCAATCACAATCTCAAACTTAATCTCTCTAACTGGCGGCATCAACATCAACTCAGGTGAACTCACACCCGGGATCTCTCGACGATAAAGATATTTTGTTAATTCCCGGTGCCGCCGTAGGCGCCTCCTCTATAATCGCTAGGATAGCGGTACATCCACGACTCAACATCTGTCGTGCTCTGGCATCCTCTATAAACACACTCCTCCTGACCAGGTCCACGGAGGGTCACTGTCCTCCCTCGACGATCCAGGGTAGCGTAAAACTGGGATAACCAATCCCTATCCCATACCACAACTAAAGCTCGGAGCTAAGGTAGGACCAATCAAATCAATGAATCAAATCCAAGGTCCTAACTGCACTGGGCAGGACTGGCAACACTCATCCCTGTGCCGTACGTGATCTGGAACCTAATCCTCACGTACACAAGCTAACAGTCCTTTCTCTAGCCCGCACGAAGCTGCCAATGCTCCATTGAAACATACGCAAGTGGTGTCGGCCTCAAACCTGCTCTAACTCCGGCGACTATAAGAAAACCTCACCTGGTGAGACGCGATCCGCTACGAGGCGCCCTTAACCAGCTACTCAACTCATATGCTCGATGCTGACGGTCGATACCCTGTCTGACCGCATCGAAAACACCGGCCCTGCCTCTGGTCGCACTGCTGGGCAGATGACACATCCGTCAGGACGCCCATGATGCTGTGGCTGCTGCTGCTGCTGTCTCGGTGGTCGCAAACCTCCTGATCTGTCTCCTCTGAGTCCCACGACCCTGAAACTGAAATCGTGGTGGCCTCGGAGTTCTTGATCTGCTAGGCTGTCCCAAATCAGGCGGTGCTGGACGCTTCCCTCCGTAGCTGGTCCCTGGCGCTCCGTCCCTCTCATTCATAACCACCGCTCCTCGATCAATCCATCGAGCATGCTCAATCGCCACATCCAGAGTCGGCGATCGCCGGGAGTGAACAAATAGATAACAGTCCCGATGCAATCCTCTCTCAAAAATATCAACTCGCTGGGCCTCATCCCGTGCTACATGAGGTACACTGGCGGTGCTGCAGGGGATGCTCTCCGCTCCAGCATGCGCATCATGCGCTCCATATTCTCTTCTTGGCGCTTGATCGCCTCCACCTGGCGTCTCATCGCCTCTAACATTTAGACTACCTGGGCCCGCAACTCCCGGACCTCACTATGCTCTGTCGGCTCAGCCTTTCGATGCTCCTCATCTGAAGCAGGATGTGCCCTCGTCGCCACACGACGCTTCAGAGGTGTCGTAGTCCGCTGCACAGTAACAAACATTAGGACACAACAACCACTCGACCCAATCAAGCGAAAGTCTAAAACATGTTACCCATTCTAAAGCATTATGTTGTCTGCAGCCAACATAACCACTTTAGAGAAATAACATGCAAAATCTCTCACCCCAATCCTCTGGGGGAGTCAAGACCCAATCAGGACTCTCGCCAAAGTCACGTCTCTGTCGACAGTCATCCTAGTGTCCAACCACAAGCCTAGGGTTTCTAAGTCCTTAACGACCTACAACCTAGGCTCTGATACCACTCTAATCTGTCACGCCCCGCGGTCGAAACTGCGACCCGGGGTCGCCAACAGATCCGCCATCTGTACGGAAATCTCCGCACAGACGAAGCGTCTACCCTGCAAGTCAGATCTATAGCTAAACATGTATCAGAGCAGAATAAGAATATGTAGCTACAGAATCAAAAACTGGACATCTGAACATAAAAAATCCAAAATACATAGTCATCTCCCACTATGAACATGATATAATAAATCTCTCAGACTGTCCAGTACAAAATAAAATCTCATATACAGGGTACATCTACCTCTGACTCTCAAATAAGCTGGTGAGAAACTATTCGGCCACGCTTACCTCGATCTGCTGCCTCCGCCCGAACCGGTGCCGGAACAGCTACCTCAGGAAAACCTGTCATCACACTAAGTCTACTGGAGGCAAGACAATAGGTATACAGATAGATAAAATGAAAGCTGAAATGAAACTATAGCTAATATGCCTCAAGTATCATGCTCAAAGAAAAAACTCAACTAAGAACATGTGATGCATCCACTCGCTCACGAGGTGCTCACTTTCAACCCAATCTCTCTGACTGCCAAATCTGGTCAAGTCAAGCCTCAAGAATCATACTCAAAGGAAAAATACTCAAACTATGAACATGTAATGCATCCACTCACTCACCAGGTGCTCGCATCAACCCAATCTCTCTGACTGCCAAATCTAGTCCAGTCAAGCCTGCGCCTGTAGAGTACTGGGACTTCGGACAGCGCGCCGACCACATATGATGGCCTGGAGTGGTGAGATTGCCTCGGACATGTTGCATCTGAGTTTACAGTTGATGCCGGGTTGATTTGGATCAACGCAGAAGCTCCAGCTCGATTCGGGATTTTTCCGGGCTTTGTATGCCGATTGTGGATGAGATTTGGGAATTACCGACTTCACAGTGGAGCGCCGGAAATTTGGGAACACTTGGAACAGGTATATATTCAGTTTACAGCGAAGTTCGGGAGGTTCCGGACTGACGCGGAGGATCCGTGGGCAAAAAGTGAGTCAGAACTGACAGTTTCGGAGCCGGTTTTTGAATTGAGCACCCCGACTCAACGGATGAGCTTTTTGAAGAGAAAAAGCTGTGAGCGCGTGTACTTTCGATTTACAGCGGAGTTCGGGAGGTTCCGGACAGCGGCGGAGGGCCCGAAGGCAAAAAGTGAGTTGAAGTTGGGGCTTTTTGCATTATTTTATTATTATTTTTAATAGTCATGTTAATTAATTTTAACTCACTTGCTTTGTGGCAGGTTGAGGGGTTTTGAATTTAAATGTGAGTTTTTAAGTTTTAAACTTGGTTTTTAATTAATTTTGCACTTAGTAGTTTGCTTAATTAATTAAAATGGGTTAATCCTCTTGAGGGAGGTGACCTTACCTTGAGATAGCATCACCTCCTTCACCTACCTCCCACCACCACCTCCTCTGATGCTTCACGAAACAGAAAGAAAGAAAAGAAAGAAAGAATGAAAGAGGGCAAGGCAAGGAAGAAAGTGGAAGGTTTGGGAGATTGAACCTTGGTGGATTTGGAGTGGTTCTCATTTGAGGTTAGTAATTTTGGATTTTTGTTCTTCTTTGAATGTGAATTTTTGAGTTGATTTGAGCTTGGGGAATTTTTCGGATTTTGATTTGGAGCTTTAGAACGTGGATGGGGTTTTTTTTTGTTGGACTTTCTAAAGCATGGAGAGGAGTTTTTTTGGGGTTTTGCTTCTTGAAAACGAATGTTAAAGCTTTTTAGAGCTTGGGAATTTCTTTCGGAATTTATTTTATGAGCATAAAAATTCTGTGGGATTTTTGGAGCTAGAACAAAAGATTTTTCTTAATTTTCTGAATTTTTTCTGATTTTTTTAAATTTTTTTTTGAATTTTTTTGGCGTCGCCGGCGGCCGCGCGCACACGCGGCGCTGCCTGGCCGCGCGCGGCAGGGCCGCGCGCGGGGCCCGCGGGCCGCGCGTGGGCCGCGTGGGCCGCGCGCGGGCCCGCGCGCACGCACGCGCGCGCCTGCGCGGGCGCGTGCCCGCGCGCAGCGGGCCGCGCGCGGGGCGGGCTGCGCGCGGGCGCGCGCAGCGCTGCCGCGCGCTGCGCGCAGCAATGCTGGGCGCTGCGCGGAGCGCCGCTGGGCGCCGCGCGCAGCACCGCAGGGGCACCGCGCGGCGCGCTCCGGCGCCGCGCGGCGGGCCCTGCTCCTCGCGGCCGGTTCCTTGGGTCGCGCGGTTTCCGTCTTCGTCGCTTGGCGTGCCCCGGGACTTCGTCGGCGCCTCGGTTTGCGTGCCGGCCCCGTTTTTCCGCCGACGGAGGCCGGTTTCGCCGTCGGATGCTGTTTTCCGCCGACGGAGGCCGTTTTTCCGCCGACGGAGGCCGGTTTCGCCGTCGGATGCTGTTTTTCGCCGACGGAGGCCGTTTTCCGCCGTCGGAGGCTTTTTTTCGCCGTCGACCGCTGTTTTTCGCCGTCGACCGCTGTTTTCGCCGCCGCGCGAACTGTTTTTCGCCGTCGACCGCTGTTTTTCGCCGTCGACCGCTGTTTTTCGCCGTCGACCGCTGTTTTCGCCGCCGCGAGCTGTTTTTCGCCGTCGACCGCTGTTTTTCGCCGTCGACCGCTGTTTTCGCCGCCGCGAGCTGTTTTTCGCCGTCGACCGCTGTTTTTCGCCGTCGACCGCAGTGTTCGCCGCCGCGAACTGTTTTTCGCCGTCGACTGTTTTCGCCGTCGACCGCTGTTTTCGCCGTCGACAGCTGTTTTTCGCCGTCGACCGCTGTTTTCGCCGCCGCGAGCTGTTTTTCGCCGTCGACCGCTGTTTTTCGCCGTCGACCGCAGTGTTCACCGCCGCGAGCTGTTTTTCGCCGTCGACCGCTATTTTTCGCCGTCGACCGCTGTTTTCGCCGCCGCGTGCTGTTTTTCGCCGTCGGTCGTTGTTTTTCGCCGTCGGTCGCGGTTTTTCGCCGTGGAGGCTGTTTTGCCGGCGGAGGCCGTTTTTTGCCGCCGGGTGCTCGATTTCGATCGATCTTTACTGATTTTGCGATTTCTCTTTTCCTGGCAGTCTTCTGTGCAGTTTTAGCTTCTGTCTGGGACGGGACCTTGTGACTCCATTTTGCGTGCGGGTTCCGGCGTCGTGCTTCGAGTTGCGTGTGGGCCACGTGGAGACAAGGTAAACCCGCTGAGCCCAATTGCAAGTGTCGACAAGCAATTGGTGGCGATCTGAGGTGGGTTGGTTTTCTCTCCAAGTCTACGGACTTCCTTCTAATTCTATTATGATAGGATTGCATGCTAGTTTAAGTGTTTCTTGGAACTTGACTAGCACCCCCGTCATATGTTGCATGTATTCAACCAGACCAATAGAGAATTCTAATCTGGGCTAGGTTTTCTTATGCTTTAGACATCCCACACCATGCATTTCCTTCTGGACGTAGGGTTCCTCGCCCGGGTAGTGGGCCGAGTGGTCAGAGTTGTGTGGGACGTGTGATACACTCGGGCCTGGGGGCCGAGTGGGGTCTGGTGGCTGTGTTAGGCCAGTGTTGGTGGTTTGGGAACCGTTTAGAGTAAACGGTGGTCCCGGGTTTCTTGTGGTGACGTCGTTTTCTCGTCATTACCCCGTTGTGATCGTGGAGTCCGTTTGCTATCAGGACCTTGAACCCAGAATGCTTTTGAACTCTCATGTTTTCAGTAAACCAGTGTTTTCCTCCCGTATTCCTAAGGGTCGCCGGAGCTTGTTCTTGTTTGATTGGGCGAAGGTGCCACCCTTGGAAGTTCGGGAAATAAACTCGTTTTCAACTAATTTTCTCAAGAACTAAAATCCATAAAAGCTGATTTTTCTCAATTTAAGATAGTTTTCAAAAGGGTAAATTTTACCCTCACCCCAAGGGGGATGAGGAGAAATGATATATCTTTATAAAGGTCATCTTTTTGCTAAATTTTCCCACCCGCCAAGGGCGAGGGATCTGGGTTCTAAGGGCTGATTTTGGTCTTGGGCCGAAAACAACGGGAGGCTACACCTATAGCCTGTTCTTGTTTGATTGGGGTCGTAGGTGATAGACTCCCGGGGTTTTCGGACTCTGTGCAGTTCTTGCTGTGGAGCATCTCCAGCCGTGAGTTATGAGTTTGAGCTGAGATAGTTTCCCACTTTAACCGTGAGGGGCCGAAATCCCTGAACGGTAAAAGATCGAGAACTTCGATAGGCTGAGCCTAGAGTCTGTTCTTGTTTGATTGGGGTTTTAGGCACCGGTCTATCGGGATTCTCGGACCTTTGCCGCGTCAGTCGGTTCCTCTCGCCTATGAGTGGGGTGTCGTTGTGGGAGCCGTTGGGAGTGGCGGCGGTCCCGGCTATGTGGTACTTGCTTTGAGAGAGTCAGTGTTGTGGGTTTGGGTTGTGCTTCGAGCATCGTGATACCGATCGATTTGATCGTGGACTATAGCCTGCTGAGCCTGGCTTTTTGCCAGTTATGAGGTACTTGAGTTACTTGAGTTCGGTGGGGTCGCTCCCCTCGAGCTACGCCCCGGGTGCGATGATGATACCGAGCCTGACGAGGCTGCGATGATGCGACTAGTTGATACACTAGAGTTCGCTTGAGATAGTCGGACAGGACGCCCCACGTAAATCCCGTCCTCATGTGGATGTGTGGTGGTGGGTAGGTGCGATCCTAGTCGACAGGCGCAGGCTTGACTGGACCCTATGTGGCAGTCATAGAGATTGGGTGTTATGTGAGAGAGTATGCATATCATGTGTCATAGATCGGTTATACCTTTGAGCATAGTACTTATGACATAGTGTCAGTATTGAGTGGATGCATACCATCATCTGTGTTCTTTCTCGTTGAGCATAGTAGATAGAGGCATGATAGCTGTAGATATTTTCCAGCTTATGCTTTCATTATTTCAGTTTCATTCTGTTATCTTATGCCTCTAGTAGACTTAGTGGGCAGACCGTGGTTCTTGGAGACGGTACCCACTGAGAACTACTGTAGGATGTAGTTCTCACACCCTCTGTCGGTGACAGGTTGCTGAGGCTTTCTTCCGTTCCTGCCCGAGCTGGCTTGACGGACCGAGGACAGGGAGTCGCGTGATAGTTCCCTACCAGCATTATTACTTTAGAGTGAGGTAGATGTACCATCCCGGACTGTGGGAGTTGATCATGTATTGATTTTCTAGTCTTAGCTATCTCCCCTGTGGTTTTGGTAGATATTGTATATGTTACGGCATTTTGGTGTTGGCATATTTCGTGAGTCAAGTCAGTGAGTTGTGTTACGGAATTTGAGTTGGCGTATTTCGTGAAAAGTGTTAAGTCTTGAAGATTGAAGATGAAAGAACTTTGGATCATATACCTCAATCTCAAGAAAGAAGAATTCAAAAGGATCAGGTATGTTTAACTAATTAATTTTGGTGATCCGAATACTTCTTGTAGTGTAGAAACACCTGGAAGAATGTTTAATTGCATAAAAATCAAAAACTGGACATGGGACATGTTTAGGATCCGGATCGAGCCTTGCAATCCGGATCCCGAAGGGTGTTCGTTCATACACTGGTTCAATCCGGATCGCAGCATCTCATGATCCGGATCCCGAACACTAGTCTTACCTTTTTACTTGCACGATCCGGATCAGGATTTGCAATCCGGATCCCGAACGTTGATGTTTGGTGAAACTGTATGAACGATCCGGATCGGGGACTTCGATCCGGATCCCGAACAGTGTTTTTCTGGAAACCGTCTTTCTTGCTACTGCAATCCGGATCGCCCAATTCCAATCCGGATCGCCGTCCGTAAAATTTCCAGAAAAGGCTGTTTTTGATCCTTATCTTCTTCCAATGGTTTCTAACCTATAAATAGACCCTATGATTCATTTTAGGGTATCAAAAACACGGGACTTAATAGAAAAATATAGCCGAAAGAAAAAATCCACATATAGAGAAGAAAGGAAATCAATAGATTTATTCTATGTTTCTTCATCTATATTGATTGATTTGATTCTAGGTTTTCCAAACTCAGATTTTGAGTAGAATCAAATCAATGAATACTTAGATGGTATTTCCGATCTATTTCTAATCTAAGTATTCGGCGGATCATCACCACCCAAAAACAACGATTTACCCCAAATCGGCGCGTGGACTCGCGTGGCCTTGTGGATTCAAGGTGCAACCGCTCTCGTGGATTCGGAGCGAGGTACGTTCGTGGATTCGAAGCGTGCTACTGGGTGAAGACCGTGGATTCGGTCGGACGTCGTGGACTCGACGTTGGACGCTGTGGATTCAGCGTTGGGCGCAGATCGTGGATTCGAGAAGCGTCGTGGAGCGAGCGGAGAAGATCTACTAGGAGCGTATGGTAAAAGGTTGAGTCGTCTGTGAGTACGTTATATCACCTTGTACGTGTGTTAATTCTAGTGGATTTCGCCGTGTTATCGGTCCCGTGGTTTTTTACTCCGGTTTGGAGTTTTTCCACGTAAAAATCTTGCGTGTTATTTTTATTTCCGCATTGGGTTTTATTGCGCAATGATTTTTTGAGTGTTTATTGTTTACACCTATTCACCCCCCTCTAGGTGTTTTTTCCCCTATTTAGATCCATATTATATAACCCAACAAGTGGTATCAGAGCGGGAATAGGGTTGTAAACAATGGTTGAAGGTGGAAACATCAATCGACCCCCTTTCTTTGATGGAACAAATTATGCGTACTGGAAAGTACGGATGAAAGCCTTTTTAATTTCCATCGACGAAAGGGTGTGGCAATCAATTGAATTAGGATGGTCTAATCCAACTGAAATTATTTCTGATGTTCGCACCTTAAAACCTAGGTCGAAATGGACCAAGGAAGAGATAGATTCATCTTCTTACAATGGCAAAGGAATTAATGCTCTATTTAATGCTTTGTCACAAACAGAGTTCTCTCGCGTCTCGGCATGTGAGACTGCGAAAGAAATCTGGGATGTTCTTCAAGTTACGCATGAGGGAACTAACCTTGTGAAGATTCAGAAACTGCAAATGCTTACGAGCAAGTTTGACTCTATTTCTATGGCAGAAAATGAATCTTTCACTGACTATTACACACGATTGCAAGACATCGTAAACTCATGTGCTAACTTGGGAGAGAAGATTCCAGAATTTAAAGTTGTAAGAAAATTTAAGAACTCTTCCTGAACGATTTCGCCCGAAGGTCGCAGCCATTGAAACAATTAAACACCCGGACGAAATGCGTGTAGAAGAATTAGTTGGTGCATTACAAACTTATGAAATGACATTTCCTACTAACTATTCTTCGGGAAAGGCATCCTCTTCTAAGTCTTCAGGTTATGCATTGAAATCAACTAAGGAAGAAGACGCGGATTCATCCTCCTCGGACGATGACGAGAACCTATCTATGGAGGACTTTGAGAAGCAGCTCGCTCTCTTGACAAGGAAGTTTCGCCGCAACTTTCGAAGGGGTAATTCAAGCAAAACTCCATCCTTCGGAAAGTCCAAGAAAGGCAAAGGTTCTTCAAGCTACAAGTCAAGAAAGCAAGAGAACTTCTCAAAGGATAAGAAAAGTTCAGAGGGACAAGTACAGTGCTTCAAATGTCGAGGCTACGGCCACATTGCAACGGAGTGTCCCAACAAGAATCCGGCAAAGAAGAAAGCGATGCAAGTCGTTACTTGGGATGACAACTCCACGTCAAATGAGTCATCCTCAAGTGATGAAGAAGACAACGCGACAGCATTCCACGCGTCCACTACATCTTCACCCTTCATGTGCTTGATGGCAAGTACCTCCGATTCCTTGTCCAACTCCTCCCTTGTTGAAAAGAACGCTACGGACGACGAATCGAGCAATTCTGAAGGTGAAGATTTTGCTCTTGCCTACCATAAGCTTTTGAGGGATTCAAAGAAACTGGCAAAGCAAAACCGGAGTTTGAGAGGGAGATTGCAGGATCTCGAAGAAGAAGCAAAAAGGGCATCTTCTCTCTCAAACGCTCTTGAAGTGGAAAGGGATAATCTAGTCAAAGCAAATGTTTCCCTTCAAGAGTCCAATGAGCTTTTCGAGAAAGAACATGAGAAATGGTGGATAAAGCGAATTATTTCTCAAAGCTCTACGACGAGGCTCAACGGGATAAAATGGAAATGACAAAGACCATTCTCCAACTAAAGATGACTTACAGCGATTTTCTTCTGGAAGGAGTAAGTTGGACAGGCTTCTTGGTCTTGGTCAAACAAATAAGTTCGGCCTCGGGTACACTCAAACTGGAGACATTCCAAGTTCGAGTGGGACAGTTTTTGTGCCTCAGTCGGTACCTCCTCCTCCGACACCGGAATTCACGACAATCAACGACAACAAGCCTACTTCATCCTCCTCGGGATCGTCAAGAACTAAGGTATGTTTTCGTTGTGGCATTTCAGGGCACATAAGGAGAAATTGCAAGACGGGAGCCAAACGCACACCTCAAGCACCTCTTGCAATGACTACCAAAAGGTGATTCCTCAGAAATCAAATGCAAATCATTTGAAGGAAAAGAGCCTTGGTAGTTCACCGCTCAAGACGACATCATCAAGGAGCAGCAATTCTTCAACAAGACGCTTTCACCTAGGAGAATAACTTCACGACCATTACCGACGCATTCCAAAAAGGTTTGGGTGCGCAAAGGTGAAATTTTTCCTTGTCTTGTTACTAATATTTCCTTGCATGCATATGATAGTTCGTCTTGGTATCTGGATAGCGGGTGTTCCCGTCATATGACCGGTGACAAAAACTGTTTTCAAACCTTTGAGAAAATCTCCGGAGGACTTGTTGTTTTCGGAGATGGTCGGTCTTCCAAGATTGTTGGAAAGGAACTATCGCTATTCCGGATGGCCCGGTTCTAAATAATGTGTTATTTGTTAATGGCCTTAAGACTAACCTCATAAGCATAAGTCAACTTTGTGACAATGGTTATTCAGTTAATTTTTCATCTGATGAATGTACTGTAACTGACAAGAACCATGTTTTCTTTTTAAAAGGGGTTAGATCAGAAAACAATTGTTATGTAGTTCCTATAAATTTTCTGAAAAGTGTAACCTAGCTTCTTTGAAAAATGAAACTCTTTGGCATGAAAGGCTAGGTCACATAAACTTTAAGGAACTTGCTAGAATTTCAAACAAAGATGTGGTCAAGGGGGTTCCTAAACTTTCTTTTGAACAAAACATTGTGTGTGGCGGTTGCCAAAAGGGAAAACAGTCTAGGACTGCACACAAGAACTTGAACCACATAGGTACAAAACGGCCTTTGGAACTTTTGCACATGGACTTAATGGGGCCAACTCGTCAACCATCTTTGGGAGGTAAATGGTATATTTTCTTATTGGTTGATGATTTCTCTAGATATTCTTGGGTAGCATTTTTAAAAGAGAAAGCTGATACTTTTGATTCTTTTCACGAGATTTGCCATCGTATTATGATTGAAAAGAATGAAAAGATTACTCGTGTTAGAAGTGATAGAGGTGGAGAATTCATAAATTCTAAATTCATTGATTTTTGCACTTCAAACGGCATTAAACATGAATTCTCAGCACCCTATACACCTCAACAGAATGGTGTAGTCGAGCGCAAAAACAGGGTCGTACAGGAGATGGCTCGTGTTATGCTTCATAGCCGGAACCTACCGTTATATTTTTGGGCTGAAGCGGTGAACACGGCTGTCTATGTAATTAATCGAGTGTATTTGCGCCCGGGGACTTTGAATACACCATATGAGCTATGGTTTTGTAGAAAACCGAACATCAAATATTTTCGTATCTTTGGGAGTCGGTGTTTTATTTTGCGTGACCGCGAGAATCTTGGAAAATTTGACTCTCGAAGTGACGAAGGGATTTTCTTAGGTTATTCTACAAACAGCAGAGCATATCGAGTTTTTAACTTAGAATCTAAGACGATCGTAGAATCGATAAATGTTAAAGTAGATGAAGCTTTTCACTTTGAATCTGAAAAATCTACCCTCGATATCTCTCTTGATGATGATACACCTGCTAATGCATCTTCTTCTAACAATTCTTTCGATAATAATGATGCATCTAACGGTTCTTCAAGTTTATCTGATGTGCAGGAATCATCTCAAGTACCTCCGACTACTCCTTACCTCAAACGTTACGCATCTCCAAGGATCATCCTGAATCGAACATCATTGGAGATCCACAAGAAGGAGTTAGAACTCGGAGACAATTGGTTTGCGGATTCGCATGCTACGTATCTTTAATCGAACCAAAGAATGTTGATGAAGCTCTTCAAGATGACTACTGGATTGAAGCAATGCAGGAAGAGCTCCATCAATTTGAGCGAAACAAAGTCTGGGAATTAACGAAGCCTCCGAAGCAACACAATGTGATAGGTACCAAATGGATTTTCAAGAACAAGAAAAATGAAGATGGTACTATCATCAGGAACAAAGCAAGGTTAGTTGCTCAAGGCTACTCTCAAGTAGAAGGTATAGACTTTGATGAAACTTTCGCCCCTGTAGCTAGACTCGAGTCCATTCGTATCTTATTTGCGATAGCTTGTCATTTTAAAATCAAATTATTTCAAATGGACGTTAAGAGCGCATTTTTAAATGGGTTTTTAAATGAGGAAGTTTATGTGGCTCAACCGAAAGGTTTTGTGGACCATAAACTACCTAACCATGTTTTTCGTCTGAAAAAGGCTCTTTACGGTCTGAAACAAGCACCGCGAGCATGGTACGAAAGGTTGACAAAGCACCTTTTGGAAAAGGGCTATACTCGAGGGGGAGCTGACAGGACTCTCTTTGTGAAGCATTATCAAAACAATTTCATTGTAGCACAAATCTATGTCGATGACATTGTATTTGGCGCAACAAGAGATAATGATGCTTCTAAATTCGCGGAGACCATGGAAAGCGAATTTGAGATGTCCATGATGGGCGAATTGACTTATTTTCTTGGATTACAAGTTAAACAAAACGATGAAGGTATTCACTTGTGTCAATCCAAGTATGCAATGGAGTTGGTCAAAAAGTTTGATCTAGAAAATTCTAAGGATTTTCCGACTCCAATGGGAACTAGCCATAAGGGACTTGGAAGTGAATCACATAGTGAGAATGTAGACGAGAAACTGTATCGCAGTATGATTGGAAGTCTACTGTATCTCACGGCTAGTCGCCCGGATATATCCTTCAGTGTTGGGATTTGCGCGAGATATCAATCAGCACCGAAGGAGGTTCACCTGAAAGCGGTGAAACGGATCATCCGGTACATCAAAGGAACCATAAGTTTCGGAATTTGGTATCCTATGGGAACAAGTTTGGATATTGTTGGATACTCAGATGCCGATTGGGCTGGATCAGTGGATGATCGGAAAAGCACGAGTGGTGCATGCTTCTATCTTGGCCATTGCCTTGTTGCATGGCACAGTAAAAAGCAGAATTGCATAGCACTCTCGACTGCCGAAGCGGAGTACATTTCTGCAGGAAGTTGTTCAACCCAATTGATTTGGATGAAAAGCGTGTTGAGCGATTTCCGGATTTCAGCATCTTCGGTAACCATTTTATGTGACAACACTAGTGCTATTAACATTTCCAAAAACCCTGTGTTGCACTCTAGAACAAAACATATTGAACTTAGATATCATTTTCTTAGAGAGCTAGTTGAATCAAATATTCTTCAACTGTCATATATTTCAACTGAGGATCAATTAGCTGATATCTTAACAAAACCTTTGGATCAAAAACGTTTTATTCACTTGCGTAAAGCAATTGGCATGCTTTCCTTGAAATAACCTTTTTGAAACTTTTGCTTAGGTTAGGTTTTGTTTTTGTTTTTGTTTTGTTCTTTATCTATGTTTGTACATAGGACATTAATTGAGCATAAATCATAATTGACTTTAATTGCATCTTTTCACACATTTAGAAATTTATTATGCTTTTGATATCATAATATTTCAATGTTGCAATGATCATTTATGTTAATTAAGTCATCTTTTAAGTGATCAAAGTCAATTTCTCTCTCAATGATCTCTTGGTATAGTCATTATCTTATTTGATTGCTTAGTCGAGTATGAATGCGAGATCAATTTTTGGTTGAATACCTTATATATTAAATAATTGATAGCCAATTGAGGGGGAGTCAAAGAAAAGTAAAATGCTCAAAAGATGTGGAAAGAGTTACATCCCAATGAGGAGTGTGAAAACTACCACCACATGGAGAAAAAGAAAAGGAAAAAGAAAAAGATACCCCATGTATGCAAAGCAAATTTTTGTTTTAAAAATTGTTGATGAAATGCATATTGAAATACTTGACTCAGTCATATTTCATGGTTGGTATAAGGTGGGATTTTTGATAAAAGATGCTCAAAGAGCCACTCCTTCAACAGATTGTCTAGATATATTATCTAACTTATCTGGGATTTCAAACATCTATTGATCTTTGTATTTCATTTTCTTTACCAAAATTGATGATTTGATAAAGGCATTACGCATAAGATCAGGATAGATGTAATTGAAGTTGTTCAACTTTAAGTGTTTTAATTTCCATAAATTTTCGTTTCATTTTTGAGTATTCTTGATAGATTTAGTATAATCTATTTCTTGTTGTATGAAACGATGATTTTTGTTTAAAGTTGATATGGTAAAGTGCTTACATACTTTTTCTGGATTTTATGGAATTTTTCTAAAATTTTCTGAAGAAAAAGTTGGAGCCGATCCGGATCGGGCAAGTGATCCGGATCCCGAACGCAGGCTTCTTCCTGCGGGTAGCCGATCCGGATCACATTCTCGATCCGATCCGGATCACGGCTAGGGTTTTTAATAGAACGAAAGGGTTTTGATTTCTTTTACCCTAATCTTTTGTTCTCAAGTCTCTAGAGCTTCTCTCTCTAGAATTCTTGCATCTTGGAGCTTTCCAAACTCAAGTTCTTCGAATCCAAGTAAGTTTTATTGATCAAAATCTCGTTTTTCACAGGTTTTCTCTATTTTCTTCAAAACGTGATGAGAAATTTTGGATCTTTTTCGTTTGTGAATGGTTTTTGGTCAAATTTCTTTTGAAATAAGAACTCTGGGTAGATTAGTTTTGATTATATGCTGGGTTTTCTCAAGATTAACGAATTTTTGGGCTTCGATTTCTGAAAATTCTGTTTTAGGGCATAAAAGAGGAATTTTTGAAAATCATGCGATTGATCTATTTTTAAAATTCTTTTTGCAAAACTAATTTGATTCTTAGCTTCTCTACATGATTATGATTGTTTGGGTACAATTTTTCAAATTTTTGAAAATTGACGATTTTTCATGTGTTCTTGAGTTGGTTCTTCACAGGAACTTCAATTTTCTTAAGGCACTTGGATCAATGGGTTTCTCATGGTTAATCCTTCTCTTGGTCACAATGGTGCACACTCGTGCAAATGTTAAAAAGGAACAAGAGGACTCACCTCGAGACAAGACAAAAACTGATGATGTAGATAGCTCCGACTTTGATGAAGAGGAATGGGAAGAATTTTTCACAGAAGTTCAACAAAAAATTGATGAGGAGGATAGGCAATATTTGAAGAACAAAAAGCTAAAGAAATCTGCCTCAACAACAAGACAATATACAAGACGAAAAAGTGTCAAAAGAAGCGGCATTCAGATTACTGAGCCTCTTACTAGAGCACGCTCACTTTCTGGAATTCAACAGAATAAATCACCATGGATTGGGGGCCAGGATGCACCATCTGCATCTACACAGAATCCATCAACCTCCGAGAGAATGACTGCTGAAACAGATGCATTGGCATCCATTCGCCAAGAACAGCAAAGACTTGCTGCTGATCAGGAGAGGCTGTCCAGAGAACTTCAGCACATTTCATCTGAGCATAAGAAGATCAAGAAGAAATATTCCAATATTTCAAAGATGCTTAAGGGGTTTTTAAGCAAACTGAGCTGTACCAGTTCAGACACTTCTGACTAGACAAAATTTCGTGCAGGCTCTTTTTTTTGTGCAGACTTTTTCGATTTTTAGGACTTAGTTTTGTTCTCATTTTTAGTTTTCAAATTTCTCTTGATATTGGAACTTTTAGCTCTCCTTTAACTTTGTAGTTTTGACTACATTTTGGCTTTGTTTGTGACAAAAAGGGGGAGAGAGTTTAGAGAGAACTTGAAGTTTAGAGAGAACTTGAACAATGGCATGAACAATGATGATGTGAAAACTGTGTGAATGTGTGAACATTAAGGTAAGTATGACTTCATCAACTTCAACTTTGCTTTTATCTTGTGATTTGATGCATGTCCCTACTAACTATTCGACTAACTATTTGGGCATGTAATATGACTAACAAGTTGATGTTGGACTAACATTTTGTGACATTTGGTTTTTGAATGCATAAAAGATATGTTGGTTTTTGTCTATGATTCTCTTACATATCTGAATTCTCAAATGTCATGATGAGCATATAAACTCTATCTCTGTATTTGGTTTTGTATGTTTCAATTCTTGAGGTATCTAACGATTTCTTTTGTCAAGAATGATTTCTTTGTGCAGAGAGTACAGATGTCTAAGTCTAGAGTCTGTTTTAGGAGTTTATCTCATGTTTTTAAATTTTTGGATCTCCATTGTAAATTTTTGTTGTATGGTGATAGCAACAAAAATATCTTTTTGAATTTTCTTTTGTGGATTTGTGTTTTGTCACGAAACCGCCAAAGGGGGAGATTGTTACGGAATTTGAGTTGGCGTATTTCGTGAAAGTGTTAAGTCTTGAAGATTGAAGATGAAAGAACTTTGGATCATATACCTCAATCTCAAGAAAGAAGAATTCAAAAGGATCAGGTATGTTTAACTAATTAATTTTGGTGATCCGAATACTTCTTGTAGTGTAGAAACACCTGGAAGAATGTTTAATTGCATAAAAATCAAAAACTGGACATGGGACATGTTCAGGATCCGGATCGAGCCTTGCAATCCGGATCCCGAAGGGTGTTCGTTCATACACTGGTTCAATCCGGATCGCAGCATCTCATGATCCGGATCCCGAACACTAGTCTTACCTTTTTACTTGCACGATCCGGATCAGGATTTGCAATCCGGATCCCGAACGTTGATGTTTGGTGAAACTGTATGAACGATCCGGATCGGGGACTTCGATCCGGATCCCGAACTAGTGTTTTTCTGGAAACCGTCCTTCTTGCTACTGCAATCCGGATCGCCCAATTCCAATCCGGATCGCCGTCCGTAAAATTTCCAGAAAAGGCTGTTTTTGATCCTTATCTTCTTCCAATGGTTTCTAACCTATAAATAGACCCTATGATTCATTTTTAGGGTATCGAAAAAACAACGGGACTTAATAGAAAAATATAGCCGAAAGAAAAAAGATCCACATATAGAGAAGAAAGGAAATCAATAGAATTTACTCTATGTTTCTTCATCTATATTGATTGATTTGATTCTAGGTTTTCCAAACTCAGATTTTGAGTAGAATCAAATCAATGAATACTTAGATGGTATTTCCGATCTATTTCTAATCTAAGTATTCGGCGGATCATCACCACCCAAAAACAACGATTTACCCCAAATCGGCGCGTGGACTCGCGTGGCCTTGTGGATTCAAGGTGCAACCGCTTTCGTGGATTCGAGGCGAAGTACGTTCGTGGATTCGAAGCGTGCTACTGGGTGAAGACCGTGGATTCGGTCGGACGTCGTGGACTCGACGTTGGACGCTGTGGATTCAGCGTTGGACGCAGATCGTGGATTCGAGACGCGTTGTGGAGCGAGCGGAGAAGATCAACTAGGAGCGTATGGTAAAAGGTTGAGTCGTCTGTGAGTACGTTATATCACCTTGTACGTGTGTTAATTCTAGTGGATTTCGCCGTGTTATCGGTCCCGTGGTTTTTTAACTCCGGTTTGGAGTTTTTCCACGTAAAAATCTTGCGTGTTATTTTTATTTCCGCATTGGGTTTTATTGCGCAATGATTTTTTGAGTGTTTATTGTTTACACCTATTCACCCCCCTCTAGGTGTTTTTTCCCCTATTTAGATCCATATTAGTATAACCCAACAAGTTGAGTCGGAGTCTTAAAGGGATCAAATTGTCAATCAGCAATAAAAGACTTAGAGAAGATTCAACAAGAGCTCAAGTTGACACTCAGTGTTTTGAGTCTTGAAGATTGAAGATGAAGAATTGTGGATCAGTTACATCAATCTCAAGAAGAAAGTATTCAAAAGGATCAGGTATGTTTAACTAAATAATTTTGGTGATCCGAATACTCTCTTATAGTGTAGAAACACTTGGATGAATTTTTAATTGCATAAAAATCAAAAACTGGACATGGGACATGTTCAGGATCCGGATCAGACAGTCCAATCCGGATCCCGAAGGGTGATTGTTCATTGGCAATTTCAATCCGGATCCTAGGCCATTCCGATCCGGATCCCGAACATGGGATTTTGCTGAATTGCATGAACGATCCGGATCGGGCCCTGCGATCCGGATCCCGAACCCTTGGTGTAGGATACCGAACTTCTAAAAGTAGAAGTTAGACATTAAGTAGAATATGCCCAATTAATTCAAAGAAATCCTAATTAACCATAGGTAAAATGTGCAAGTTCAACTTTTAAATACCATATAGAAGTTATGGTAGGATATAGTAAGTCAGAAAAAAAAATTATTATATAAATAAAAATAAATAGAAATAGTGTAAGATACTATTTTTATTGGACTCATAGAGGCAAAATATAGGTTGGAAATGACCTGCGCCGAAATCGGAGCGAAAACAGAAGATTTAATATTTTCTGTGAGAGATGGGGCAGATAAATTAGCAGAAAATTCACAGTGTCAGAAAATTCCGAAAAAATTACGGGAGCCTCGTAAATATGTTTTAAGGCCACAGAAAAAGTTTCGCGTTGATCGGATGCCGGATAGTGAGAACGGGCTCCGCCAACAGTGTCGAAAAATTCTGAGAAAATTACGGGAGCTTCGTAATTATGTTTTAAGGTTACAATAAAAGTTTCGCATCAATCGGATACCCGAGCAGTGAGAAAGGTACCTGACAGCGATTTTAAGTACAGCGAGACTTTTGGTGACCCAGAAATAGCCCAAACTGAAAATTTAAAATATCTCGTGATAAATTAAGTTGAGATGAGCCTGCCCGTCAAATTTGAGCACAAACGGACATCCAGAAGGGTTTCGCAGGCAAGTATCAGATAAAATTGGACTAAATAGTAAATTAGTACTATTGTGGGGGGTTCCTTTATGCATAAAAGGACTTTACCCTTTTCTTCTTCTTCTCCACCCACGCACGCGCACATACAGACCAACATCCATGGAGAGCTCTCTCGTTCCTTCTCACCTCACTTTCTCTCTCTAAGATTTCTCATCCTAATGCGCATGAAATCGCAGAAAGATTTGCGGGAAGCCTAAGGCGAGCGAGGGCGAGCTTTTGAACCAAGAAAAGCTTGGAATCATAGCTCTTTGAGGTGAGTTTTGTAAAAAATAAATTTGGTTTTGCCGTAATTTTTTTAGATCTAAAATCTATATGATCTTAGAAGAATTCTTGTCGAAGAAATCGGCGAAAATCGTGGAAAAATCATAATGAATGTGTATATGAAACCTAGGGTTAAAAGAGGAGTTTTTGGATTTTCATGGGATTGATCTCATTTGAACCTATGGAAACCCAATTGCTATGTAAAGAAACGTGTTGGCGAAGACGGATCGACATTCCGTCAAACGGTCGAAAAGTTAGAGCCGAAATACGCGCTCTAGGACTTTTGAGGCAAAAAGAGAAATAATTACATTAGTAATTTGGTGGGGGATTTAAATGGAATCCTTCCATCATGGAGGGGTTTTGGGTAAACCCTTGACAATCCAGGCCACAAATCGTGGAAGTTCGTCGTCTTTCGTCGGCGCTTTTGTGCGCACGTGAAAACACTAAGCACAGTGCTTGGAGGTTATTAATAGGCCGTTTTGGACTTGTTTAGGACATCCGACTTGAGGCGACCCTTGTGATCGAGACCGGTGCTCCCGTAGATTTTTTTGGAGAGCCGAGCCGAGTCAAGGACCCGAGGTGGGTGGTGCTTTTACCGAAGCCGTTGGGCTTCTCTCTATGTCTTAGCCACTTACACTATTGCATATCGCACCATTGCATTGTAGGATAGTATGTATTGCCATCTTTATACTTTCCGGTTGATATAGATATTTAGCAAATGTTATGCTAATATGTTGGATTGGGAAAGATTGGGTCGATACCGAGGAATCCTATAGTGCGGATTGGGTGTTGGACTTGTGAGTCGACAATTGATGACGAGTGGCATATATGTAGAAATTGTGAACACCACACAATAAATGAACGAGTGGCATATGAAAGATAGTGTAGGTAAACCTATCGTGACACATGTGAGACATAGGTTGTGTATTATCTATAGGGATCTCAGTTGCCATTAGCCTTATAGATAGGGTATCCTCGTGTGGAGAGGATTGGATCATGCTCATAGTCTGTTTTTGGCTGGTGGAGGTCGCTCCTCTACGGCCGCCTACTCCGGAGTTGGTCACGGGGCACGCCACCCCGAGGGACGGTAGGGTCCCGCAGACGCGTTCGATTGGTAGGTTGAGACATAGTCTCCCTCGTCGTGATAGTGAGCCGTGGGCAACCTTCGGGTGTGCCGTGAGATTTGAGATGAAGTGTTAAAAACCACACTTCTTGAAAATGAGTTAGAGAACAAGTATGAAATAGTACTTCTTGGACATAGTGATATATTTGGATATCTCTCCCCTGAGCATGCATACATGTTTTTCCGTGTTGGGCATAGTAGTGTAGTTATTTACTGCATTTACAGTTTGCAGATATATCTATCTATCTATCTATCTATCTATGTATCTGCTTTGCCCTCTTGGACCTAGTGGGAAGACCGGTGGAGTCGGTGGCCGAACCCACTGGGAACTATGGACCATAGTTCTCACCCCACTATTATTACAGGGCCGAGTACAGGTACTCCCGGCGAGGATCGCGGTAAGGGCTTGGCGCCCTAGAGACGTTGGTAGCAGCCTCCCTACATCTATAGCTCTTGTCACCTTGTCTTTACATTTTGAGAGTAGATGTTGTATAGGGTGAGGATGTTTTGGATGTGATCTATGTATTATTCATATGCTCGAATGGAATGGTTGTAATAGATAGAGTTTCTCTCTTTGTTACTTGTATGTTTACTTTTATATACTCGTACCTTGCTCTTATGTTCTTGTTAGCACTGGTTGTGCTCTCGTTGTGATTGTGTATATCTAGAATTAATTCCTGGGTGATTCTTGTACATGATCTTGTCGCTTAGCCTTGGGCGGACAGGGGAGGTTCTGTCCGTTCGGCGTCTGTTCAGCGCGCCCGAACCATGCCAAATTGGTAGCAGTTTCGGGGCGTGACAGATAAAGTGGTATCAGAGCGAGATAAGAGCAAGTAAAGAGAGAGAGTCTAGGATGACTTAGGGAACCCTAGGCTGGTAAACCCTAAGGTTGTAGGGACGTGAGTGAAACGTGAACCCTTGACGTTGGCGGAAGTGAAATTGATTGGGTCAAAGAAGATTATATGTCTCTAATTGAGAATAGAGACGGATTCAAGTGTGCTTGTTCGGTGACACGAAGTGTTATGTCGGCGGCCGACGGCATGATGCTAAGGGTCTAGGACTAGTATGCTTGTATGCTTCCGCCCGATTTATTATTGAGTTGTTTAGTTTCGTAAATGCTAAGGAGCTATCGGGTTCTACTACACCCGATACGACGGCAGAAAAGGCGGAGCGGGAGCGCGCATTGGCAGTTCTGATGCAGTTCCTAAAGTTCAAACCTCGGACCTTCGAGGGAGGGAAGATGGAGCCGGCGGTAGTGGAGTTGTGGTTAGGCGCTATGGAGACTATCTTTGGAGATCTCCCTGTCCTGGAAAGGGACAAGGTGCCCCTGGCCACGCATAGTTTTGGAGAACCAGCGTTAGTATGGTGGAAGCGGGTGAAGCGTGATCGACCTGCGCATCTTCCTCCGATGTCGTGGGGGGAGTTCAAGAGGACGGTGTACGGGCACTACTTTCCCTGTCACGCCCCGAGACCGTCAATTTGAACAGTTCGGGCGCGCCAACAGACCCGCCAATCGGGCATGACCTTTCAAGACCCGAAAGGAACGGTTTAATCCAACAATATCATTTCAATATAGCGGAAGAGTAAGCAATCAGAGGAAAGAACTATAAATTTAAAACTTTCAATCATTCAACAAGTAGTTAAAAGAATGAAAGTACAATACTTGAGCGAAGACATACACTTTTGATTAATATTACAACTCTCTTTTAGCATGAAACTACATTACCAAAATACATCCATATTTTTTTTTTCCTCTTTCAAACTTGAAACTTAAACATTCTGAAAGATACATTGTTCCTCACATACAAAAGTTCGCTCAAGGAAATAAAAACTCCAAAATGGTACTGCGACTCTAGACTGCTAGGTCGCTACTCTGCTGGGCCCTTGCCCCTGTCGTGTGCCTCCCTCGATGTGCCTGGACCTGTGGGGATGTCACCCAAAGGGTGTGAGAACTACAACGAAGTTCCCAGTGGGTTCAACCACCGAGAGAAAATGCCCTGCACCGCTTAGTCTAATGGAAGCAATATAATAGAGAATGAAATACAGTAAATAAAAGCTGTAAATCTTAGCTAGCATGCTTAATACTTTTACCTTTGCCATGACATAGCTCTATGTCGCTGTGGGATGCCAAACTAACCAACCTGTCCCTTGTCAAATAACTTTCACTAACTTTTTTTTTTGTGTTTCAATTCAAGTTGCTAAACCCTCGGAGAAGCTTGCCCAACGGGCCCTAGCCCGGCAGACATGCTGCCATAAGACAAGTCCTCTAAGGTTGCCGATAACACCCGCAAGTGTTACCCCGCCCTACGGGGAAACGTCCCGAACGGGTCTCTACCCGGGAGAGGGACACTGCCTGCTACTCCAACATGGGCCACGTTTCACCCCGTAGGTACGCTCGTTTTATTATTTCTTTTATTGCTTTGCATTTAGCCTCTTTGCTCTTTTAAGCCTTTGCCTTTCGTTTGCTCTTTAGCACTTAGCTTCCATCTCAATCGAGCTTATAGCTCACATTGCCTCTTAGCCCTTTTTCCTTTCCTTGCAATTAAGCTTTTAGCTTGTCTTTTTAATATACTCATGCATTTACCCTAGGTCCATGCCTTAAGGTACATAAGTCCCTTAGACTCAATTCTTAACTTTCATTATGCTCAAGTTGAAGTTAAAGTGTAGGTATATTAACCCGGCTCCCTATGACAACTCTAGGGATTTCAAATACTTTGGATTTTAACCTCAACTAAACTATGCTTTCCTTAGAGACATAACTCTAAATTAGGCCCTAATTCCATCACACACTTATTTGACTCAAACAAACATGCCACTCGTGAAGTCCTATAGTGAATGCCACACATTAGAGCCTAATCTAAGTTTTCTCCTAAGTCAAGATTTTCATAAACCACAAACCACTTCTACATAAGCATGAAAATGCTATCCTAGCCACTCTATTAACATGCTTCTAAGAAAAGCAAAAGATAAGGGGAGAGGTCACCCTCGCTCGATAGAATCCCCCACCTCGATGTGTTCCCTTAGTTCTTAAAGGAGACAATTTTAGCTCCTTGGGTCCGTGAGGCTTCCCTACATTGTAAGGAAAGCAAAAGATAAAGCAATTTCTTTTATATGATTCACTAAATTCAATAAGACGATAAAATTAACCTCTTTTGACAACAAAGAGGGGAAAGTTCCTATTTGATCGTTTTCCCCACCAAAAGGCTACTTTCTATTGGTTCATAAAAATGGGAGAAAAATAATATCTTATGGCATGTTGCCAAAAAGAAACCTGCTCGACTCAACCCGGGGTCAAAATGCTCTCCCAAATTTGAGAAAAGCTCAATTTAAGCTATTTTCTCCCAATTCGTCGATTTTGCGTCTTGGAAAGTCAAGAATCGGAATTTTTTTTATATTGTAACGAAGCATAAGGTCTCAAATTTTTGAGGGAAGCTCAATTTGAGCAAAACCCCCCACTCGAATTCCTCGATTTTGCATTTTTTTTGCAAACATTGAGAGATTCGAAATTTCGCATTCGGAGAAAAGAAAAGAAGGGAGGAATTTCTTTTCTTTCTTTTTTTTTTTGTTCATCCCCTGCTGCTGGGCAGCAGCTGCAAGCGGCTGCCCAAGCAGCAGAACCAGCAGCTGCTGCTGCTGCTAGCAGCAGCAGCTGCTGCAGCAGCAGCTGCTGCAGCAGCTGCTGCTAGCAGCCTGCTGCTGCTGCTGCAGCAGCCAGCAGCTGAGCAGCAGCTCTAGCTGCTGCCCCCCTCTCTATATATATATATATATATATATATATATATATATATATATATATATATGTATATATATATGTATATACTTATATTTTTTTTTTTTTTTCTTTTGTAAGGACTGCTGCCAGCAGTCCTGCTGCTGGCAGCAGCAAGCATCTGGCAGCATGCAGCTGGCTGCAGCAGCCAGCAGCCAGTAGGCTGCTGCTGCCTTGTGCAGCAGCGCAGCACCAGCAGCTGCCCCCAAGGCAGCTGCTCAGCAGCTGCCAGGGCAGCTGCACAATGCAGCTGCGCAAGCAGCTGCTGCAAGGCTTGCTGCTGCTGGCAGCAGCTGCACCTAGTGCAAGCTGCTGCTGGCAGCAGCAAGGTTGCAGCCTCCCTTCTCCCTTTTTTTTTTTTTTTTTTTTTCTCTTCTTGTTCCTGCGCAAGAAGGGGGAGAAAGGGGGAGAGAAGAGATAAAGAGAGAGAGAGAGAGAGAGAAAATCACCTTCTTTCTCCTTCTCCTTCTTCTTTTTTTTTTTTCTTCTTCTTCTTCTTCTTCTTCTTCTTTTTCCCTTCTTCTTCTTCTCTCCTTCTTCTTTCGTTTCCTTCCCAGCTGAGAGAGAGAGAGAGAAGGTGGTTTCAAAATGAGGGAGAGAGAGCATTAATGCCTCTGCAGGGGAGTAGTTGGGGGAAATAGGTAAATTTACTAAAATGCCCCAACTTACAAAGGGATTTCCCAATTTACCCCAATTCCTGCAATTTGCTCCTGCAGGAAGAAAGTTCGGTTAGCCCTCTTTCTCCGCGTTTTGCCGTCAACTGAGAAATCAAAATTGTAATTTCTCTTCGCCCCTTTAATCTACAAATTTTTCTTAAACTTCCCACGATTTTGTTTAAATCTTTGGACTACTCTAAGCCCTCGAAAGAGTGCTCCGAAAATGCTTCGCGATTGACTTGCACTGTCAAAACTGTAGTTTCAGCATTCACGAAGCATTTTTCTTCGCTTCGTTCTCCGATTTTTCCTTTATAACTTACCTAGGTTTTTCGCCCCTTTTAATAAGAAAACATTTGTGAGACACCCCACGATTTCTTTTAAAATTTTGGGGCACTCTAAGCCTCCGAAACAGGGCTCCGAAAATGCTTCGTGATCACAAATTTCAGAACTTCAGATTTTGGCTAAGTCCTCGGGTTCAAGTCACTTTTCGACCCGATGCCCTTCGCGTCAGCCCAAAACGCACCGAACTCGACTGTAATCATGTTTAAAACACGTTACAAGTCTTCTCGCCGAATTTTGCCATTTTGCGAACTCGGCGAACACGAGTCCCAATTTTGCAACTTGAGGCTTCGTTTCTCAACCACAACTCACTTTTCGACTCAACGGCTTTTGCGTTGATTCAAAATGCTTCAAACCCACTTGTAATCATATTTGAAACGCGTTACAAGTATTTTTACCCGAGTTTTGCTATTTCGCAGAAATCGGTGCACTACATTCCCGACGCCGATAAGCGGGTGATGAAGGAAAAGTTCCGCAAGCTGCAGCAGGGAAATCGCTCGGTGATGGAGTACGAGGAGGAGTTCACCCACATCATCGACTGTGTTCCCGATGTTGTTCGCGACGATGCGGACCGGGCCGATTGGTTTCTGCGGGGGCTTAAGCCCTGGATCTACCGGGCCGTGCAGCTGTTCAAGCTCACGACCTACGCCGAGGTTCTTGATCGAGCGCTGTGGGCAGAGCACGGGGATGCCCATGTGCGCGAGGAGCGCGAGATGGCGGCGGAGTCCAAGGATAAGGGCAAGAAGCGCCAGGGCGGTGGTTCGGGGGCACAGTCTAGCTCCAGGAGGCCCCCGAAGCAACCGAGATCGCAGCAGTGGAGGCAGGGACCAGGGCCTTGCATTATCTGCGGTAGCAGGGACCACCGGGTGCAGCAGTGCAGGCAGCGAGAGGGCAGATGCTATAGCTGCGGGCAGGAGGGGCACATGCGCCGAGAGTGCCCAGCGAGGGGTTCGCGTGCCCCCTCAGCTGCATCGACTCCGGCAACCCCTGTTCATTATGGAGGCGCTCCTTATGTTCCCGTCTCTGCGGGGCGCGCGATGGCTCCTAGGCAGCAGGAGATGACGCGATCGGCGCCGAGCGGGCGGGTATTCGCCGTTCAGGCCCAGGCCCAGGATCCTGTCGACATCGAGGAGCCCAGTGTCGTGGCAGGTATGGTTCTAATACATGGAGTTCGCTCCAGGGCCATTTTTGATACAGGTGCTACGCATTCATTCATTAGCGGATCATTTGCACGCACTCATGGTATTATCTTGGAGGCAACGGGCAAGTGGCGAGTCGAAGGCCCGGAGTCGTCATCTATTACTTACACGGGGTGCTTATCCTGCCCGGTGCAAGTGGGCGACTGGATTATGCCCGTCCGGTTGCTCGAGCTCAAGAAGTTGGAGGCGTTCGACGTCATCTTGGGCATGGACTGGCTCTCGAAGTATCACGCTGTGATCGACTGCAGGAGAAAGTTGGTCACTTTTCGGGAGCCGGGACAGGAGGAGGTTATCTATCGAGCTCATCAAAGCTCGTGCTTCGTTGCAACGGTGTCGGCGACGAGAGCGAGGAAGTTGGTCCATAGCGGTTGCCCGGCATTTTTGGCGACCGTTGTGGAGGTGGACCGTGCGACTCCGATCATGGAGGAGTTATTGGTGGTGCGGGAGTTTCCTGATGTGTTTCCCGCGGAGTTACCGGGGATGCCGCCGGATCGGGCGATCGAGTTCATCATAGACTTGATTCCCGGGACGGCGCCGATCTCGAAGGCCCCGTATCGTATGGCGCCGGCAGAATTGAAGGAGTTGAGGGATCAGTTGCAGGATCTTCTCGACGAAGGGTTCATTCGGCCAAGTGTATCGCCGTGGGGAGCCCCAGTATTATTTGTGCGCAAGAAGGATGGTTCTTTTCGACTCTGTGTGGATTATCGGGAGCTGAACAAGGTTACCATCAAAAACAAGTACCCGTTACCCAGAATCGACGACTTGTTTGACCAATTGCAAGGGTCGCTGGTGTACTCCAAAATTGATCTCCAGTCCGGCTACCACCAGTTGAAAATCAAGCCGGAGGATGTTCAGAAAACGGCGTTTCGCACACGCTATGGTCACTACGAATACACGGTCATGCCTTTCGGGCTTACTAACGCCCCGGCGGCGTTCATGGATCTGATGAACCGTGTGTTCAGGGAGTACTTGGACCGATTTGTCGTGGTCTTCATTGACGACATTTTGGTCTATTCGCGGAGCGACGAGGAGCACGCGGAGCATTTGCGGATAGTGCTTCAAATCCTTCGGGAGGAGAAGCTATTTGCAAGACTGAAGAAGTGCGAGTTTTGGCTCCGCGAGGTGGCTTTCCTCGGGCATATTATTTCTGAGGGGGGGATTTCAGTTGACCCGAAGAAAATTGAGGCGGTTAGGGATTGGCCGCACCCGACGAATGTCACGGAAGTCCGCAGTTTTGTGGGCTTGGCCGGGTATTATCGACGGTTCGTGGAGGGTTTCTCGAGGATTGTGACTCCACTTACTCGGCTGACGCAAAAGGGCGTCAAGTTCGTTTGGAGCGACGAATGCGACCGGGGTTTCATTGAATTGAAGAAAAGGTTGACGTCGGCTCCTATTCTCGCCTTACCGGTGCAGGGCGAGGACTTCGTGGTGTATAGCGACGCATCCTATCTGGGTCTGGGGTGTGTCCTGATGCAGGGCCGAAAAGTGATCGCTTATGCATCCCGCCAGTTGAAGGACCACGAAAAGAACTACCCCATTCACGATTTGGAGTTGGCGGCGGTGATCTTCGCGCTGAAGTTGTGGAGGCACTACTTGTATGGTGCACATTGCGAGATCTACACCGACCACAAAAGCCTCAAGTACTTATTCACCCAGAAGGAGCTCAATTTGCGGCAACGGCGGTGGTTGGAGCTGCTGAAGGATTATGATGTCGATATCCTTTACCACCCCGGCAAAGCAAACGTGGTCGCCGATGCACTAAGTAGAAAGATGGCGAGGAACCTCGCTATGGACGTCACGAATCAAATGCCGTTATGTTTGGACATGGGGCGGATGAACCTTGAGGTAGTCGCTCCCGGGGTGCCGGCCCTGATGATGGCGCTTATTATTCAGCCGACCTTGTTGGAGAGGATCAAGAATGTGCAGCCTTCCGACTCAAGTCTCCAAAAGGTGCGGCGTGACATCGAGGAGGGCAAAGGCGGCGATTTCCATGTACACGCCGATGGCACACTTCGGTTTCGGAACCGTTGGTGTGTGCCGGAAAATGAGGAGCTTCGCGAACTGATATTGCGAGAGGCGCATCGATCACCTTATGCCGAGCACCCTGGTGGCACCAAGATGTACCACGAGTTGAAGATGCTCTATTGGTGGCCGGGGATGAAGGCGGACATTGGGCGCTTCGTGGCAAAGTGCCTTACATGTCAACAGATAAAAGCGGAGCGTCGACTCCCGGCGGGGAAACTCCAAAGCTTGCCTATTCCCGTTTGGAAGTGGGAGGACATCTCTATGGACTTTATCGTCGGGTTGCCTCGCTCAACGGGAGGCCACGACTCGATCTGGGTGATTGTGGATCGTCTCAGCAAGTCGGCACATTTCTTGCCGGTCCACACCACCTGGGCGGGAGAGAAGTTGGCACAGGTATATCTTGACGAGGTGGTGAGGCTGCACGGGGTGCCGAAGTCGATTGTATCGGACCGAGACCCCAAGTTCACCTCGCATTTCTGGAGGAATCTGCAGGAGGCCCTTGGCACACGGCTCGATTTTAGCACCGCTTTTCACCCTCAGACTGATGGTCAGACAGAGAGAACCATTCAGACCTTGGAGGACATGTTGCGGGCGTGCGTCATCGATTACAAGGGCGGTTGGTGCAAGTACTTGCCGATGGCCGAGTTCGCCTACAACAACAGTTATCACACTAGTTTGGAGATGGCACCGTTCGAGGCTCTTTATGGACGGAAGTGTCGATCCCCTATCTATTGGAGTGATGTGGGCGAGCGCACGGAGTTCGGGCCGGACATTTTGCGGGAGGCGGAGGAGAAGGTCCGCCTTGCTCGCAAAAGATTGCTTACGGCGCAATCTCGGCAACAAAGCTACGCGGACAAGCGTCGGCGGGATTTGGAATTCGCGGTGGGCGACCGCGTCTTCTTGAAGGTTTCGCCCATGAGGGGCGTGAAGCGATTTGGAGTGCGGGGAAAACTAAGTCCCCGCTATATCGGCCCCTATGAGATATTGGAGCGTGTGGGATCGGTGGCGTACCGGCTTGCATTGCCGCCGAAGTTGGCGGATGTACATAACGTCTTCCACGTCTCCAATCTCCGCAAATATGTACCCGATCCGGAGCATGCGATGCTATATGAGCCGCCGGAGCTTCAGGATGACTTGAGCTATGAGGAGTTCCCGGTGGCGATTATTGCTCGGGAGGTGCGCAAATTGAGGAACCGCGAGATTCCTTATGTCAGGGTCCGGTGGAGCAATCACGATGATCGCGAAGCCACGTGGGAACTTGAGGAAACGATGAGGGCGCACCATCCTCATCTCTTCGAGGAGATGAATTAGAGGTATGGATTTCGATTCGGTTGAATTGCGTTGAATTTAAATTTCGCGGACGAAATTGCTTAAGGGGGGAAGAATGTAGGATACCGAACTTCTAAAAGTAGAAGTTAGACATTAAGTAGAATATGCCCAATTAATTCAAAGAAATCCTAATTAACCATAGGTAAAATGTGCAAGTTCAACTTTTAAATACCATATAGAAGTTACGGTAGGATATAGTAAGTCGGAAAAATTATTATATAAATAAAAATAAATAGAAATAGTGTAAGATACTATTTTTATTGGACTCATAGAAGCAAAATATAGGTTGAAATGACCTGCGCCGAAATCGGAGCGAAAACAGAAGATTTAATATTTTCTGTGAGAGACGGGGCAGATAAATTAGCAGAAAATGCACAGTGTCAGAAAATTCCGAAAAAATTACGGGAGCCTCGTAAATATGTTTTAAGGCCACAGAAAAAGTTTCGCGTTGATCGGATGCCGGATAGTGAGAACGGGCTCCGCCAACAGTGTCGAAAAATTCTGAGAAAATTACGGGAGCTTCGTAATTATGTTTTAAGGTTACAATAAAAGTTTCGCATCAATCGGATACCCGAGCAGTGAGAAAGGTACCTGACAGCGATTTTAAGTACAGCGAGACTTTTGGTGACCCAAAATAGCCCAAACTGAAAATTTAAAATATCTCGTGATAAATTAAGTTGAGATGAGCCTGCCCGTCAAATTTGAGCACAAACGGACATCCAGAAGGGTTCCGCAGGCAAGTATCAGATAAAATTGGACTAAATAGTAAATTAATACTATTGTGGGGGGTTCCTTTATGCATAAAAGGACTTTACCCTTTTCTTCTTCTTCTCCACCCACGCACGCGCACATACAGACCAACATCCATGGAGAGCTCTCTCGTTCCTTCTCACCTCACTTTCTCTCTCTAAGATTTCTCATTCTAATGCGCATGAAATCGCGGAGCGATTTGCGGGAAGCCTAAGGCGAGCGAGGGCGAGCTTTTGAACCAAGAAAAGCTTGGAATCATAGCTCTTTGAGGTGAGTTTTGTAAAAAATAAATTTGGTTTTTGCCGTAATGTTTTTAGATCTAAAATCTATATGATCTTAGAAGAATTCTTGTCGAAGAAATCGGCGAAAATCGTGGAAAAATCATAATGAATGTGTATATGAAACCTAGGGTTAAAAGAGGAGTTTTTGGATTTTCATGGGATTGATCTCATTTGAACCTATGGAAACCCAATTGCTATGTAAAGAAACGTGTTGGCGAAGACGGATCGACATTCCGTCGAACGGTCGAAAAGTTAGAGCCGAAATACGCGCTCTAGGACTTTTGAGGCAAAAAGAGAAATAATTACATTAGTAATTTTGGTGGGGGATTTAAATGGAATCCTTCCATCATGGAGGGGTTTTGGGTAAACCCTTGACGATCCAGGCCACAAATCGTGGAAGTTCGTCGTCTTTCGTCGGCGCTTTTGCGCGCACGTGAAAACACTAAGCATAGTGCTTGGAGGTTATTAATAGGCCGTTTTGGACTTGTTTAGGACATCCGACTTGAGGCGACCCTTGTGATCGAGACCGGTGCCCCCGTAGATTTTTTTTGGAGAGCCGAGCCGAGTCAAGGACCCGAGGTGGGTGGTGCTTTTACCGAAGCCGTTGGGCTTCTCTCTATGTCTTAGCCACTTACACTATTGCATATCGCACCATTGCATTGTAGGATAGTATGTATTGCCATCTTTATACTTTCCGGTTGATATAGATATTTAGCAAATGTTATGCTATTATGTTGGATTGGGAAAGATTGGGTCGATACCGAGGAATCCTATAGTGCGGATTGGGTGTTGGACTTGTGAGTCGACAATTGATGACGAGTGGCATATATGTAGAAATTGTGAACACCACACAATAAATGAACGAGTGGCATATGAAAGGTAGTGTAGGTAAACCTATCGTGACACATGTGAGACATAGGTTGTGTATTATCTATAGGGATCTCAGTTGCCATTAGCCTTATAGATAGGGTATCCTCGTGTGGAGAGGATTGGATCATGCTCATAGTCTGTTTTTGGCTGGTGGGGGTCGCTCCTCTACGGCCGCCTACTCCGGAGTTGGTCACGGGGCACGCCACCCCGAGGGACGGTTAGGGTCCCGCAGACGCGTTCGATTGGTAGGTTGAGACATAGTCTCCCTCGTCGTGATAGTGAGCCGTGGGCAACCTTCGGGTGTGCCGTGAGATTTGAGATGAAGTGTTAAAAACCACACTTCTTGAAAATGAGTTAGAGAACAAGTATGAAATAGTACTTCTTGGACATAGTGATATATTTGGATATCTCTCCCCTGAGCATGCATACATGTTTTTCCGTGTTGGGCATAGTAGTGTAGTTATTTACTGCATTTACAGTTTTCAGATATATCTATCTATCTATCTATCTATCTATGTATCTGCTTTTGCCCTCTTGGACCTAGTGGGAAGACCGGTGGAGTCGGTGGCCGAACCCACTGGGAACTATGGACCATAGTTCTCACCCCACTATTATTACAGGGCTGAGTACAGGTACTCCCGGCGAGGATCGCGGTAAGGGCTTGGCGCCCTAGAGACGTTGGTAGCAGCCTCCCTACATCTATAGCTCTTGTCACCTTGTCTTTACATTTTGAGAGTAGATGTTGTATAGGGTGAGGATGTTTTGGATGTGATCTATGTATTATTCATATGCTTGAATGGAATGGTTGTAATAGATAGAGTTTCTCTCTTTGTTACTTGTATGTTTACTTTTATATACTCGTACCTTGCTCTTATGTTCTTGTTAGCACTGGTTGTGCTCTCGTTGTGATTGTGTATATCTAGAATTAATTCCTGGGTGATTCTTGTACATGATCTTGTCGCTTAGCCTTGGGCGGACAGGGGAGGTTCTGTCCGTTCGGCGTCTGTTCAGCGCGCCCGAACCATGCCAAATTGGTAGCAGTTTCGGGGCGTGACACTTGGATTTCTGGAATCGTCTATCACGCTACGACGATCCGGATCGCAGTAAATCCGATCCGGATCGCCGTCCTGAAAATTTCCAGATAAGGTAAGTTTTTGATTCTTATCTCTTTCCAAAGGTTTCTAACCTATAAATAGACACTTAGGGTTTCTCAAGAACGTGGGACAAATACCGAAAACACTCGTGAGCAACCCTAGAGGCTAGGTTTTTACCGTTCTTCTTTTTAGCCTCTTTTAGGTCAATTCGACGGTTCTTCCAAGATCTATCTTTTGTCGAATTGATCTAAACTTTGCTTAGAAATTATTTCTAAGGTTCTTCAATGATAATCTAAGCAAAGGATCACCATCGAAGCCAATATTCTTACCGGCTGAGTTTGCGTCGTGGATTCGACGTGGCATCGTGGATTCGGTGTGTTGAAGGCGTTTCGTGGATTCGAAACGTGTGCTCGTGGATTCGAGTGGCGTTCGTGGATTCGAACGTGTGCAGTGGACGTGCAATCGGTGAGCGCAAGGTCCGAAGAACTTGAAGGAGGGGTTTGAGTCCGTGGAGTCGGTAATCACCTTGTTATTCTTCTTTTCTTAGTGGATTGTTATTGCGTGTTGGTCCCGTGGTTTTTCTCCTGGATTGGAGTTTCCACGTAAATCTCGGTGTGCTGTTTTTTATTTCCGCATTGGTTTTTATTTTTGCACTGAGATTGGTTTTATAAGTATTACACCTATTCACCCCCCTCTAGGTGTTTGATAGTACCTATTTAGATCCTTGTGGATCCTACATTATAAAAACCTACAATTGGTATCGGAGCAGGTTTTAGGTTTATCTATCATGTCGGGTGAAAGTGGTAATATTTTTAGACCTCCTCTTTTTGATGGGACCAATTATGCGTATTGGAAAGTGCGGATGAGAGCTTTTCTCATCTCAATTGATGAGCGTGTTTGGCAAACCGTGGAATACGGTTGGGTGCATCCGGTTGAGGAAGTAGGAAATTCTACTACCCCAAAACCTCGCTCTAGATGGTCTAAAGAGGAAATCGAAAGATCTTCTTACAATGGGAAAGGTATGAACGCTTTATATAATTCTCTTTCCTCGACTGAGTTTACAAGAATTTCCGCGTGTGAAACCGCGAAGGAAATTTGGGATATTCTCAAAATTACACATGAGGGTACTAATCTTGTAAAAATTCAAAAGCTCCAGATGCTTACAAGTCAATTTGACTCTATTCATATGGAAGAGCATGAATTGTTTACAGATTATTACACTAGACTTCAAGATGTAATTAATACATGTGCTAATTTAGGAGAAAAGATCCCGGAGTCGAAAATTGTAAGAACGATTCTTCGGACTCTTCCGGAACGGTTTAGGGCAAAGGTTACCGCCATTGAAACCGTTAGTCATCCGGATGAGATGAGTGTAGAGGAATTAGTAGGTGCTTTGCAAACTTATGAGATGACTTTTCCTACTAATCAAATTTCTTCCAAGTCTTCTTCTAAGCTTACAGGTATTGCATTCAAATCAACAAAGGAAGAAGATAGCGAATCAAGTTCCGATGATGAAATCTCTTTTGCCGATTTTGAAGAACAATTGGCGCGGATCACAAAGAAATTTCGTCGGAATTTTTGGAAGAATCGAACCGATGGATCTTCATCCACGAAACCATCTAAAGGATCATCGGGTTCTAAATCCTCTAAACTCAAAGGCGTTGCAAAACCTTCTAAAGAAAAAAAAAAGATGATTTCGAAGGGGAAATCCGATGTTATCGATGCAAAGGCTACGGCCATATTTCAACGGATTGTCCTTCTAAGAAATCATACAAAAAGAAGGCTTTGCAAGCAAAAACTTGGGACGATTCTAGTTTCGATGAATCGACCTCAAGTGAAGAGGAAAAAGAAAAAATTGTTGCTTTTCATGCCTCTCAAATTCCCTCTTCTAATTTGTGTTTATCATCTTTAGTCACTGACTCTATTCCTTTGATTTTGCATGAAACATCAACATCCGGAGGAGAGTCATCAAGTGAGGGGGAGTCGGACGAAGAAGAACTCGTTGAGGCATACCAACAACTTCTTGCGGAATCAAAGAAGATGGCCAAGCATATCAAGAAGTTGAGGAAGCAACGACTTGAAGTTCAAGACGAGAATCAAGCTTTAAAGATCAAACTTCATGATCTCGAGGAGGAACAAGGACATTTATTGGATAACAATAAAATCCTCCAAGAAAAGTTAAACCAATCGGAGACAAACGCTAAATCATATATGGACAAGATTGGTTTTCTTGAAAAGCAGTTTGAAGAAATTCATGTCACCAACCAAGCTTTGACCAAGCAAGTTCATGAACTCAAATCCGACATACAAAGGCTTTCAACCGGTTCCAAGAAACTAGAAAGTATGTCCGGATTAGGTCAAACAAGCAAGGTTGGTTTGGGATTTAAAAAGAACCAAACTGTGAAGGCTTCAAGTTCCACAACTAAATTGAAAGAAAGAACTTGTCACCTATGTGGATTTGAAGGACACTTGGTGAAGAATTGCCCGAAAAAGAGAAAGAAAAATACTTCGGCAACTTCATCTACAGAGCGGACTCAACGGATTCAAAAGACACATCAAGTCAATGGAGTTCACTCAACCCACCAAAGGTCCGAGCCACAACTTCAATCATACAAGTGGATCATTGCGAGGCAAAGACCTAAGGTGGATCAACAGTCAAAGCGGACAACCCCCGGCCACAACGAATCAAGACAACCCAAAATCCAGCGATTTTGGATTCGGAAAGGTGATATCTTTCCTTGTCTTAAGTTCTAAATAGCTTTTGACTCTATGTAATGCTTTGATTGGTTTTTCCCTTCATATTTTTCTTAATCTTTGCATTACATGTTTTTCAATGCTCTTTGTTTTTATACTTTGTTTTTGAACAAAAGGGTTTTTATTGAACAAGTGCATTGAATAAAAAGGGTTTCACGTTCATTCACTCCAAATTAATTTTATATGGATTATCAACTTTACTCCATAATCATAATCTTGAAGATACTTCATTATAGGAGTTTTTGATAGTTATAAGCATCAAATTTTAGAAATCATGTGTGATCTTTAGATGCTTAATCTATCTCGGTTGTGTGAATTCTTTGTGACAACACAAGTTGAGCATTGGTTATATTGACTTTAATTGCATCTTTTCACGCATTTAGAAATCTATTATGCTTTTGACATCATAATATTTCGATGTTGCAATGATCATTTATGTTAATTAATTCATCTTTTAAGTGATCAAAGTCAATTTCTCTCTCAATGATCTCTTGGTATAGTCATTATCTTATTTGACTATTTAGTCGAGTATGAATGCGGGATCAATTTTTGGTTGAATACCTTATATATTAAATAATTGATAGCCAATTGAGGGGGAGTCAAAGAAAAGTAATATGCTCAAAAGATGTGGAAAGAGTTACATCCCAATGAGGAGTGTGAAAACTACCACCACATGGAGGAAAAGATACCCCATGTATGCCAAGCAATTTTTTTTAAAAAAAAAATGATGATGAAATGCATGTTGAAATACTTGACTCTGTCAAATTTCAAGGTTGGTATAAGGTGGGATTTTTAACGAAAGATGCTCAAAGAGCCACTCTCTTCAACAGATTGTCTAGATATATTATCTAACTTATCTGGGATTTCAAACATCTATTGATCTTGGTATTTCATTTTCTTTACCAAATTGATGATTTGATAAAGGCATTACGCATAAGATCATGTTAGATGTGATTGAAGTTGTTCAACTTTAAGGTTTTAATTTTCATAAATTTTCGTTTCATTTTTGAGTATTTTTGATAGATTTGGTATAATCTATTTCTTGTTGCATGAAACGATGACTTTTGTTTAAAGTTGATGCGCTAAAGTGCTTACATACTTTTTCTGGTTTTTATGGAATTTTTCTAAATTATTCTGATGAAAGAAATTTGGATCACACACCTCAATCTCAAGAAAGGGTAGAATTCAAGATTGATGTCATTTGGAAATCTCCGTAAGTCATCTTTGTAAATCCGTTACATCTTGATAGAGTTTGGATCTCAAGATTATTTTTGATGACTTGTGTTTGATGAATATAACATGAAAAACTGTTTATAATGTTTTATCTTTGTTTTTCATGATTTAGGAGTAAATCTTTTTAATTTTGTGAAATTAATTGGATTGAATGGCATCTGTGTGAATTCATTGGTTAAAGCACTTAAATTGATTTCTTGATGGAATACAAATCGGTATTTGAAAAGACTCTAAAATCTGGATTTGTTTCAAGAAATTATTTGATTTTTGCTTTCTGGTACCGGTACGCAATCTGCATTTTTGTTATATACCGGAACTGAGCTTTTATCTCTCTTTCTCTATGAACTAATGTTGTTAGATTTCCTTTTGTCTAGTATGTTCACTGTTTGACAATTTGTGACAAAAAGAGGGAGAAGAGAAATGACGGAGATGAGATCATCGAGATAGGACAAACAAAAATGGGGGAGAACAGAAAATAATGATCATATCACAAAGGGGGAGCACATAGATGCTCAAGAACATGGAGAACATGGAGAACATAGATGCTCAAGACAGGGGGAGAACATGGAGAACATGTTAGAGATGCTCAAGATAGGGGGAGATAAAGAAAAAATTGAAAGAGCCAAAAAACAAAAGAACCAAAAGGACGAATCAAATGTAGGATTTTAATTTCTAACGACTAACGTTTGATTTTGTTTGGAGTTTTGTTTTGCAGGAATTACATCACTTTAAGACTCCAAGTCCTAAGTCATAGAGTATGTTCTAGGACTGTTTGGTTCAAATGTATTTTGTATTTATTGGATCTTTCACGCAAAGAAAATCAATGTTTTGGTGATGACATTGAATTTCGAATTTTTTGGTTTAAGATGAGTGACTTGAGCGTTTTTATGTATTTTTGGGTTTTGTCACGAAATTGCCAAAGGGGGAGATTGTTACGGCATTTTGGTGTTGGCATATTTCGTGAGTCAAGTCAGTGAGTTGAGTCGGAGTCTTAAAGGGATCAAATTGTCAATCAGCAATCAAAGACTTAGAGAAGATTCAACAAGAGCTCAAGTTGACACTCAGTGTTTTGAGTCTTGAAGATTGAAGATGAAGAATTGTGGATCAGTTACATCAATCTCAAGAAGAAAGTATTCAAAAGGATCAGGTATGTTTAACTAAATAATTTTGGTGATCCGAATACTTTCTTATAGTGTAGAAACACTTGGATGAATTTTTAATTGCATAAAAATCAAAAACTGGACATGGGACATGTTCAGGATCCGGATCAGACAGTCCAATCCGGATCCCGAAGGGTGATTGTTCATTGGCAAATCCAATCCGGATCCAGGCCATTCCGATCCGGATCCCGAACATGGGATTTTGCTGAATTGCATGAACGATCCGGATCGGGCCTTGCAATCCGGATCCCGAACCCTTGGATTTCTGGAATCGTCTATCACGCTACGACGATCCGGATCGCAGTAAATCCGATCCGGATCGCCGTCCTGAAAATTTCCAGATAAGGTAAGTTTTTGATTCTTATCTCTTTCCAAAGGTTTCTAACCTATAAATAGACACTTAGGGTTTCTCAAGAACGTGGGACACATACCGAAAACACTTGAGAGCAACCCTAGAGGCTAGGTTTTTACCGTTCTTCTTTTAGCCTCTTTTAGGTCAATTCGACGGTTCTTCCAAGATCTATCTTTTGTCGAATTGATCTAATCTTTGCTTAGAGATTTTTCTACGGTTCTTCAATGATAATCTAAGCAAAGGATCACCATAGAAGCCAATATTCTTACCGGCTGAGTTTGCGTCGTGGATTCGACGTGGCATCGTGGATTCGGTGTGTTGAAGGCGTTTCGTGGATTCGAAACGTGTGCTCGTGGATTCGAGTGGCGTTCGTGGATTCGAACGTGTGCAGTGGACGTGCAATCGGTGAGCGCAAGGTCCGAAGAACTTGAAGGAGGGGTTTGAGTCCGTGGAGTCGATAATCACCTTGTTATTCTTCTTTTTCTTAGTGGATTGTTATTGCGTGTTGGTCCCGTGGTTTTTCTCCTGGATTGGAGTTTCCACGTAAATCTCGGTGTGCTGTTTTTTATTTCCGCATTGGTTTTTATTTTTGCACTGAGATTGGTTTTATAAGTATTACACCTATTCACCCCCCCTCTAGTTGTTTGATAGTACCTATTTAGATCCTTGTGGATCCTACATTATAAAAACCTACAGTATAGGTTGTTGGCTATTTGTATCATCTTGTATTCGGGAGATAGACTTGTTTTTTTTGTTCAGCTTTTAGTAGTGAGATTTTATATTACAGCTTTTATTACCCGCTCTGATATCTGTATAGCTGTAGTTCTATCTTTTGCAGGTTAGACGCTTCGTCTGTACGGCAGTTTTCGTACAGATGGCGGATCTGTTAGCGAGCCGGGTCGCAGTTTCGACCCCGGGGCGTGACAGATTAGAGTGGTATCAGAGCCTAGGATGTAGGTCACTGAGGACTTAGAAACCCTAGGCTTGTGGTTGGACATTAGGATGACTACGTGAGAGTCGTGACTTTTAGCGAGAGTCCTGATTGAGTTTTTACCTCTCCCAAGGGATGGGATGAGTGATTTTGCTTGTTATTCGCTCAAAATGATTATGTTGGCTGCAGACAACATAATACTTTTGGAAGGATAACAAGTTCTAAACTCTCGCCGGATTGGGTCGTTTGGTTACTATGTCCTGACGTTTGTATTTGTTGCAGTTATCTGCGATGCCGCCGAGACGTCGCGCCGCGACGAGAGGGCGTTCGACCTTGGATGAGGAGCCCGAGCGACAAGGGGCTGAGCACACTGAACAGGAAGAGACAATCAGGCGCCAGGAAGAAACAGTCAGGTGCCTGGTAGAGGCAGCCAAGCACCAGGAGAAAAAATTGGAACGTATGTTGAGGTTGTTTGAGCAGAGGACATCTTCAGCAGCGCCCCCAGCAGCGACTTCGTCGACCTCGTCACAGATCGCTCCATTGACAGAGGCAGAGTAGAGGGAGCTCACTGACAAGCTAGTTTATATCAACCAGTTCCATCCCCCGCGATTTTCAGGGCAGAGTTCAGAGCCGTGGGATGTTGAGAATTGGATCGCGGCAATGGAGAAATTATTTGAGAACCTCTTCATCAAGGATGAGCACCAGGTACATTTGGGGGCACACTATTTGGAAAAGGACGCCGAGATTTGGTGGCGTCGAGTTCGCCCAGTTGGACCACCGGGAGTTCCGTTGATGACTTGGCCAGAGTTTCGGGCTTTGCTACGCGGGGCCTATTTTCCCGATAGTGCAAAGCAGAAACTAGAAGGGGATCTTCGACGATTGCGGCAGGGTGATCGACCTCTTCAGGAGTATATTCGGGAGTTTCAGCGATTGCTGAACAGTGTACCACATGTCGCCCCAGATGAGGCCCAGAGGGTGGATTTGTTTGAGAGAGGACTGCACCAGGATATTTATCATCTTGTACACTCGCACCGGTCACCGACTTTGGATGCGGCCATTGAGCGTGCTCGGTGGGTTTCCCGAGGCACAGCGGTTATGTCAGAGAGGGACGGAGCGCCAGGGACCAGCTCCGGGGAGAGGCATTCAGTACCGCCTGATTTTAGACAGACGAGTAGATCGAGACCCCCGAGGCCGTCACAACCCCAGTCTGAAGGCCGTGGATTTCAGAGGAGACAGAGATCAAGAGGTCCCCCACAGCCGAGGCACCAGCAGCAGTATCAGGATGAGTGTGTCATCTGCGGTGGGCCACAAGCAGTGCAGCAGTGTGACTATAGGCAGGGGCGATGCTTTTCGTGTGGACAGACTGGTCATTTTCAGGCAGCATGCCCTCGAGCAGTACTTACAGTGATGCCGCTTGCAACAGCACCCCCACTACCTCTTTCGGAAGAAGGAGCTCCTCCGACTTACCGCCAGCCAGATGAGGCCACGACGTCGCGGCAGCCAGGGCGACGACCACCCACATCGAGAGGATGAGTTGGGCTGCCCGTTTGGAGGGCGCCAGGATAGCGGGTCGCTTGGTACCAGACGTGACACCCCCCTTCCTAGTTGTTGAGACTGGAGTTTTTGCACCCCCTACATGGTTTGAGTGGATGGAGTGTAGTTTTTGGATTGCGGCCACAGCAGGGATAGCGTCAACACTCTCTCCTTGTTTTCTCGTTTTAACACCGAAACTGGCGAACGGGACGAAAATTTCGAAGGACTACTCCGGAAATGGAGACGATGCTGGAACCTGTTCTTGTTTGATTGGGGTGAAGGCATCGGTCCTTTGGAAATTTCGGACTTTTCGCTATTTTCGACGGCTTTTCAAATAGAGAGTTGGGGTTGATGATGTTCCTGAGGTAGGTTTCTGGTGGTAGGGGGTGTGATTTGGGTTTCGAGGACGAAACCTTTTGAAGGAGGGGAGAGTGTAGAGTACTGGGACTTCGGACAGCGCGCCGACCACATATGATGGCCTGGAGTGTGAGATTGCCTCGGACATGTTGCATCTGAGTTTACAGTTGATGCCGGGTTGATTTGGATCAACACAGAAGCTCCAGCTCGATTCGGGATTTTTCCGGGCTTTGTATGCCGATTGTGGATGAGATTTGGGAATTACCGACTTCACAGTGGAGCGCCGGAAATTTGGAACACTGGAACAGGTATATATTCAGTTTATAGCGAAGTTCGGGAGGTTCCGGACTGACGCGGAGGATCCGTGGGCAAAAAGTGAGTCGGAACTGACAGTTTCGGAGCCGGTTTTTGAATTGAGCACCCCGACTCAACGGATGAGCTTTTTGAAGAGAAAAAGCTGTGAGCGCGTGTACTTTCGATTTACAGCGGAGTTCGGGAGGTTCCGGACAGCGGCGGAGGGCCCGAAGACAAAAAGTGAGTTGAAGTTGGGGCTTTTTGCATTATTTTATTATTATTTTTAATAGTCATGTTAATTAATTTTAACTCACTTGCTTTGTGGCAGGTTGAGGGGTTTTGAATTTAAATGTGAGTTTTAAGTTTTAAACTTGGTTTTTAATTAATTTTGCACTTAGTAGTTTGCTTAATTAATTAAAATGGGTTAATCCTCTTGAGGGAGGTGACCTTCCTTGAGATAGCACCACCTCCTTCACCTACCTCCCACCACCACCTCCTCTGATGCTTCACGAAACAGAAAGAAAGAAAAAAAAGAAAGAATGAAAGAGGGCAAGGCAAGAAAGAAAGTGGAAGGTTGGGAGATTGAACCTTGGTGGATTTGGAGTGGTTCTCATTTGAGGTTAGTAATTTTGATTTTTGTTCCTCTTTGAATGTGAATTTTTGAGTTGATTTGAGCTTGGGGAATTTTTCGGATTTTGATTTGGAGCTTAGAACGTGGATGGGGTTTTTTTTTGTTGGACTTTCTAAAGCATGGAGAGGAGTTTTTTTGGGGTTTTGCTTCTTGAAAACGAATGTTAAAGCTTTTTAGAGCTTGGGAATTTCTTCGGAATTTATTTTATGAGCATAAAAATTCTGTGGGATTTTTGGAGCTAGAACAAAAGGTTTTTCTTAATTTTCTGAATTTTTCTGATTTTTTTAAATTTTTTTTTTAAATTTTTTTGGCGTCGCCAGCGGCCGCGGCGCACGGCGCCGCGCTGCCTGGCCGCGCGCGGGCGCGCGCGCGGCAGGGCGTGCGCGGGCCCGCGGGCCGCGTGGGCCGCGCGCGGGCCCGCGCGCCGGGCGCGCCGCGCGCGCCTGCGCGGGCCGTGCGCTGCGCGCAGCGGGCCGCGCAGCGCGGCGGGCTGCGCGCGGGCCCGCGCGCCGCCGCGCGCTGCGCGCAGCGCCGCGGGGCGCAGCGCGGCGCGCTCCGAGGCGCCCGCGGCGGCGGGCCCCTGCTCCTCGCGGCCGGTTCCTTGGGTCGCACGGCTTCCGTCTTCGTCGCTTGGCGTGCCCGGGACTTCGTCGGCGCCTCGATTTGCGTGCCGGCCCCGTTTTCTGCCGACGGAGGCGCGGTTTTCGCCGTCGGATGCTGTTTT
>CM054935.1:13264482-13416206 GCA_029168755.2 Tillandsia fasciculata | reverse complement strand
ATTATCGACGGTCGTGGAGTGGTTTCTCGAGGATGGGACTCCACGTACTCGGCTGAGACGCCCAAAAAGGGCGTCACGTCGTTATGGAGCGACGAAATGGTACCGGGGTTCATTGAATTGAAGAAAAGGTTGACGTCGGCTCCTATTCTCGCCTTACCGGTTGCAGGGAGAGGACTTCGTGGTGTTTATAGCGACGCATCCTATCTGGGTCTGGGGTGTGTCCTGATGCAGGGCCGAAAAAGTGGATCGCTTATGCATCCCGCCAGTTGAAGGACCACGAAAAGAACTACCCCATTCACGATTTGGAGTTGGCGGCGGTGATCTTCGCGCTGAAGTTGTGGAGGCACTACTTGTATGGTGCACATTGCGAGATCTACACCGACCACAAAAGCCTCAAGTACTTATTCACCCAGAAGGAGCTCAATTTGCGGCAACGGCGGTGGTTGGAGCTGCTGAAGGATTATGATGTCGATATCCTTTACCACCCCGGCAAAGCAAACGTGGTCACTGATGCACTAAGTAGAAAGATGGCGAGGAACCTCGCTATGGACGTCACGAATCAAATGCCGTTATGTTTGGACATGGGGCGGATGAACCTTGAGGTAGTCGCTCCCGGGGTGCCGGCCCTGATGATGGCGCTTATTATTCAGCCGACCTTGTTGGAGAGGATCAAGAATGTGCAGCCTTCCGACTCAAGTCTCCAAAAGGTGCGGCGTGACATCGAGGAGGGCAAAGGCGGCGATTTCATGTACACGCCGATGGCACACTTCGGTTTCGGAACCGTTGGTGTGTGCCGGAAAATGAGGAGCTTCGCGAACTGATATTGCGAGAGGCGCATCGATCACCTTATGCCGAGCACCCTGGTGGCACCAAGATGTACCACGAGTTGAAGATGCTCTATTGGTGGCCGGGGATGAAGGCGGACATTGGGCGCTTCGTGGCAAAGTGCCTTACATGTCAACAGATAAAAGCGGAGCGTCGACTCCCGGGGGGAAACTCCAAAGCTTGCCTATTCCCGTTTGGAAGTGGGAGGACATCTCTATGGACTTTATCGTCGGGTTGCCTCGCTCAACGGGAGGCCACGACTCGATCTGGGTGATTGTGGATCGTCTCAGCAAGTCGGCACATTTCTTGCCGGTCCACACCACCTGGGCGGGAGAGAAGTTGGCACAGGTATATTGACGAGGTGGTGAGGCTGCACGGGGTGCCGAAGTCGATTGTATCGGACCGAGACCCCAAGTTCACCTCGCATTTCTGGAGGAATCTGCAGGAGGCCCTTGGCACACGGCTCGATTTTAGCACCGCTTTTCACCCTCAGACTGATGGTCAGACAGAGAGAACCATTCAGACCTTGGAGGACATGTTGCGGGCGTGCGTCATCGATTACAAGGGCGGTTGGTGCAAGTACTTGCCGATGGCCGAGTTCGCCTACAACAACAGTTATCACACTAGTTTGGAGATGGCACCGTTCGAGGCTCTTTATGGACGGAAGTGTCGATCCCCTATCTATTGGAGTGATGTGGGCGAGCGCACGGAGTTCGGGCCGGACATTTTGCGGGAGGCGGAGGAGAAGGTCCGCCTTGCTCGCAAAAGATTGCTTACGGCGCAATCTCGGCAACAAAGCTACGCGGACAAGCGTCGGCGGGATTTGGAATTCGCGGTGGGCGACCGCGTCTTCTTGAAGGTTTCGCCCATGAGGGGCGTGAAGCGATTTGGAGTGCGGGGAAAACTAAGTCCCCGCTATATCGGCCCCTATGAGATATTGGAGCGTGTGGGATCGGTGGCGTACCGGCTTGCATTGCCGCCGAAGTTGGCGGATGTACATAACGTCTTCCACGTCTCCAATCTCCGCAAATATGTACCCGATCCGGAGCATGCGATGCTATATGAGCCGCCGGAGCTTCAGGATGACTTGAGCTATGAGGAGTTCCCGGTGGCGATTATTGCTCGGGAGGTGCGCAAATTGAGGAACCGCGAGATTCCTTATGTCAGGGTCCGGTGGAGCAATCACGATGATCGCGAAGCCACGTGGGAACTTGAGGAAACGATGAGGGCGCACCATCCTCATCTCTTCGAGGAGATGAATTAGAGGTATGGATTTCGATTCGGTTGAATTGCGTTGAATTTAAATTTCGCGGACGAAATTGCTTAAGGGGGGAAGAATGTAGGATACCGAACTTCTAAAAGTAGAAGTTAGACATTAAGTAGAATATGCCCAATTAATTCAAAGAAATCCTAATTAACCATAGGTAAAATGTGCAAGTTCAACTTTTAAATACCATATAGAAGTTATGGTAGGATATAGTAAGTCAGAAAAAAAAATTATTATATAAATAAAAATAAATAGAAATAGTGTAAGATACTATTTTTATTGGACTCATAGAGGCAAAATATAGGTTGGAAATGACCTGCGCCGAAATCGGAGCGAAAACAGAAGATTTAATATTTTCTGTGAGAGATGGGGCAGATAAATTAGCAGAAAATTCACAGTGTCAGAAAATTCCGAAAAAATTACGGGAGCCTCGTAAATATGTTTTAAGGCCACAGAAAAAGTTTCGCGTTGATCGGATGCCGGATAGTGAGAACGGGCTCCGCCAACAGTGTCGAAAAATTCTGAGAAAATTACGGGAGCTTCGTAATTATGTTTTAAGGTTACAATAAAAGTTTCGCATCAATCGGATACCCGAGCAGTGAGAAAGGTACCTGACAGCGATTTTAAGTACAGCGAGACTTTTGGTGACCCAGAAATAGCCCAAACTGAAAATTTAAAATATCTCGTGATAAATTAAGTTGAGATGAGCCTGCCCATCAAATTTGAGCACAAACGGACATCCAGAAGGGTTTCGCAGGCAAGTATCAGATAAAATTGGACTAAATAGTAAATTAATACTATTGTGGGGGGTTCCTTTATGCATAAAAGGACTTTACCCTTTTCTTCTTCTTCTCCACCCACGCACGCGCACATACAGACCAACATCCATGGAGAGCTCTCTCGTTCCTTCTCACCTCACTTTCTCTCTCTAAGATTTCTCATTCTAATGCGCATGAAATCGCAGAAAGATTTGCGGGAAGCCTAAGGCGAGCGAGGGCGAGCTTTTGAACCAAGAAAAGCTTGGAATCATAGCTCTTTGAGGTGAGTTTTGTAAAAAATAAATTTGGTTTTTGCCGTAATTTTTTTAGATCTAAAATCTATATGATCTTAGAAGAATTCTTGTCGAAGAAATCGGCGAAAATCGTGGAAAAATCATAATGAATGTGTATATGAAACCTAGGGTTAAAAGAGGAGTTTTTGGATTTTCATGGGATTGATCTCATTTGAACCTATGGAAACCCAATTGCTATGTAAAGAAACGTGTTGGCGAAGACGGATCGACATTCCGTCAAACGGTCGAAAAGTTAGAGCCGAAATACGCGCTCTAGGACTTTTGAGGCAAAAAAGAGAAATAATTACATTAGTAATTTTGGTGGGGGATTTAAATGGAATCCTTCCATCATGGAGGGGTTTTGGGTAAACCCTTGACGATCCAGGCCACAAATCGTGGAAGTTCGTCGTCTTTCGTCGGCGCTTTTGCGCGCACGTGAAAACACTAAGCACAGTGCTTGGAGGTTATTAATAGGCCGTTTTGGACTTGTTTAGGACATCCGACTTGAGGCGACCCTTGTGATCGAGACCGGTGCCCCCGTAGACTTTTTTTTGGAGAGCCGAGCCGAGTCAAGGACCCGAGGTGGGTGGTGCTTTTACCGAAGCCGTTGGGCTTCTCTCTATGTCTTAGCCACTTACACTATTGCATATCGCACCATTGCATTGTAGGATAGTATGTATTGCCATCTTTATACTTTCCGGTTGATATAGATATTTAGCAAATGTTATGCTATTATGTTGGATTGGGAAAGATTGGGTCGATACCGAGGAATCCTATAGTGCGGATTGGGTGTTGGACTTGTGAGTCGACAATTGATGACGAGTGGCATATATGTAGAAATTGTGAACACCACACAATAAATGAACGAGTGGCATATGAAAGGTAGTGTAGGTAAACATATCGTCACACATGTGAGACATAGGTTGTGTATTATCTATAGGGATCTCAGTTGCCATTAGCCTTATAGATAGGGTATCCTCGTGTGGAGAGGATTGGATCATGCTCATAGTCTGTTTTTGGCTGGTGGGGGTCGCTCCTCTACGGCCGCCTACTCCGGAGTTGGTCACGGGGCACGCCACCCCGAGGGACGGTTAGGGTCCCGCAGACGCGTTCGATTGGTAGGTTGAGACATAGTCTCCCTCGTCGTGATAGTGAGTCGTGGGCAACCTTCGGGTGTGCCGTGAGATTTGAGATGAAGTGTTAAAAACCACACTTCTTGAAAATGAGTTAGAGAACAAGTATGAAATAGTACTTCTTGGACATAGTGATATATTTGGATATCTCTCCCCTGAGCATGCATACATGTTTTTCCGTGTTGGGCATAGTAGTGTAGTTATTTACTGCATTTACAGTTTTCAGATATATCTATCTATCTATCTATCTATCTATGTATCTGCTTTTGCCCTCTTGGACCTAGTGGGAAGACCGGTGGAGTCGGTGGCCGAACCCACTGGGAACTATGGACCATAGTTCTCACCCCACTATTATTACAGGGCTGAGTACAGGTACTCCCGGCGAGGATCGCGGTAAGGGCTTGGCGCCCTAGAGACGTTGGTAGTAGCCTCCCTACATCTATAGCTCTTGTCACCTTGTCTTTACATTTTGAGAGTAGATGTTGTATAGGGTGAGGATGTTTTGGATGTGATCTATGTATTATTCATATGCTTGAATGGAATGGTTGTAATAGATAGAGTTTCTCTCTTTGTTACTTGTATGTTTACTTTTATATACTCGTACCTTGCTCTTATGTTCTTGTTAGCACTGGTTGTGCTCTCGTTGTGATTGTGTATATCTAGAATTAATTCCTGGGTGATTCTTGTACATGATCTTGTCGCTTAGCCTTGGGCGGACAGGGGAGGTTCTGTCCGTTCGGCGTCTGTTCAGCGCGCCCGAACCATGCCAAATTGGTAGCAGTTTCGGGGCGTGACACTTGGATTTCTGGAATCGTCTATCACGCTACGACGATCCGGATCGCAGTAAATCCGATCCGGATCGCCGTCCTGAAAATTTCCAGATAAGGTAAGTTTTTGATTCTTATCTCTTTCCAAAGGTTTCTAACCTATAAATAGACACTTAGGGTTTCTCAAGAACGTGGGACAAATACCGAAAACACTCGTGAGCAACCCTAGAGGCTAGGTTTTTACCGTTCTTCTTTTTAGCCTCTTTTAGGTCAATTCGACGGTTCTTCCAAGATCTATCTTTTGTCGAATTGATCTAAACTTTGCTTAGAAATTATTTCTAAGGTTCTTCAATGATAATCTAAGCAAAGGATCACCATCGAAGCCAATATTCTTACCGGCTGAGTTTGCGTCGTGGATTCGACGTGGCATCGTGGATTCGGTGTGTTGAAGGCGTTTCGTGGATTCGAAACGTGTGCTCGTGGATTCGAGTGGCGTTCGTGGATTCGAATGTGTGCAGTGGACGTGCAATCGGTGAGCGCAAGGTCCGAAGAACTTGAAGGAGGGGTTTGAGTCCGTGGAGTCGGTAATCACCTTGTTATTCTTCTTTTTCTTAGTGGATTGTTATTGCGTGTTGGTCCCGTGGTTTTTCTCCTGGATTGGAGTTTCCACGTAAATCTCGGTGTGCTGATTTTTATTTCCGCATTGGTTTTTATTTTTGCACTGAGATTGGTTTTATAAGTATTACACCTATTCACCCCCCCTCTAGGTGTTTGATAGTACCTATTTAGATCCTTGTGGATCCTACATTATTAAAAACCTACAATTGGTATCGGAGCGGGTTTTAGGTTTATCTATCATGTCGGGTGAAAGTGGTAATATTTTTAGACCTCCTCTTTTTGATGGGACCAATTATGCGTATTGGAAAGTGCGGATGAGAGCTTTTCTCATCTCAATTGATGAGCGTGTTTGGCAAACCGTGGAATACGGTTGGGTGCATCCGGTTGAGGAAGTAGGAAATTCTACTACCCCAAAACCTCGCTCTAGATGGTCTAAAGAGGAAATCGAAAGATCTTCTTACAATGGGAAAGGTATGAACGCTTTATATAATTCTCTTTCCTCGACTGAGTTTACAAGAATTTCCGCGTGTGAAACCGCGAAGGAAATTTGGGATATTCTCAAAATTACACATGAGGGTACTAATCTTGTAAAAATTCAAAAGCTCCAGATGCTTACAAGTCAATTTGACTCTATTCATATGGAAGAGCATGAATTGTTTACAGATTATTACACTAGACTTCAAGATGTAATTAATACATGTGCTAATTTGGGAGAAAAGATCCCGGAGTCGAAAATTGTAAGAAAGATTCTTCGGACTCTTCCGGAACGGTTTAGGGCAAAGGTTACCGCCATTGAAACCGTTAGTCATCCGGATGAGATGAGTGTAGAGGAATTAGTAGGTGCTTTGCAAACTTATGAGATGACTTTTCCTACTAATCAAATTTCTTCCAAGTCTTCTTCTAAGCTTACAGGTATTGCATTCAAATCAACAAAGGAAGAAGATAGCGAATCAAGTTCCGATGATGAAATCTCTTTTGCCGATTTTGAAGAACAATTGGCGCGGATCACAAAGAAATTTCGTCGGAATTTTTGGAAGAATCGAACCGATGGATCTTCATCCACGAAATCATCTAAAGGATCATCGGGTTCTAAATCCTCTAAACTCAAAGGCGTTGCAAAACCTTCTAAAGAAAAAAAAAAAGATGATTTCGAAGGGGAAATCCGATGTTATCGATGCAAAGGCTACGGCCATATTTCAACGGATTGTCCTTCTAAGAAATCATACAAAAAGAAGGCTTTGCAAGTAAAAACTTGGGACGATTCTAGTTTCGATGAATCGACCTCAAGTGAAGAGGAAAAAGAAAAAATTGTTGCTTTTCATGCCTCTCAAATTCTCTCTTCTAATTTGTGTTTATCATCTTTAGTCACTGACTCTATTCCTTTGATTTTGCATGAAACATCAACATCCGGAGGAGAGTCATCAAGTGAGGGGGAGTCGGACGAAGAAGAACTCGTTGAGGCATACCAACAACTTCTTGCGGAATCAAACAAGATGGCCAAGCATATCAAGAAGTTGAGGAAGCAACGACTTGAAGTTCAAGACGAGAATCAAGCTTTAAAGATCAAACTTCATGATCTCGAGGAGGAACAAGGACATTTATTGGATAACAATAAAATCCTCCAAGAAAAGTTAAACCAATCGGAGACAAACGCTAAATCATATATGGACAAGATTGGTTTTCTTGAAAAACAGTTTGAAGAAATTCATGTCACCAACCAAGCTTTGACCAAGCAAGTTCATGAACTCAAATCCGACATACAAAGGCTTTCAACCGGTTCCAAGAAACTAGAAGTATGTCCGGATTAGGTCAAACAAGCAAGGTTGGTTTGGGATTTAAAAAGAACCAAACTGTGAAGGCTTCAAGTTCCACAACTAAATTGAAAGAAAAACTTGTCACCTATGTGGATTTGAAGGACACTTGGTGAAGAATTGCCCGAAAAAGAGAAAGAAAAATACTTCGGCAACTTCATCTACGGAGCGGACTCAACGGAATCAAAAGACACATCAAGTCAAAGGAGTTCACTCAACCCACCAAAGGTCCGAGCCACAACATCAATCATACAAGTGGATCATTGCGAGGCAAAGACCTAAGGTGGATCAACAGTCAAAGCGGACAACCCCCGGCCACAACGAATCAAGACAACCCAAAATCCAGCGATTTTGGATTCGGAAAGGTGATATCTTTCCTTGTCTTAAGTTCTAAATAGCTTATGACTGTATGTAATGCTTTGATTGGTTTTCCCTTCATATTTTTCTTAATCTTTGCATTACATGTTTTTCAATGCTCTTTGTTTTTATACTTTGTTTTTGAACAAAAGGGTTTTTATTGAACAAGTGCATTGAATAAAAAGGGTTTCACGTTCATTCACTCCAAATTAATTTTATATGGATTATCAACTTTACTCCATAATCATAATCTTGAAGATACTTCATTATAGGAGTTTTTGATAGTTATAAGCATCAAATTTTAGAAATCATGTGTGATCTTTAGATGCTTAATCTATCTCGGTTGTGTGAATTCTTTGTGACAACACAAGTTGAGCATTGGTTATATTGACTTTAATTGCATCTTTTCACGCATTTAGAAATCTATTATGCTTTTGACATCATAATATTTCGATGTTGCAATGATCATTTATGTTAATTAATTCATCTTTTAAGTGATCAAAGTCAATTTCTCTCTCAATGATCTCTTGGTATAGTCATTATCTTATTTGACTATTTAGTCGAGTATGAATGCGGGATCAATTTTTGGTTGAATACCTTATATATTAAATAATTGATAGCCAATTGAGGGGGAGTCAAAGAAATATAATATGCTCAAAAGATATGGAAAGAGTTACATCCTAATGAGGAGTGTGAAAACTACCACCACATGGAGGAAAAAGATACCCCATGTATGCCAAGCAATTTTTTTTAAAAAAAAAATGATGATGAAATGCATGTTGAAATACTTGACTCTGTCAAATTTCAAGGTTGGTATAAGGTGGGATTTTTAACGAAAGATGCTCAAAGAGCCACTCTCTTCAACAGATTGTCTAGATATATTATCTAACTTATCTGGAATTTCAAACATCTATTGATCTTGGTATTTCATTTTCTTTACCAAATTGATGATTTGATAAAGGCATTACACATAAGATCATGTTAGATGTGATTGAAGTTGTTCAACTTTAAGAGTTTTAATTTTCATAAATTTTCGTTTCATTTTTGAGTATTTTTGATAGATTTGGTATAATCTATTTCTTGTTGCATGAAACGATGACTTTTGTTTAAAGTTGATGCGCTAAAGTGCTTACATACTTTTTCTGGTTTTTATGAAATTTTTCTAAATTATTCTGATGAAAGAAATTTGGATCACACACCTCAATCTCAAGAAAGGGTAGAATTCAAGATTGATGTCATTTGGAAATCTCCGTAAGTCATCTTTGTAAATCCGTTACATCTTGATAGAGTTTGGATCTCAAGATTATTTTTGATGACTTGTGTTTGATGAATATAACATGAAAAACTGTTTATAATATTTTATCTTTGTTTTTCATGATTTAGGAGTAAATCTTTTTAATTTTGTGAAATTAATTGGATTGAATGGCATCTGTGTGAATTCATTGGTTAAAGCACTTAAATTGATTTCTTGATGGAATACAAATCGGTATTTGAAAAGACTCTAAAATCTGGATTTGTTTCAAGAAATTATTTGATTTTTGCTTTCTGGTACCGGTACGCAATCTGCATTTTTGTTATATACCGGAACTGAGCTTTTATCTCTCTTTCTCTATGAACTAATGTTGTTAGATTTCCTTTTGTCTAGTATGTTCACTGTTTGACAATTTGTGACAAAAAGAGGGAGAAGAGAAATGACGGAGATGAGATCATCGAGATAGGACAAACAAAAATGGGGGAGAACAGAAAATAATGATCATATCACAAAGGGGGAGCACATAGATGCTCAAGAACATGGAGAACATGGAGAACATAGATGCTCAAGACAGGGGGAGAACATGGAGAACATGTTAGAGATGCTCAAGATAGGGGGAGATAAAGAAAAATTGAAAGAGCCGAAAAACAAAAGAACCAAAAGGACGAATCAAATGTAGGATTTTAATTTCTAACGACTAACGTTTGATTTTGTTTGGAGTTTTGTTTTGCAGGAATTACATCACTTTAAGACTCCAAGTCCTAAGTCATAGAGTATGTTCTAGGACTGTTTGGTTCAAATGTAATTTTGTATTTATTGGATCTTTCACGCAAAGAAAATCAATGTTTTGGTGATGACATTGAATTTCGAATTTTTTGGTTTAAGATGAGTGACTTGAGCGTTTTTATGTATTTTTGGGTTTTGTCACGAAATTGCCAAAGGGGGAGATTGTTACGGCATTTTGGTGTTGGCATATTTCGTGAGTCAAGTCAGTGAGTTGAGTCGGAGTCTTAAAGGGATCAAATTGTCAATCAGCAATAAAAGACTTAGAGAAGATTCAACAAGAGCTCAAGTTGACACTCAGTGTTTTGAGTCTTGAAGATTGAAGATGAAGAATTGTGGATCAGTTACATCAATCTCAAGAAGAAAGTATTCAAAAGGATCAGGTATGTTTAACTAAATAATTTTGGTGATCCGAATACTCTCTTATAGTGTAGAAACACTTGGATGAATTTTTAATTGCATAAAAATCAAAAACTGGACATGGGACATGTTCAGGATCCGGATCAGACAGTCCAATCCGGATCCCGAAGGGTGATTGTTCATTGGCAATTTCAATCCGGATCCAGGCCATTCCGATCCGGATCCCGAACATGGGATTTTGCTGAATTGCATGAACGATCCGGATCGGGCCCTGCGATCCGGATCCCGAACCCTTGGATTTCTGGAATCGTCTATCACGCTACGACGATCCGGATCGCAGTAAATCCGATCCGGATCGCCGTCCTGAAAATTTCCAGATAAGGTAAGTTTTTGATTCTTATCTCTTTCCAAAGGTTTCTAACCTATAAATAGACACTTAGGGTTTCTCAAGAACGTGGGACACACATACCGAAAACACTTGTGAGCAACCCTAGAGGCTAGGTTTTTACCGTTCTTCTTTTTAGCCTCTTTTAGGTCAATTCGACGGTTCTTCCAAGATCTATCTTTTGTCGAATTGATCTAAACTTTGCTTAGAAATTATTTCTACGGTTCTTCAATGATAATCTAAGCAAAGGATCACCATCGAAGCCAATATTCTTACCGGCTGAGTTTGCGTCGTGGATTCGACGTGGCATCGTGGATTCGGTGTGTTGAAGGCGTTTCGTGGATTCGAAACGTGTGCTCGTGGATTCGAGTGGCGTTCGTGGATTCGAACGTGTGCAGTGGACGTGCAATCGGTGAGCGCAAGGTCCGAAGAACTTGAAGGAGGGGTTTGAGTCCGTGGAGTCGGTAATCACCTTGTTATTCTTCTTTTTCTTAGTGGATTGTTATTGCGTGTTGGTCCCGTGGTTTTTCTCCTGGATTGGAGTTTCCACGTAAATCTCGGTGTGCTGTTTTTTATTTCCGCATTGGTTTTTATTTTTGCACTGAAATTGGTTTTATAAGTATTACACCTATTCACCCCCCCTCTAGTTGTTTGATAGTACCTATTTAGATCCTTGTGGATCCTACATTATAAAAACCTACAGTATAGGTTGTTGGCTATTTGTATCATCTTGTATTCGGGAGATAGACTTGTATTTTTGTTCAGCTTTTAGTAGTGAGATTTTATATTACAGCTTTTATTACCCGCTCTGATATCTGTATAGCTGTAGTTCTATCTTTTGCAGGTTAGACGCTTCGTCTGTACGGCAGTTTTCGTACAGATGGCGGATCTGTTAGCGAGCCGGGTCGCAGTTTCGACCCCGGGGCGTGACAGATTAGAGTGGTATCAGAGCCTAGGATGTAGGTCACTGAGGACTTAGAAACCCTAGGCTTGTGGTTGGACATTAGGATGACTACGTGAGAGTCGTGACTTTTAGCGAGAGTCCTGATTGAGTTTTTACCTCTCCCAAGGGATGGGATGAGTGATTTTGCTTGTTATTCGCTCAAAGTGATTATGTTGGCTGCAGACAACATAATACTTTTGGAAGGATAACAAGTTCTAAACTCTCGCCGGATTGGGTCGTTTGGTTACTATGTCCTGACGTTTGTATTTGTTGCAGTTATCTGCGATGCCGCCGAGACGTCGCGCCGCGACGAGAGGGCGTTCGACCTTGGATGAGGAGCCCGAGCGACAAGGGGCTGAGCACACTGAACAGGAAGAGACAATCAGGCGCCAGGAAGAAACAGTCAGGTGCCTGGTAGAGGCAGCCAAGCACCAGGAGAAAAAATTGGAACGTATGTTGAGGTTGTTTGAGCAGAGGACATCTTCAGCAGCGCCCCCAGCAGCGACTTCGTCGACCTCGTCACAGATCGCTCCATTGACAGAGGCAGAGTAGAGGGAGCTCACTGACAAGCTAGTTTATATCAACCAGTTCCATCCCCCGCGATTTTCAGGGCAGAGTTCAGAGCCGTGGGATGTTGAGAATTGGATCGCGGCAATGGAGAAATTATTTGAGAACCTCTTCATCAAGGATGAGCACCAGGTACATTTGGGGGCACACTATTTGGAAAAGGACGCCGAGATTTGGTGGCGTCGAGTTCGCCCAGTTGGACCACCGGGAGTTCGTTGATGACTTGGCCAGAGTTTCGGGCTTTGCTACGCGGGGCCTATTTTCCCGATAGTGCAAAGCAGAAACTAGAAGGGGATCTTCGACGATTGCGGCAGGGTGATCGACCTCTTCAGGAGTATATTCGGGAGTTTCAGCGATTGCTGAATAGTGTACCACATGTCGCCCCAGATGAGGCCCAGAGGGTGGATTTGTTTGAGAGAGGACTGCACCAGGATATTTATCATCTTGTACACTCGCACCGGTCACCGACTTTGGATGCGGCCATTGAGCGTGCTCGGTGGATTTCCCGAGGCACAGCGGTTATGTCAGAGAGGGACGGAGCGCCAGGGACCAGCTCCGGGGAGAGGCATTCAGTACCGCCTGATTTTAGACAGACGAGTAGATCGAGACCCCCGAGGCCGTCACAACCCCAGTCTGAAGGCCGTGGATTTCAGAGGAGACAGAGATCAAGAGGTCCCCCACAGCCGAGGCACCAGCAGCAGTATCAGGATGAGTGTGTCATCTGCGGTGGGCCACAAGCAGTGCAGCAGTGTGACTATAGGCAGGGGCGATGCTTTTCGTGTGGACAGACTGGTCATTTTCAGGCAGCATGCCCTCGAGCAGTACTTACAGTGATGCCGCTTGCAACAGCACCCCCACTACCTCTTTCGGAAGAAGGAGCTCCTCCGACTTACCGCCAGCCAGATGAGGCCACGACGTCGCGGCAGCCAGGGCGACGACCACCCACATCGAGAGGATGAGTTGGGCTGCCCGTTTGGAGGGCGCCAGGATAGCGGGTCGCTTGGTACCAGACGTGACACCCCCCTTCCTAGTTGTTGAGACTGGAGTTTTTGCACCCCCTACATGGTTTGAGTGGATGGAGTGTAGTTTTTGGATTGCGGCCACAGCAGGGATAGCGTCAACACCTCTCTCCTTGTTTTCTCGTTTTAACACCGAAACTGGTGAACGGGACGAAAATTTCGAAGGACCACTCCGGAAATGGAGACGATGCTGGAACCTGTTCTTGTTTGATTGGGGTGAAGGCATCGGTCCTTTGGAAATTTCGGACTTTTCGCTATTTTCGACGGCTTTTCAAATAGAGAGTTGGGGTTGATGATGTTCCTGAGGTAGGTTTCTGGTGGTAGGGGGTGTGATTTGGGTTTCGAGGACGAAACCTTTTGAAGGAGGGGAGAGTGTAGAGTACTGGGACTTCGGACAGCGCGCCGACCACATATGATGGCCTGGAGTGGTGAGATTGCCTCGGACATGTTGCATCTGAGTTTACAGTTGATGCCGGGTTGATTTGGATCAACACAGAAGCTCCAGCTCGATTCGGGATTTTTCCGGGCTTTGTATGCCGATTGTGGATGAGATTTGGGAATTACCGACTTCACAGTGGAGCGCCGGAAATTTGGGAACACTTGGAACAGGTATATATTCAGTTTACAGCGAAGTTCGGGAGGTTCCGGACTGACGCGGAGGATCCGTGGGCAAAAAGTGAGTCGGAACTGACAGTTTCGGAGCCGGTTTTTGAATTGAGCACCCCGACTCAACGGATGAGCTTTTTGAAGAGAAAAAGCTGTGAGCGCGTGTACTTTCGATTTACAGCGGAGTTCGGGAGGTTCCGGACAGCGGCGGAGGGCCCGAAGGCAAAAAGTGAGTTGAAGTTGGGGCTTTTTGCATTATTTTATTATTATTTTTAATAGTCATGTTAATTAATTTTAACTCACTTGCTTTGTGGCAGGTTGAGGGGTTTTGAATTTAAATGTGAGTTTTTAAGTTTTAAACTTGGTTTTTAATTAATTTTGCACTTAGTAGTTTGCTTAATTAATTAAAATGGGTTAATCCTCTTGAGGGAGGTGACCTTACCTTGAGATAGCACCACCTCCTTCACCTACCTCCCACCACCACCTCCTCTGATGCTTCACGAAACAGAAAGAAAGAAAAAAAAGAAAGAATGAAAGAGGGCAAGGCAAGAAAGAAAGTGGAAGGTTTGGGAGATTGAACCTTGGTGGATTTGGAGTGGTTCTCATTTGAGGTTAGTAATTTTGGATTTTTGTTCCTCTTTGAATGTGAATTTTTGAGTTGATTTGAGCTTGGGGAATTTTTCGGATTTTGATTTGGAGCTTTAGAACGTGGATGGGGTTTTTTTTTGTTGGACTTTCTAAAGCATGGAGAGGAGTTTTTTTGGGGTTTTGCTTCTTGAAAACGAATGTTAAAGCTTTTTAGAGCTTGGGAATTTCTTTCGGAATTTATTTTATGAGCATAAAAATTCTGTGGGATTTTTGGAGCTAGAACAAAAGGTTTTTCTTAATTTTCTGAATTTTTTCTGATTTTTTTAAATTTTTTTTAAAATTTTTTTGGCGTCGCCAGCGGCCGCGCGCACGCGCCGCGCTGCCTGGCCGCGCGCGGCAGGGCCGTGCGCGGGGCCCGCGGGCCGCGTGGGCCGCGCGCGGGCCCGCGCGCACGCGCGCGCGCGCCTGCGCGGGCGCGTGCCGCTGCGCGCAGCGGGCCGCGCGCGCGGCGGGCTGCGCGCGGGCGCGCGCACCGCCGCCGCGCGCAGCGCCGCTGGGCGCAGCGCGGCGCGCTCCGGCGCCGCGCGGCGGGCCCCTGCTCCTCACGGCCGGTTCCTTGGGTCGCACGGCTTCCGTCTTCGTCGCTTGGCGTGCCCCGGGACTTCGTCGGCGCCTCGATTTGCGTGCCGGCCCCGTTTTTCTGCCGACGGAGGCCGGTTTCGCCGTCGGATGCTGTTTTCCGCCTACGGAGGCCGTTTTTCCGCCGACGGAGGCCGGTTTCGCCGTCGGATGCTGTTTTTCGCCGACGGAGGCCGTTTTTCCGCCGTCGGAGGCTGTTTTTCGCCGTCGACCGCTGTTTTTCGCCGTCGACCGCTGTTTTCGCCGCCGCAAGCTGTTTTTCGCCGTCGACCGCTGTTTTTCGCCGTCGACCGCAGTGTTCGCCGCCGCGAACTGTTTTTCGCCGTCGACCGCTGTTTTCGCCGCCGCGAGGTTTTTCGCCGTCGACCGCTGTTTTTCGCCGTCGACCGCTGTTTTCGCCGCCGCGAGCTGTTTTTCGCCGTCGACCGCTGTTTTTCGCCGTCGACCGCTGTTTTTCGCCGTCGACCGCTGTTTTCGCCGCCGCGAGCTGTTTTTCGCCGTCGACCGCAGTGTTCGCCGCCGCGAACTGTTTTTCGCCGTCGACCGCTGTTTTTCGCCGTCGATAGCTGTTTTTCGCCGTTGACCGCTGTTTTCGCCGCCGCGAGCTGTTTTTCGCCGTCGACCGCTGTTTTTCGCCGTCGACCGCAGTGTTCGCCGCCGCGAGCTGTTTTTCGCCGTCGACCGCTGTTTTTCGCCGTCGACCGCTGTTTTCGCCGCCGCGTGCTGTTTTTCGCCGTCGGGCGTTGTTTTTCGCCGTCGGTCGCTGTTTTTCGCCGTGGAGGCTGTTTTGCCGGCGGAGGCCGTTTTTCGCCGCCGGGTGCTCGATTTCGATCGATCTTTACTGATTTTGCGATTTCTCTTTTCCTGGCAGTTTTCTGTGCAGTTTTAGCTTCTGTCTGGGACGGGACCTTGTGACTCCGTTTTGCGTGCGGGTTCCGGCGTCGTGCTTCGAGTTGCGTGCGGGCCACGTGGAGACAAGGTAAGCCCGCTGAGCCCAATTGCAAGTGTCGACAAGCAATTGGTGGCGATCTGAGGTGGGTTGGTTTTCTCTCCAAGTCTACGGACTTCCTTCTAATTCTATTATGATAGGATTGCATGCTAGTTTAAGTGTTTCTTGGAACTTGACTAGCACCCCCGTCATATGTTGCATGTATTCAACCAGACCAATAGAGAATTCTAATCTGGGCTAGGTTTTCTTATGCTTTAGACATCCCACACCATGCATTTCCTTCTGGACGTAGGGTTCCTCGCCCGGGTAGTGGGCCGAGTGGTCAGAGTTGTGTGGGACGTGTGATACACTCGGGCCTGGGGGCCGAGTAGGGTCTGGTGGCTGTGTTAGGCCAGTGTTGGTGGTTTGGGAACCGTTTAGAGTAAACGGTGGTCCCGGGTTTCTTATGGTGACGTCGTTTTCTCGTCATTATCCCGTTGTGATCGTGGAGTCCGTTTGCTATCAGGACCTTGAACCCAGAATGCTTTTGAACTCTCATGTTTTCAGTAAACCAGTGTTTTCCTCCCGTATTCCTAAGGGTCGTCGGAGCTTGTTCTTGTTTGATTGGGCGAAGGTGCCACACTTGGAAGTTCGGGAAATAAACTCGTTTTCAACTAATTTTCTCAAGAACTAAAATCCATAAAAGCTGATTTTTCTCAATTTAAGATAGTTTTCAAAAGGGTAAATTTTACCCTCACCCCAAGGGGGTTGAGGAGAAATGATATATCTTTATAAAGGTCATCTTTTTGCTAAATTTCCCCACCCGCCAGGGGCGAGGGATCTGGGTTCTAAGGGCTGATTTTGGTCTTGGGCCGGAAACAACGGGAGGCTACACCTATAGCCTGCTCTTGTTTGATTGGGGTCGTAGGTGATAGACTCCCGGGGTTTTCGGACTCTGTGCAGTTCTTGCTGTGGAGCATCTCCAGCCGTGAGTTATGAGTTTGAGCTGAGATAGTTTCCCACTTTAACCGTGAGGGGCCGAAATCCCTGAACGGTAAAAGATCGAGAACTTCGATAGGCTGAGCCTAGAGTCTGTTCTTGTTTGATTGGGGTTTTAGGCACCGATCTATCGGGATTCTCGGACCTTTGCCGCGTCAGTCGGTTCCTCTCGCCTATGAGTGGGGTGTCGTTGTGGGAGCCGTTGGGAGTGGCGGCGGTCCCAGCTATGTGGTACTTGCTTTGAGAGAGTCAGTGTTGTGGGTTTTGGTTGTGCTTCGAGCATCGTGATACCGATCGGTTTGATCGTGGACTATAGCCTGCTGAGCCTGGCTTTTTGCCAGTTATGAGATACTTGAGTTACTTGAGTTCGGTGGGGTCGCTCCCCTCGAGCTACGCCCCGGGTGCGATGATGATACCGAGCCTGACGAGGCTGCGATGATGCGACTAGTTGATACACTAGAGTTCGCTTGAGATAGTCGGACAGGACGCCACACGTAAATCCCGTCCTCATGTGGATGTGTGGTGGTGGGTAGGTGCGATCCTAGTCGACAGGCGCAGGCTTGACTGGACCCTATGTGGCAGTCATAGAGATTGGGTGTTATGTGAGAGAGTATGCATATCATGTGTCATAGATCGGTTATACCTTTGAGCATAGTACTTATGACATAGTGTCAGTATTGAGTGGATGCATACCATCATCTGTGTTCTTTCTCGTTGAGCATAGTAGATAGAGGCATGATAGCTGTAGATATTTTCCAGCTTATGCTTTCATTATTTCAGTTTCATTCTGTTATCTTATGCCTCTAGTAGACTTAGTGGGCAGACCGTGGTTCTTGGAGACGGTACCCACTGAGAACTACTGTAGGATGTAGTTCTCACACCCTCTGTCGGTGACAGGTTGCTGAGGCTTCCTTCCGTTCCTGCCCGAGCTGGCTTGACGGACCGAGGACAGGGAGTCGCGTGATAGTTCCCTACCAGCATTATTACTTTAGAGTGAGGTAGATGTACCATCCCGGACTGTGGGAGTTGATCATGTATTGATTTTCTAGTCTTAGCTATCTCCCCTGTGGTTTTGGTAGATATTGTATAGGTTGTTGGCTATTTGTATCATCTTGTATTCGGGAGATAGACTTGTTTTTTTTGTTCAGCTTTTAGTAGTGAGATTTTATATTACAGCTTTTATTACCCGCTCTGATATCTGTATAGCTGTAGTTCTATCTTTTGCAGGTTAGACGCTTCGTCTGTACGGCAGTTTTCGTACAGATGGCGGATCTGTTAGCGAGCCGGGTCGCAGTTTCGACCCCGGGGCGTGACAGCGCCTCCCTAGTGTATTAACGTAGGGTTCTACCGGTACTCCAACCCGGTCCATAACTCGATCTGGTCGCCCGGTACACCAACCCGGTCCAGTCAAAATATCACGCAAAGCAGCCTCATCAGGCGCATCATCATCATCGCATCCGGAGCAGCTCTCGAGGGGCGCTACCCCACCGAGGAATAAGCGTGTCTAATCTGGCTCAATAAGTGGCATATGCAGGCTATAAACTACGATCGAACAGATCGAAAACTCGAAATGCCAACTAACCCATAAACAGGTCGGAGAACTCTCCACGACTCAATCTGATAGTGCATACAAACCCCCAAGACACTAGGAAACCCATCCACTGAGTCAATAAAAATCCCCTCGGCCCCCAGGCACGAGAGTTCATGCATCCTGAACCTATCCAACCCCTCTGGGTGATCACAATGTTTAAAACTATTTTTGAAGCCAGTTTTTTTATTAAAACGGGTTCAATGATTTTAAAACGGATCAGATGCAGTTCGGAAGTCAACTAATCATGCAATCTAGTGTCAAACAGTCTCAAGATCATACAGATGATAAATGGGGTTCAGGTCTGTCATTCAAAAATAATCTAGACATCTAACAGATTATACCAGCTATACAAATAGCTAAACTAGGCATGCTAACATGCTTTCAACAGAATTAGAAGGCATTCCATAAAGTTTGGAAGAAATCCAACCCACCTGGATGTGCGCGTTAGTCCTGAGTCCAAACGAGCTGAAATTTAACAGGTGCGATCCTCAGGTTCTCACGATTCCAACGCACGAAAAATCGGCTGAAAATTCCACCCGGTCGCTGAGATATAAGCCGAACATCGTGGTAAGCTCAAATCACTCAAAACAGTAATTTTATCGCACATCTGTCCACAAAACAGGGAATTACCTCCTACGAGATGCCCTCCGAAAATTCCAAGAAAAATACAACGGCGATCCTCGCGAAGTGTAAATATAAATCGAGTCCTTAAACACCAAATTCCGCCTCTCGTAGGCCGAGAAATTGCAAGATTACTCCTCCGCTGTCCAGAACATGCAACAGCAAAAAAAGGGTCTAAAGATGCTGCACGCATTTCCATAAAAACTCAAAACAGAGCCAAGTGATGAATACCAAAGTCGAAGATCTACCTGTCGTGAAAACGCTGCCGCAAAAATCGGCGAAGAAGACCAAGAACTCAACTCGGGGGAGTCCGCGGACGAAAAGTCGACGAAAACGATCGATATCGGAACAGCGTCGAAGCTCGCGAGATCTGGGAGAAAAAAATATCAAACAATCTCCAAAATTTCTCCAAAATCCCAAAAAGTGTAGAAGACTCGAAGTAGAAACTCGCTGTCGAAAACGGCACTCAAAAAGGATCTTAGAAAGTCCAGAAATGAAGCCCTCAATGGCCTATTTATAGCCAAAAAAAGCACTATTGGGCTTGTCGGATTCGGCCCCAAAAACTGGGCACCCGAATTCTACTGTAGCCGCCCGAAACCACAGGATGATGCCACGTGTCCCGCCCGAATCCGCCTGGTCGCGCCACGTGTCCCGCCGCCCACGTTCCGCACGCCTCGCGCACGTGGGCGGCGTGCGCCCGCCAATGGCACAGTGCCACGTGTCCCCACGTGGTTCACGCGGCGCACGCGCTCGGTCTACGAGCCCGGTCTTCCGGATCTTGTCGGCCAATCATACGACGCCACGTGTCACAGCGCAGCCGCTTCCTTTGACGCAGTCACAACAATAGGGTGTGCCACGTGTGGCATCACTAATTCTCGGTGCTCCCGGTGCACGCGCCTGCTCGTGGACCCGCCGCGCCTGCCCGCGCTGCCCGCAGTCGCGTTCCGCCGCTGCGCCGCCGCGCTCCGCCTTGCTCCGCCGCCTGCCGGTCGCCGCCGGCTGCCGGAATCACTGTTCACTGCCCCGGCAGTGAACAGTAACTTCACTGTTCCAAATTTCGAAAAATGCAAAGTAAATAGCCCATTTTCATCGTTTTCCGCGCTGATGAGTCCAAATCCGCTGTCCGTTTCGCCAAATTCTCTTTCTAATTTTTGCCGGAAGCCCCCGCAAAAGCAAACTTGATTCGATTTTTGCGCCGGTTCTAAATCTAGAATCCGATTCATGAACAACCAACTCTATCACACAACATAGGCCTCCAGAAGTCATTGCTCGTCCTGCAAAACCATCCCAGAGATCCGGATCTTCACACAGGCTGTGAGGGCAGGGTATTGCGGCAACCGCGGATTTTGGGCAGTTGACCGGACAGTGGTTATTGCATCAGATTGGGGGAGAGGATTTGGGCTTCTTTTAGTGGATGGGTTTTTTCACTTAGATCAGTGTCATGATCCAGTCCTGCTGAATATTCTACTGTGATACTTGTTACTGAGGCACTTTACCTCGTGTGGGTCGCTCCCCTCGAGTGCCACTCGGAGGAGTGTGCGATTTACAGACTTCGAGTCCTTGAGACTCCCATCCCCTATCGGTGTTATGCGTAGGCTGGCATACCCGATTTGGCAGGCATAGCAGGCAGTACTAGTGCTTACTGGTGTATCGATTGGGTCTAGACAGGCAGGCATTTATATTCTGATGCATACATTTAGCTATACTTTTAGCTTGGCACTTTAGAGGCATTTAGTGGTAGCTCCTTCATCAGTAGTCATATTTACAGCTTACCACCTTTGTTTTATTCTTCGCCTCTGGTAGTCCTAGTGGGCATGTCTGAGTTTGAGGTCTACTCACTAGGGGGAGGCTACTGTTTTATAGTAGTTCTCACCCCCCACTTTTCTCTCTTTTTCTTTTCCCCTTTGTTTTGCAGAGTCGTCTGCGGGAGTTGCGGAACCCTCCTCAGCGGACCGAGGTAAGAGGATCGCAAATTAGATAGCGGTCTACCCGGGCACCAGTTTAGCTACGGATGTACCCCTATACACTCAGATACTCGCCTTTTCATTTCTTTTGGGTCTGGCTTCGGCCAGCTGGTTGTATTTGATTAGTGAGCTGGGAGAGACACTTGTACTTTTGAGAGTTTACTTTTGTACTTTTACTTTCCAGCTTTATCTGAGATGTACTAGTTGTAGTTTAGCTCTGTTTTATGTTTTTTTATTATATCATCTATATCTGAGCAGGTTACCAGCGCTTCGGGTACACGGAAAATTCCGTGTACACGGCGGATCTGTGGACGAGCCCGGGTTCTGGTTTACACCCGGGGCGTGAGACAACGTGCCGGAGACAGGGAGCGGAACCGGATTCTCATCAACTGCGAGGAACGAGTTCTTCTCCTTCTTCCTCTTCTCCTCCGTGAGTGCAAGGTTAGCCCGTTTGCTAGTTTTCGGTGGTTAGTTTTTCGTTTTGTGCATTTTTACGTCGGGGGTTTCGCCGTTTTGTTTTGCTTGTGCCGTTGATAGCCGCCACCGCCGCGTTGCACTGGCGCGCCGTCGCCGCGAGGCCCTAGCCGCACCATGCGCCCGCGCGGGAAGGTGCCACGCGGGGCCGTCGCCCGCATCGCATGCAGCGCGCGCCCGCGCGGGCTGCTCCGCACGCTCTGCGCACCCGCGCGGGGCTGCTCCGCATGCAGCGCGCGCCCGCGCGGGACTGCATCGCACGCTGCGCGCACCCGCGCGGGGCTGCAGCCCGCGCGGAGCCCCACCGTATGAAGCGCGCGGCGCGCGGGGAATTTGCCCTCGCGGGGTTGCCAAGCCGCCGCCGCCCGGTTTTTGTTTCCACCCTTGCGTTTTCAGGTCTCGATTTTACCCGGGTGGTTTGAGTTTTTAGGTTCTTTGTTCGTGGTGCTGTCAGGCTTTTCTCAATCAGCGGTCGGGTCCACGATTTTCGCAGGCAAGTTTAGTCTTACCTGTTGTTTCTTTTGGGGACTTTTTAGGTCCGGGAGTCGTGCGAGGGCGCGGGTCGATTCCGAGTGTCACGCCCCGGGGTCGAAACTGCGACCCGGGCTCGCTAACAGATCCGCCATCTGTACGGAAACTGCCGTACAGACGAAGCGTCAAACCTGCAAAAAGAAACATCTACAGCTAAACAGATATCAGAGCTAAAAGTAAACTACTGCAAAGACTGAAAACTAACACTGTACAACTGAAAATAAAACAATATCCATCTCCCAAATACGATCATATAAAAAGTCCTCTGATACAAAACCCAAAAGGGAGATATCTCTAATAAATACATCAGTGTACAAACTCTCGATACAATAATTATCCTCACTACAACAGTCTCTCAAACAAATGAACAAAAGGTACAACTCAATACCTCACTACAAGGTTCTCTCAACAGAAGAAAAAGTAGCAACCCAACTACTGAAGCTCTCACCTGAAAATGGGTACCTCTACACTCTGACAACGGGTAAGGAACTAGCTCGCGACTCCCTCGCCTCGGTCAGAAGGAACAGCAACTGAAGCACGCAACCAGGAGTAGAAGCCCCTGGGGAAAAGACACCACGACGGGTGTGAGAACTACTTCCCACAGTAGTCCTCAGTGGGTGCCGTCTACAAGCCCAACGGTCTGCCCACTAAGTCCACTAGAGGCACAAGGTAACAAGGTACATGGAAAGAAAGGATCTGGGAAAAAGATATCTCTACAGCTACTATGCCTCTATCTAGATGCTCAAGCAGTGGAACAGAAGATGATGTGATGCCTCTACTCACTACTGACAGTATGATGCATCTACTCACTACTGACAATATGATGCATCTACTCACTACTGACAATATGCCACAAGTACTATGCTCAAGGAAAGCTCCACTATGACACATACTATACCAACACTCTCTCAATGTCACCCAATCTCTATGACTGCCACATAGGGTCCAGTCAAGCCTGCGCCTGTCGACTAGGATCGCACCTACCCACCACCACACATCCACATGAGGACGGGATTTACGTGGGGCGTCCTGTCGACTATCTCAAGCGAACTCTAGTGTATCAACTAGTCGCACCATCGCAGCCTCGTCAGGCTCGGTATCATCATCGCACCCGGGGCGTAGCTCGAGGGGAGCGACCCCAACGAACTCAAGTAACACAAGTATCTCATAACCGGCAAAAAGCCGGGCTCAGCAGGCTATAATCCGCGATCAAATCGATCGGTAACTCAAGCTCGAACCACGACTCAGTCGGAAAGGAACCTCGACTCAAACATGAAAAGCCCAACCACTCTCACGGCTATGTCGGAGAACCCTCAACGACGCAACTCAAAACACTAACTCGCTAGAGAAGGAACTACACAGCTGGGACCACCGTCACTCCCAACGGCTCCCACATCGACACCCCGCTCATAGACGAGAAGAACCGACTGACGCGGCATAGGTCCGAGAATCCGTTAGACCGGTGCCTAGAACCCTAATCAAACAAGAACAGACTCTAGGCTCAGCCTATCGAAGTTCTCGATCCTATACCGTTCAGGGATTCGGCCCCTCTCGGTTAAAGTGGGAAACTAACATCAATACACTGAACTCACGGGCTGGAGATGCTCCACAGCCAGAATCGCAAGGAGTTCGAAAACCCCGGGAAACTAATACCTACGTCCCCAATCAAACAAGAACAGGCTATAGGCGTAGCCTCCCGTTGTTTTCGACCCGAGAATGAAATCAGCCCTTAGAACCCAGATCACTCACCCCGGTCGGGTAAGGAAGTTTAGAAAAGAGATGACATTTATTATAAAACATCGTTTCCACTCAACCCCCTTGGGATGAGGATAAAATACTCTTTTTCTTGAAAACCGACTTGAAATGAGAAAACCAATTTTTATAGATTTTAATTCTTGAAAACATCAGTTAAAAACGAGTTTACTTTTCCGAACTCCCGAGGGTAGATGCCGTCGCCCAATCAAACAAGAACAGGCTTCGACGCCCCTAGAATTTCGGAAGAAAAATACTGGTTTTACTAAAATCATGAGTGTCCAAAATCATTCTGGGTTCAAGGTCCTGACAACCCACGTGCACCACGATCACAACACGGTGGTGACGAGCAAAACTGAGAATAACCAGAAACCCGGGACCCCGTTTACTCAAAACGGTTCCCCAAAAATACCAACACTGGCCTAACACGGCTACCAGACTCCACTCGGCCCCCAGGCCCGAGTGCAACTCATCCCACAATACCCTGACCTCTCGGCCCGCTACCCGGGCGAGGAACTCTATGTCTGAAGGAAATGCAAAGTGTGGGATGTCTAAGCAAAAAGAACCTAGCCCAGATTTAGGTTTTCTAAGGTCTGGTCAAACACATGCAACATATGACGGGGGTGCTAGGTCAAGTTCCAAGATTACTTCATTTTATCAGATAATAGGGAGCAAGGAGGTCACATGAACCTCAGATAATAACAGGAAAAGAATTCCTACAATCTAGCATGCCATACAAGAAAATAAACTAGCATGCAAAGTCCTACAACAGTAGAAATACTGAACAGTCCATAAAAGCTTGGAGATAGGGCCACCCACCTCGATTCGCCACCAATTGCTCGTAGACACTTGCAATTGGCCTCCACGCGAAACGGTGCCCGCTGCCGAAGTCCGCACGCAAAACGGAACAAGCTGCCGATACCCGCACGCAAAACGGTGCGGTAAAACACAGTCACTAATCCCCGAACAGCTCCTCCTGGTACATCATACAATCCAAGGTTACACTTATTCCAACACACGCCTAAACGCACTCAGTCTGAAATTCAACCCCAAAGATGTAATTATTTCACCTGCTGGAGGAGTTCCGAAAAATCCAAGAATAATACCACAGCGTTCCTCACGTCGATAGCTTCGAAACGAGTACCTGCACGCACAAAACGGAGTCCCGTAGGCCAAGTTACAAATTCCACAATATCGGCGCGCAGAAATCCAAAACCAAATAACTGTAAACTCCTGTACAGATAAAAGGGAAGTGTACACCTTCGGGGAAGCCTCCAAAAATCCAAGAAAAAATATGGGGACGATCCTTGCGTCGAGTAGATGAAAAAAGTCTATAAGAGCGTCTCAATCCGATGCCCGGTTGCGGAGATAAAAATCCGGCAAGGTGACACTGTCCAAAACTCCATCAGAAAAAGGGGTCCCAGTAAGTATGGAGAAACTCCTCGAAACGAGCAAAACTGGGGGAAGTAGAAAATACCAATATCGTAGCTCTGCCTGTTACGAGTCCAACGGTACAAGAATCGCCTGAATCGGAGGTCGGAGTAAGCCGGGGGAGCTCGTGCACCGAAACGCGACGAAGAAGAAAACAAACGGACGAGTGTCGCGCCACGCATCCGCTCCAACGGAACACCTTGCACGCAAAACGAGGTTCGCGACGCGCTACCGCACCACCAAAAACCTCTCCCTCACACTCCCTCTCGCTCTCGGTGAAGAAGAAGGAAAGAAAAGCGGAGAAGAAAAGGCCTGCGGGGAAGAAGAAGAAGAAAAGGGGAGCTGGCGGTCCACGGTTCCGGTCCACGGAACCGGTCCACGGCGCGGCCCAATAGGAGGGCTCCACCGGCCGGTCCACAAGGCCGGGGCGCGTGCACCGGGTCCACGCACGCGCCCCGGGTGCCACGCGGCGCGCGACAACGCGCCCGTTACACGGGCGCGTTACACGCGCCGCGTTGCTCAGGCGCGGGACACGCGCGCGCCACACGGGCGCGCGCGCCCGCGCCCGCGCAGCCGCCAACGGGGGCCCGCCACGTGGCGGGCCCCGCGCAATCCGCGCCGAGGTGCGCCCTGACGCGCGCCTCGGTACGCGTGCCGCTGTCACCTCGCTCCCCGAGCCGCGCCAAAGCCTCGAAAAGCGTGCCGCGTCGCCTCGAAAAACGCGCAATTTCCCCGGGCTCCAAAACCAACAAATAAATAGTCCATTCTTAGCGATTTCGCGCGCTGAATCCAAAAACGATGTCCGTTTCTCCAAATTCTCGCCCGAAAATTTGCCGAATGCCCACTCGATCCGATTTTCATGCCGGGTCCACATCTGAAGTCCGATTTGCCCCATTTCAACTCTAAAAAATTTCCGAAGGCAACCGGAGAGGTAAACTTTTATCCAAACTTCGCCCGGAGTCCAATTTTGACATCGGAATCGCGCGAAATCACTTCCAAACACCCGACGGGTCCTCCAAATTCCCACGAGATCTCCTTTTAAGCCCGCGGTCCAACACTTGTGTCCAAATTGCGCACGAACACCACCGACGCTCCACGCAGACCTCCAGTGATGCAAACTAAGTCCCAAATTGCACCACAAACCAATTGTGGGCCCCAACACGCACACAAACACCCCCAACGGCCACCGAAAGCTGCCGAACAACCAGTAAACCCTACGCGGGGGATTCCGGGACCTCACACTCTCCCCCACTAAAAAAAGTTTCGTCCTCGAAACTAACACAGCTCACAAGGGGAGTTTTCCAAGCCACAGGTAAGTATCCATCAACACTGCCCCCAACTCCCCAGTCGACACGCACACTCCGCGAAGCGAGTCCACACGGCGAGGAGTCCAAAAGCTGGAAAAACCTTACAATTCCAAGGGACAGGGAGAAACGACCAACTCTATTTCCAAACTACGCGAAAAACGCCAACACAACCATCAAGAAAGGTAAAGGCCCCATCAGCAGGAGGGACGTCAACCACAACTCTCAGTTTAGAAAACGGCTGAAATTAACGAAAGGTCCGAAAATCCCGAATGGACCAGTGCCCTTGCCCCAATCAAACAAGAACAGGTTCGGGCACCGTCTCCATTTCTGGAGCAGTCTTTCGAAGTTTTCGTCCCGTTCGAAAATCTCAGCACCCAGACAAGAAAAAGGGAGAGAAGGGTTGAAGTCGTTCCTGCCGTGGCCACAAAGCGGAAGCTACGATCTAACCGTAACCCCTAAGGACACAACCTCTAGTCCTAATCGTCACCAACGATCCAAAGGTAGCACCAAGCCGCAAACCGCTGAAGCCACAGCTGCAGGAAAGATACCCCGGTGATCTGAGAAAAAGAACTCCTCTAGTCCAACCCGCGGAAGGGTAACCGATCTCATTTCCCCAAACAGCAGTTGCACTATACCGCACCAACTGGTCCATCCTGTATGCTCATTCTGAATCGTGGAGCTGCCACTGAACCATAACACCTGCCAATATAATTCCGAGTCTCAACTGTACTGGACACAATCCACAAGGCTCCCCCACTTGCACAATACCAACAGAATCTGTACCTCTAGTGCACGTGGTAACAATTCTACCTCCAGTCCAGGCAGGGAAGCCGAAAACACTCAACTCAAACTGCTGTAAAGAAATCATGCCCGCGACAACCTGGTCCACTGCCGTAGCGCCCTCCCACCGGGCGGTACAGACTCATCCGCTCGAGGTAAATGGTCGTCACTCAGTCCACCCCGACGTCGTGTCCCTATCTGCTTGGTGGTAATCGGAGGAACTCTTTCATCCCGAAGAGGTAGCGGGGGTGCCGTCGCAAGCGGTATCGTCGTAGTCACTGCTCAAAGGCATGCTGCCTGAAAAAAATGTCCCGACTATCCACCCGAAAACATCACCTCTGCCTATGGTAACACTGCGGCGCAGAAAACGGCCCACCACCCATGGCGCAATCATCCTGCTGCTGCTGCTGATACAACGGCTGTGGAGAACCTCTTGGTCTCTGTCTCCTCTGAGGCTCACGACCCTCAAACTGGGATCGTGGCGGCCCCGGGGTGTCGATCTACTCAACTGTCCCAACTCAGGCGCCTCAGGTTGCCTCTCCCCGGAGCTGATCCCCGGGCGCTCCGTCTCTCTCTGACATGATCACTGATCCTCGGTCAACCCATTGAGCCTGCTCAATCGCTGCATTTAACGTCGGCACTCGCCGAAAATGCTCTAAGTGATAGATATTCCAATTCAGTCCTCTCTCAACTAACTCAACCTTCTGGGCCTTATCCAGGCGATAAAGGGTACACCGCTCAACAATCACCAAACTCACGTACATACTCCTGAGGAGGTCGACTCCCCTGCTGCAGGCGTCTCAAATCCCTTTCCAGTTTCTGCTTACACTGTCAGGAAAGGAGGCCCTGAACAGCAAAGCACGAAACTCGCTCCAAATCAACAACTGCGCTCCAGGTGGTCCAACGGACGAACTCGACGCCACCAACTCTCGGCGTCTTCTTCCAAAAGTGCGTAGCCAAAAGCACCTGATGCTTCTCCATTGCTGCTGTCCAGATTTCAGCCTCCCACGGCTCCAAGCTCAATCCCGTCAATCGGGATGGATCAAACTGCCGGAACTGGCTCAATCAATCGATGATGTCCCAAGGTTCATCGACTATCCGCCATCCACCCTACCTCGGTGCCTCGGCACGACTCGTCGGCACGGAGGGGGCTGCTCGCTCCACCGGTGCCACTGGTACAACTGAATATGCCACCGCATAGGAAGAAAGTACTGGGAAACTCTCTAGCAGTACCGCAACCCGCTGTGCTCTCTGCTCCAACAGGCGCATCAAACATTCCATGGCTTCCTCCTGGCATCGGACAGCCTCCGACATCGGTGACATCGGGTTCCATAACTCTTGGGTCTCGCTCTGCTTTGACAGCTCTGCTTCCCGCTGCTCGGGTACTCTTCAGATGCGGGGTGTGCCCTCTTCACAACACGACGTCACCGGGGTATCGTAATCCGCTGCAAAATAACAAACATCAGGACACATCAACCAAACGACCCAATCCAGCGAAAGTCTAAGGCATGCCACCCATTCCATGGCATTATGTTGTCTGCAGCCAACATAATCGCTTAGGAGAATAAACATGCCAATCACTCATCCCGTCTCTTGGGAGAGGTATAAAACTCAATCAGGACTCTCGCTAAAAGTCGCGACTCTCACGTAGTCATCCTAATGTCCAACCACAAGCCTAGGGTTTCTAAGTCTACCTCGACCTAAAACCTAGGCTCTGATACCACTCTAATCTGTCACGCCCCGGGGTCGAAACTGCGACCCGGGCTCGCTAACAGATCCGCCATCTGTACGGAAACTGCCGTACAGACGAAGCGTCAAACCTGCAAAAAGAAACATCTACAGCTAAACAGATATCAGAGCTAAAAGTAAACTACTGCAAAGACTGAAAACTAACACTGTACAACTGAAAATAAAACAATATCCATCTCCCAAATACGATCATATAAAAAGTCCTCTGATACAAAACCCAAAAGGGAGATATCTCCAATAAATACATCAGTGTACAAACTCTCGATACAATAATTATCCTCACTACAACAGTCTCTCAAACAAATGAACAAAAGGTACAACTCAATACCTCACTACAAGGTTCTCTCAACAGAAGAAAAAGTAGCAACCCAACTACTGAAGCTCTCACCTGAAAATGGGTACCTCTACACTCTGACAACGGGTAAGGAACTAGCTCGCGACTCCCTCGCCTCGGTCAGAAGGAACAGCAACTGAAGCACGCAACCAGGAGTAGAAGCCCCTGGGGAAAAGACACCACGACGGGTGTGAGAACTACTTCCCACAGTAGTCCTCAGTGGGTGCCGTCTACAAGCCCAACGGTCTGCCCACTAAGTCCACTAGAGGCACAAGGTAACAAGGTACATGGAAAGAAAGGATCTGGGAAAAAGATATCTCTACAGCTACTATGCCTCTATCTAGATGCTCAAGCAGTGGAACAGAAGATGATGTGATGCCTCTACTCACTACTGACAGTATGATGCATCTACTCACTACTGACAATATGATGCATCTACTCACTACTGACAATATGCCACAAGTACTATGCTCAAGGAAAGCTCCACTATGACACATACTATACCAACACTCTCTCAATGTCACCCAATCTCTATGACTGCCACATAGGGTCCAGTCAAGCCTGCGCCTGTCGACTAGGATCGCACCTACCCACCACCACACATCCACATGAGGACGGGATTTACGTGGGGCGTCCTGTCGACTATCTCAAGCGAACTCTAGTGTATCAACTAGTCGCACCATCGCAGCCTCGTCAGGCTCGGTATCATCATCGCACCCGGGGCGTAGCTCGAGGGGAGCGACCCCAACGAACTCAAGTAACACAAGTATCTCATAACCGGCAAAAAGCCGGGCTCAGCAGGCTATAATCCGCGATCAAATCGATCGGTAACTCAAGCTCGAACCACGACTCAGTCGGAAAGGAACCTCGACTCAAACATGAAAAGCCCAACCACTCTCACGGCTATGTCGGAGAACCCTCAACGACGCAACTCAAAACACTAACTCGCTAGAGAAGGAACTACACAGCTGGGACCACCGTCACTCCCAACGGCTCCCACATCGACACCCCGCTCATAGACGAGAAGAACCGACTGACGCGGCATAGGTCCGAGAATCCGTTAGACCGGTGCCTAGAACCCTAATCAAACAAGAACAGACTCTAGGCTCAGCCTATCGAAGTTCTCGATCCTATACCGTTCAGGGATTCGGCCCCTCTCGGTTAAAGTGGGAAACTAACATCAATACACTGAACTCACGGGCTGGAGATGCTCCACAGCCAGAATCGCAAGGAGTTCGAAAACCCCGGGAAACTAATACCTACGTCCCCAATCAAACAAGAACAGGCTATAGGCGTAGCCTCCCGTTGTTTTCGACCCGAGAATGAAATCAGCCCTTAGAACCCAGATCACTCACCCCGGTCGGGTAAGGAAGTTTAGAAAAGAGATGACATTTATTATAAAACATCGTTTCCACTCAACCCCCTTGGGATGAGGATAAAATACTCTTTTTCTTGAAAACCGACTTGAAATGAGAAAACCAATTTTTATAGATTTTAATTCTTGAAAACATCAGTTAAAAACGAGTTTACTTTTCCGAACTCCCGAGGGTAGATGCCGTCGCCCAATCAAACAAGAACAGGCTTCGACGCCCCTAGAATTTCGGAAGAAAAATACTGGTTTTACTAAAATCATGAGTGTCCAAAATCATTCTGGGTTCAAGGTCCTGACAACCCACGTGCACCACGATCACAACACGGTGGTGACGAGCAAAACTGAGAATAACCAGAAACCCGGGACCCCGTTTACTCAAAACGGTTCCCCAAAAATACCAACACTGGCCTAACACGGCTACCAGACTCCACTCGGCCCCCAGGCCCGAGTGCAACTCATCCCACAATACCCTGACCTCTCGGCCCGCTACCCGGGCGAGGAACTCTATGTCTGAAGGAAATGCAAAGTGTGGGATGTCTAAGCAAAAAGAACCTAGCCCAGATTTAGGTTTTCTAAGGTCTGGTCAAACACATGCAACATATGACGGGGGTGCTAGGTCAAGTTCCAAGATTACTTCATTTTATCAGATAATAGGGAGCAAGGAGGTCACATGAACCTCAGATAATAACAGGAAAAGAATTCCTACAATCTAGCATGCCATACAAGAAAATAAACTAGCATGCAAAGTCCTACAACAGTAGAAATACTGAACAGTCCATAAAAGCTTGGAGATAGGGCCACCCACCTCGATTCGCCACCAATTGCTCGTAGACACTTGCAATTGGCCTCCACGCGAAACGGTGCCCGCTGCCGAAGTCCGCACGCAAAACGGAACAAGCTGCCGATACCCGCACGCAAAACGGTGCGGTAAAACACAGTCACTAATCCCCGAACAGCTCCTCCTGGTACATCATACAATCCAAGGTTACACTTATTCCAACACACGCCTAAACGCACTCAGTCTGAAATTCAACCCCAAAGATGTAATTATTTCACCTGCTGGAGGAGTTCCGAAAAATCCAAGAATAATACCACAGCGTTCCTCACGTCGATAGCTTCGAAACGAGTACCTGCACGCACAAAACGGAGTCCCGTAGGCCAAGTTACAAATTCCACAATATCGGCGCGCAGAAATCCAAAACCAAATAACTGTAAACTCCTGTACAGATAAAAGGGAAGTGTACACCTTCGGGGAAGCCTCCAAAAATCCAAGAAAAAATATGGGGACGATCCTTGCGTCGAGTAGATGAAAAAAGTCTATAAGAGCGTCTCAATCCGATGCCCGGTTGCGGAGATAAAAATCCGGCAAGGTGACACTGTCCAAAACTCCATCAGAAAAAGGGGTCCCAGTAAGTATGGAGAAACTCCTCGAAACGAGCAAAACTGGGGGAAGTAGAAAATACCAATATCGTAGCTCTGCCTGTTACGAGTCCAACGGTACAAGAATCGCCTGAATCGGAGGTCGGAGTAAGCCGGGGGAGCTCGTGCACCGAAACGCGACGAAGAAGAAAACAAACGGACGAGTGTCGCGCCACGCATCCGCTCCAACGGAACACCTTGCACGCAAAACGAGGTTCGCGACGCGCTACCGCACCACCAAAAACCTCTCCCTCACACTCCCTCTCGCTCTCGGTGAAGAAGAAGGAAAGAAAAGCGGAGAAGAAAAGGCCTGCGGGGAAGAAGAAGAAGAAAAGGGGAGCTGGCGGTCCACGGTTCCGGTCCACGGAACCGGTCCACGGCGCGGCCCAATAGGAGGGCTCCACCGGCCGGTCCACAAGGCCGGGGCGCGTGCACCGGGTCCACGCACGCGCCCCGGGTGCCACGCGGCGCGCGACAACGCGCCCGTTACACGGGCGCGTTACACGCGCCGCGTTGCTCAGGCGCGGGACACGCGCGCGCCACACGGGCGCGCGCGCCCGCGCCCGCGCAGCCGCCAACGGGGGCCCGCCACGTGGCGGGCCCCGCGCAATCCGCGCCGAGGTGCGCCCTGACGCGCGCCTCGGTACGCGTGCCGCTGTCACCTCGCTCCCCGAGCCGCGCCAAAGCCTCGAAAAGCGTGCCGCGTCGCCTCGAAAAACGCGCAATTTCCCCGGGCTCCAAAACCAACAAATAAATAGTCCATTCTTAGCGATTTCGCGCGCTGAATCCAAAAACGATGTCCGTTTCTCCAAATTCTCGCCCAAAAATTTGCCGAATGCCCACACGATCCGATTTTCATGCCGGGTCCACATCTGAAGTCCGATTTGCCCCATTTCAACTCTAAAAAATTTCCGAAGGCAACCGGAGAGGTAAACTTTTATCCCAACTTCGCCCGGAGTCCAATTTTGACATCGGAATCGCGCGAAATCACTTCCAAACACCCGACGGGTCCTCCAAATTCCCACGAGATCTCCTTTTAAGCCCGCGGTCCAACACTTGTGTCCAAATTGCGCACGAACACCACCGACGCTCCACGCAGACCTCCAGTGATGCAAACTAAGTCCCAAATTGCACCACAAACCAATTGTGGGCCCCAACACGCACACAAACACCCCCAACGGCCACCGAAAGCTGCCGAACAACCAGTAAACCCTACGCGGGGGATTCCGGGACCTCACACCGAGTGTTTCAGTCGACGCATTTTGAGGTGGGTACCCTTTCCTGCATTTTTGGAGTTTGGTTTTATTTTTAATACGTAAGAGTAAAGTAATTGCGCTTTTGAATCTTGACTAACCCCTATTATGCATAAGAATTCCTATTATTATTATCTGTTGCGAGTGAGCGTCGCGGTGCCCTATGATACACATTGACTTTCATTATTATGCTCATGGCTGCTTGCACGCACACCAGCGGTTTGGCCACCGCGTCGGTGTACTTTTCTGGAGAGGTGGAACGTTGACCCGTGAACCCCACAAGGTGACGTAGTGGGGACCCCTTGCGGTTACTTACGGTGCTGCACAAGTGTCGTGGGGGGGTTAAAAGCACCAAGGTGAGAGCAAGGTGTTTTCTTTTGCCTGAGGTCTTTGGACCGTTTTGGCAGGTGCTCTGTTTCGGTTTACAGGGGGGTAACGGTTGATTACATGATGGGGAGTGTGGATGCTCTGTTCTTTCGGTTTGCCTTTTTCTCAGTATTTATAGCATCTTACACATTTTACGTTTTACCTCTTACTCTTTGTGTCATTGACTTCCCACACTGTGACAGGTTCGGTCAGGGGTGGGATCTGGTACGACGGTGAGGCTGCGACTAGAGGACTTTAGCCTCGTTTTGGGCTGGTGACTTTTCCTTTATTATGATTTGATTATTTCGGTTAGTTAGTTTATGTGCGTGTGATACTTTATTGTGGATGTTGGGATTGTATTATGTTTTTGTGGATGAACGGTTTTCCCTTATTACCCGTTGGTAAGGCCAATTTTTAAATCAAGGAAAGAAATTGCGAAAATGATTTTAAAAATTAGGTGTCATGTGGGTACCGTTTTACAACCCGGGGATTTATCCTTTCAAAATTTTGGTGGCCCTCTTGGATAATTTGTATGTTTACTATTTTTGTTTTCCTTTCATCCTTGACTGGTGTGGTTAAAGAATAGTTGTTTTATCCTACGCCGTGCATACGCAAGGGTCGCTCTATTTGGTTCGTCGAGGACACTCGCGTATGTGGCGGATCTGTGCACGTGACTGGGAGTGTTCTGAAAAAAAAAAAAAAAAAAAAAAAAAAGTATACATTTTTCTGCTTATTTAAACCCCCGGGGCGTGACAAGAAAACCCTAGTTTACCGGTAAATTGTAGCAAAAGAGAACATCGTCTTCTTCCTCGAAGGGTTCACCGGAGAACGAGATCGAAAATCGGTATCATTGTGGGGCAAGGGAGGAGGGAGCACCGTGTTACGGAATTTGAGTTGGCGTATTTCGTGAATATGTTAAGTCTTGAAGATTGAAGATGAAGAAACTTTGGATCATATACCTCAATCTCAAGAAAGAAGAATTCAAAGGGATCAGGTACGTTTAACTAAAGATTTTTGATGATCCGAATACTTCTTATAGTGTAGAAACACCTGGAAGAATTTTTAATTGCTTAAACATCAAAAACTGAACATGGGACATGTTCAGGATCCGGATCGGACTCGGCAATCCGGATCCCGAAGGGTGTTGGTTCATACACTGGTTCAATCCGGATCGCAGCATCCTCTGATCCGGATCCCGAACACTAGTTTTACCTGTTTGCTTCCTCGATCCGGATCAGGAACTGCAATCCGGATCCCGAACATGATGTTTTGGTAAAACTGTATGAACGATCCGGATCGGGGACTACGATCCGGATCCCGAACAAGCAATTTTCTGGAAACCGTCTTTTGTGTGTCTGCAATCCGGATCGCCAAATCCAATCCGGATCGCCGTCGGTAATTCTTTCCAGAAAAGTTTGTTTTTGATCCGTATATTCTTCCAATGGTTTCTAACCTATAAATAGACCCTATGGTTATTTTTCTAGGGTTAAGGAAGAAGGCCGAAGCAATAGAGATAGAGCCGTCATAATAAAATATCATCTTATACGGCCCTAGATCCACATATAGAGAAGAAAGGAAATCAATAGAATTTATTCTATGTTTCTTCATCTATATTGATTAGTTTGATTCTAGGTTTTCTTACTCACATCTTGAGTTGAATCAAACTAATGAATACTTAGATGGTATTTCCTATCTATCCTTGATCTAAGTATTCGGCGGATCATCACCACCCAAAACAACGATATACCCCATATCGGCGCGTGGACTCGCGTGGCCTTGTGGATTCAAGGTGCAACCGCTCTCGTGGATTCGGAGCGAGGTACGTTCGTGGATTCGAAGCGTGCTACTGGGTTGTCACGCCCCAGGCCCCAGCGGAAGCCTACCCGGCACGTGCACAGACCCGCCGTGTGCACAAGGTACCCCCCGGTACACACAAGGCGTCTACAACAACCAAGCTGAAAGGAAGCAATATACACATCCTACTAGTAATCAGAGCACAACAGAACTAAGCTATACATCAAAGAGGAAAAAAAAAAGATAACAACTATCATACAAGAAGTTAAAATCCAATATACAAATTTGGTCCCCTCAAATGCAACTTATCAAAATACACGGGTGGTTTCTATGCCAAAACACACTGACACCTCTCCAAGAAAAACAAAAGAAAAGGTGCCCCGCAACCACCTCGAGTGGTGCGACGGGGATTTGCTAACTATGCGATAACCCCTTGCCACGGTCCCGAGCCCCTCCCGCTGCGGATGGCTCTGCAAAACAACAACCCAAATGGGGTGAGAACTATTAATCAATAGTTCCCAGTGGGTAAGCCGCCGAGAGGAGCGAAATACACCACTAGGTCAACTGAGGCATAAGATAGTAAACTGCTGAAATGAAATGCAGAAAATAAACAACTGAAGTAAAGTAAAGTACTCTACTACTATCATGCCTCTATGCTCATGTACAAGGTGATGATGATATGAATCTATCATGCTATCATAATGTCCAACTACAATGAGTAGTATTACTTATGTGGTGTCCAATGTCAAGTTTGCTATCATGTATGTCCAACTACCATTAATGTATCATCTATGTGATATTCACTGTTAAGTTTGGTTAACTTAATCCTTTTCTCTTGAAGACTTTCATTGAGTCTAAGCTTGAGCCACGCCTCATGGTCCCGTGGTGGCACCCCCCAAGGAGCTATGCCAAACCAACGGCGTCCCAATCGGCACCCAATCCCGCACGGCGATCATAATGTCGCAAATGGCCAACTCCGGAGTGCCGGCTTGGAGGGAGCGACCCTACCAAGCATGTGCGAAAGAGCATAAACGGCAAGCAAGCAAGTCTCGATCATCGTGTCTGAAACACGGAATAGCAATCATCGTGTCTGAAACACGGAATAGCAATCATCGTGTCTGAAACACGGAATAGCAATCATCGTGTCTGAAACACGGAATAGCAATCATCGTGTCTGAAACACGGAATAGCAATCATCGTGTCTAAAACACGGAATAGCAATCATCGTGTCTAAAACACGGAATAGCAATCATCGTGTCTAAAACACGGAATAGCAATCATCGACCTTTAGGTCGGGGTATAGTATCTCAAGTGTCAATGTTTCATATACAATATTAACATTATCTTGCATAATGAAAGAGTAAAACATTTACGAGTTGTCCTCATGTCTCAAACATGGAATCTGACTATTTCATCTTGATTGTACAAGTTTAGAAGTTTTCTACTTGTATCTCACAACACTAGATGGCCCTAATGTCATAATGTCCAATTACTTACACATGATCAAGTGTTTAACATGTCCCAAAAATTCTATAACAGGTATAGTTGTTCTATATTCATATCCAAACGCTTAAGTTCACGAAAATTCCTATTCAATCCCCCCTTAAAGTGCCCATGCACCTACAATGTTTACCTCTACTACATAGAGTATGAAATTTTCTACACATGAAGGGGTTCAAATGCATGATCATAAATCATGATAAATCAAACGATGCATGTTTAGTATAACAATGATGCCCTAAAAGTCTATAGAAGACATAGGGGGAGTTCACCCATTTCGGTGAGGTCCGACCCACCGGAAAGTTGCCAAATCCTTATGAAGGATCCTTACCAAGAAGCCCACACTTCCTCTTATGCCCTAAGAGAAGTTTCCAAAGGGTTAAAACATCACAAAACCCTAATCACAAAATCCCTTAAAATTATAAGGAAAATAGGTGGAAAAATACCTTGGGTTGAGAAATCTTGCTAATTCTTGAAATCCAAACAAGAAAAGTTCAAAACCAACCCGCAAGAGTGTTCTACACCCATCAATTCCACCCCAAAAGCTATGGGTCAAAAAGCCCTAAAGTAAACCCTAGTTTTCCAAAAGCTAGGTTTTCCTTCAAAAATCCCAAACGAAATGAAAAAGAAGTATTCTAAACCTCTTTGAGCTTGAATCCCACCTTGGAAAAGCAAAGGATAGGCACAAAAGCTCCAAACTTCCTTCTTCTCCAAGTGCTAGCCTTCCTCCAAGCTCTTGTAGCAAGCTTCAATGGCGGAGAAGGGGAGGTTGAAGAAGAATCCAAGTAGAGGGATGGGTTGGAGAAGAAAATCCAAGGTTTTCTCTCCCTCTCTCTCTCTCTCTCTAGCACTTTCTCTTACTCTCTCCAAATGAGAGGAAAAGAGGAGATGAAGAGGGTTAAAAGCCCTAATGTAACAAAATCCCAAAAGACCCCTGCAAGAAATGTTATTACATTTCTTACTGGGCTGTCCAGACCCGCACGATCCGGATCGCCCCTAACCGATCCGGATCCCGAACGTGGAATCTCCATTTTCGCGCGGACGATCCGGATCGCCCCTATCCGATCCGGATCCCGAACATGGAATTTCCAGTTTCGCGCGGACGATCCGGATCACCCCTATCCGATCCGGATCCCGAAGCCAAGAACCCCAAAAACCAAGATTTTCGAAAATTTCCGATTTACGCCCAAACTCTCCGGAAACCTTCTAGAACCTTCCGGAAGCTTACTAACACATTCTAAGGGTATCATTCAACCCTCCACACACTCGAACTTCGCAATTTGATAAAGTTCAGTGTACTACATTCACCCCTCCTAAAAAGGAGTTTCGTCCGCGAAACTAGAAGTGAAGTACCTCAAGTCTCCAGCTGAAAAAGATGAGGGAAACGCTCCTGCAGCGCGCTCTCTAGCTCCCACGTGGCCTCGCGATCCTCGTGATTGCTACAAAGTACCTTCACATAAGGTATTTCGCGATTCCGAAGTTTCTTCACCTCACGAGCCAAAATCCTCACCGGTTGCTCCTCAAAGCTCAAGTCTTCGCGTAGTTCCAACGGGGCGAAGTCCACTACATGAGATGGATCAAAAACATACTTCCGGAGCGTCGAAACATGGAACACATTGTGCACTCCCGATAGGTTAGGTGGTAGAGCAAGTCGATAAGCCACCGGGCCGATACGCTCCAAAATCTCAAAAGGTCCAATAAATCGTGGACTTAGCTTCCCTCGGATGCCAAATCTCTTGACTCCTCTAGTCGGCGATACTTTTAGGAAGACATGGTCTCCAACTTGAAATTCCAAATCACGCCGACGCTTATCCGCATAACTCTTTTGTCGACTTTGAGCTGAAATTAAACGTTCTCGAGCTAGTCGAACCTTGTCTTCGGCCTATTGGAGTACATCGGGGCCTAAAATCATTCGTTCTCCCACCTCGCTCCAATGAAGAGGTGATCGGTACTTTCTTCCATAAAGAGCCTCGAATGGCGCCATCTTGATGCTTGCTTGATAACTATTGTTATAAGCAAACTTGGCCATCGGTAGATATTGATGCCAACCACTCTGATAATCCAAAACACATGCTCTGAGCATGTCCTCCAAGATTTGTATGGTTCGCTCGGACTGCCCATCACTCTGGGGGTGGAAAGCTGTACTGAAATCCAACTGCGTGCCTAGGGCCTCGTGAAGGCTCCTCCAAAAATGAGATGCAAATCTTGGATCTCGATCGGAAACTATAGAAACAGGCACTCCATGCAATCGCACAATCTCATCAAGGTAATTTTGTGCAAGCTCCTCTCTAGACCAAGTAGTATGGATAGGGATAAAATGAGCAGATTTGGTTAACCTATCCACGATCACCCAAATAGCGTCATGCCCAGCCTGAGAGCGAGGCAATCCAACAACAAAATCCATGGTGATCCTCTCCCACTTCCACACGGGAATGGGTAAGCTCTGCAACTTGCCTGCGGGAAGTCGGTGCTCGGCTTTCACTTGTTGACATGTCAAGCATTGAGCCACAAATTTCCCAACATCTTTCTTCATGCCGGGCCACCAGTAAAGTAACCTTAAGTCCTTGTACATTTTGGTGCCACCTGGAGGAAGAGAATAAGGTGCTCGGTGTGCTTCCTTCAGGATCTCTTCTTTGATCTCCCAATCCGCCGGTACACAAAGTCGACTTCGAAAACGAAGTATGCTATGATCATCCTCATGAAACTCACCTGCTCTGCCATCCACAAGTGTAGCCCGAATCTTTTCCAAACTAGGATCTTGGACTTGTTTCATCTTGATCCTTGCCATAAGGGTCGGTTGCAACACCAATGCCATCAATCTCATGGGTGTCTCGGGTGCCACAACCTCCAACTCCAATCGTCTCATATCTTGAAGTAATGGTTGTTGGTAAGTGATCATCATCGCTAAGTTCTCCATCGATTTGCGACTTAGAGCATCCGCCACAACATTTGCTTTCCCAGGATGGTAGAGAATAGTCAAATCATAATCCTTAAGCAGCTCCAACCATCTGCGCTGCCTAAGATTCAACTCCTACTAAGTAAAGAGGTACTTTAGACTCTTATGATCAGTATATACCTCACAATGCTCACCGTATAAGTAGTGTCGCCACAGCTTCAATGCAAATACCACGGCGGCTAATTCCAAATCATGAGTGGGATAGTTTTTCTCGTAGTCCTTTAATTGACGAGAGGCATAAGCAATAACCTTCTCGTTTGCATCAAAACACACCCTAACCCACTCAAGGAAGCATCACTGTAGATCACGTATGCCGCTCCTACAGTAGGCAAAGCCAATATCGGGGCGGTTGTCAACCGTTCCTTCAATTCCCTGAAGTTTCTCTCACATGCATCATTCCAAATAAACTTGGTGCCTTATGTGTTAATCGCGTGAGGGGAGTAGATAACCTTGCAAATCCCTCAACAAAACGCCGATAGTAGCCGCCTAGACCGATAAAACTCCGGATCTCGATGATGCTCGTCGGTCTAGGCCAATCCTTAATTGCCTCAATTTTCTTGGGGTCCACAACTATTCCTTTATCTGATATCACATGACCCAAGAACGCTACCTCTCGTAGCCAGAACTCACATTTCTTCAACTTGGCGTAGAGTTCTTTCTCCCGAAGTAATTGCAATACTTGTCGCAAGTGATCCTCATGTTCTTCGTCACTTCGAGAGTACACCAAAAAATGTCGTCGATGAACACCACGACGAATCTATCCAAAAAGGGCTTGAAAGACACGGTTCATCAAATCCATAAAAGCTGCCGGGGCATTAGTGAGCCCAAACGGCATAACCGTAAACTCATAGTGTCCATACCGTGTCCTAAAAGCCGTCCTAGGAACATCCTCGGGCTTGATCTTGAGTTGGTGGTATCCAGACTGAAGGTCAATCTTCGAATACACTCTTGATCCTTGGAGTTGATCAAACAAATCATCAGTCCTCGGCAATGGATACTTATTCTTGATTGTGACCTTGTTTAGCTCACGATAGTCCACGCAAAGGCGAAGCGATCCATCCTTTTTCTTGACGAACAAAACTGGTGCTCCCCAAGGTGAAACGCTCGGTCGGATGAAGCCTTTTTCCAACAAGTCTTGAAGCTGTGCCTTGAGCTCTTTTAACTCTGCCGGTGCCATCCTATATGGTGCTTTCGAGATTGGGGTAGTTCCAGGGATCAGATCCACCACAAACTCGATCTCTCTATCCGGAGGCATCCCCGATAGCTCTGCCGGGAACACATTCGCAAACTCTCGCACAACTGGAATATTCTCCACTCTCGGAGTCTCACTGCTACTATCCACAACAGTAGCCAAGTAGGCGACACATCCACTCCTAATCAACTGTTTTGCTCTGGTGGAAGAGATAGTCATCGCAAACAGCGAACTCTTGCAGCCTCTGAACACAATTTCCTCTTATCCCGGTTCTCGAAACGTCACGAGTCGATTCTCACAATCAATGGTAGCATGATATCTTGTGAGCCAATCCATGCCCAAAACCACATCAAATTCTCCAAGTCGATGGAGGGCCAACAAATTTGCCGGCAAAATCCAATCCCCAATCCTAACAGGACAGCTAGGGGGAAAACTCCCGAATCTCCAAGGTATGATCGGGAACTAAAACTCGTCGTCCCTCACAACGTGCGGAATACAGTTAAGTAGCCGAGTAAATTCCCTCTCGTGCTCCGCCACGGTTTTGTCTCCTTGCCTCAAGGTGCGGAGGTCTCTTTCCATTTGCCTTTTTGCGCTCGCCGGAAAATACTTCATTGCGAGCATCTTCTTGAATCGCGGTCATGTAATTGCCGCCAAATCGGTCGTGGGGTCATCCCGAATGTCCGTCCACCACTGGTACGCATCGCCCTCAAGATGGTGTGTTGCCAACCACACCCGGTCTCCCTCCTCTACGAAGGTATCGTGGGAAAGTTTCTCCATGAGTAGGATCCATTTCTCAAAAACCCAATAATCGGGTTTCTCTCCATCATATGTCCGAGGCTTGGATTCCCGAAATTCCCTCAAACGAGCCATGAGTCGGTCCCGCTCTTCTCCTGCTACCATCATCGGTAGGACCGTCCTCGCCGGTGGAGTCTGAACTGGCGGTGACATCACAACCTCTTCCCGGCGCCCAGCACTCAGAGTGTGATGTGAGGACTCGGGCACCTCAGGTCGAAGTGCATCGGTCACTCCACCCATGTGCTCCTGTGGTTGCACTGGTGGGTGCGAAGGGTCTTGAATTCCCCTTGCCGCCAACTGCTGGGTCAAAAGAGTTTTCAACCTCTGCATCCTGCATCCTGCCGACGCGAAGCCTCAGCCTGCTCTCGCGCCGCAGTCGACTGCCGCTCCACTACATCAGCTAGCATAGCCAGCTGCTCTCTCAAATCTCGGACCTCACTGGATCCGGAAGTAGCGGATGTCTCCGCATCGGCCTCCTCGGCCGTCATGGAGCGGGTCGTAGGCATCACAAACTGTAACAGGCATAAAATGCGTAGGTTAGGATAACCAACGCGAAACGCATCCCCACTCAAAACATATCCCAATCATGCGAAAGCAAATGAAGCATGCCACAATTATTCCCCGATGTCAGGTTGTCGGCCGCCAACCAGACCTTCCAAGGAAATAAAAGGTGCAATCACTTCGATCAACTCCAACTCATATGAAGTTATAGTATTAACCCAATCAGGTTACTTTCGCCAAGTAATCACATAAGACCCCGTCTCTCACGTTCTTAATCCTTATGGTCCAACCAGCCTAAGGTTTGCTAGGTCCACTAAGACTCAAACCTAGGCTCTGATACCAATATAATCTGTCACGCCCCAGGCCCCAGCGGAAGCCTACCCGGCACGTGCACAGACCCGCCGTGTGCACAAGGTACCCCCCGGTACACACAAGGCGTCTACAACAACCAAGCTGAAAGGAAGCAATATACACATCCTACTAGTAATCAGAGCACAACAGAACTAATCTATACATCAAAGAGGAAAAAAAAAGATAACAACTATCATACAAGAAGTTAAAATCCAATATACAAATTTGGTCCCCTCAAATGCAACTTATCAAAATACACGGGTGGTTTCTATGCCAAAACACACTGACACCTCTCCAAGAAAAACAAAAGAAAAGGTGCCCCGCAACCACCTCGAGTGGTGCGACGGGGATTTGCTAACTATGCGATAACCCCTTGCCACGGTCCCGAGCCCCTCCCGCTGCGGATGGCTCTGCAAAACAACAACCCAAATGGGGTGAGAACTATTAATCAATAGTTCCCAGTGGGTAAGCCGCCGAGAGGAGCGAAATACACCACTAGGTCAACTGAGGCATAAGATAGTAAACTGCTGAAATGAAATGCAGAAAATAAACAACTGAAGTAAAGTAAAGTACTCTACTACTATCATGCCTCTATGCTCATGTACAAGGTGATGATGATATGAATCTATCATGCTATCATAATGTCCAACTACAATGAGTAGTATTACTTATGTGGTGTCCAATGTCAAGTTTGCTATCATGTATGTCCAACTACCATTAATGTATCATCTATGTGATATTCACTGTTAAGTTTGGTTAACTTAATCCTTTTCTCTTGAAGACTTTCATTGAGTCTAAGCTTGAGCCACGCCTCATGGTCCCGTGGTGGCACCCCCCAAGGAGCTATGCCAAACCAACGGCGTCCCAATCGGCACCCAATCCCGCACGGCGATCATAATGTCGCAAATGGCCAACTCCGGAGTGCCGGCTTGGAGGGAGCGACCCTACCAAGCATGTGCGAAAGAGCACAAACGGCAAGCAAGCAAGTCTCGATCATCGTGTCTGAAACACGGAATAGCAATCATCGTGTCTGAAACACGGAATAGCAATCATCGTGTCTGAAACACGGAATAGCAATCATCGTGTCTGAAACACGGAATAGCAATCATCGTGTCTGAAACACGGAATAGCAATCATCGTGTCTAAAACACGGAATAGCAATCATCCTGTCTAAAACACGGAATAGCAATCATCGTGTCTAAAACACGGAATAGCAATCATCGACCTTTAGGTCGGGGTATAGTATCTCAAGTGTCAATGTTTCATATACAATATTAACATTATCTTGCATAATGAAAGAGTAAAACATTTACGAGTTGTCCTCATGTCTCAAACATGGAATCTGACTATTTCATCTTGATTGTACAAGTTTAGAAGTTTTCTACTTGTATCTCACAACACTAGATGGCCCTAATGTCATAATGTCCAATTACACATGATCAAGTGTTTAACATGTCCCAAAAATTCTATAACAGGTATAGTTGTTCTATATTCATATCCAAACGCTTAAGTTCACGAAAATTCCTATTCAATCCCCCCTTAAAGTGCCCATGCACCTACAATGTTTACCTCTACTACATAGAGTATGAAATTTTCTACACATGAAGGGGTTCAAATGCATGATCATAAATCATGATAAATCAAACGATGCATGTTTAGTATAACAATGATGCCCTAAAAGTCTATAGAAGACATAGGGGGAGTTCACCCATTTCGGTGAGGTCCGACCCACCGGAAAGTTGCCAAATCCTTATGAAGGATCCTTACCAAGAAGCCCACACTTCCTCTTATGCCCTAAGAGAAGTTTCCAAAGGGTTAAAACATCACAAAACCCTAATCACAAAATCCCTTAAAATTATAAGGAAAATAGGTGGAAAAATACCTTGGGTTGAGAAATCTTGCTAATTCTTGAAATCCAAACAAGAAAAGTTCAAAACCAACCCGCAAGAGTGTTCTACACCCATCAATTCCACCCCAAAAGCTATGGGTCAAAAAGCCCTAAAGTAAACCCTAGTTTTCCAAAAGCTAGGTTTTCCTTCAAAAATCCCAAACGAAATGAAAAAGAAGTATTCTAAACCTCTTTGAGCTTGAATCCCACCTTGGAAAAGCAAAGGATAGGCACAAAAGCTCCAAACTTCCTTCTTCTCCAAGTGCTAGCCTTCCTCCAAGCTCTTGTAGCAAGCTTCAATGGCGGAGAAGGGGAGGTTGAAGAAGAATCCAAGTAGAGGGATGGGTTGGAGAAGAAAATCCAAGGTTTTCTCTCCCTCTCTCTCTCTCTCTCTAGCACTTTCTCTTACTCTCTCCAAATGAGAGGAAAAGAGGAGATGAAGAGGGTTAAAAGCCCTAATGTAACAAAATCCCAAAAGACCCCTGCAAGAAATGTTATTACATTTCTTACTGGGCTGTCCCGACCCGCACGATCCGGGTCGCCCCTAACCGATCCGGATCCCGAACGTGGAATCTCCATTTTCGCGCGAACGATCCGGATCGCCCCTATCCGATCCGGATCCCGAACATGGAATTTCCAGTTTCGCGCGGACGATCCGGATCACCCCTATCCGATCCGGATCCCGAAGCCAAGAACCCCAAAAACCAAGATTTTCGAAAATTTCCGATTTACGCCCAAACTCTCCGGAAACCTTCTAGAACCTTCCGGAAGCTTACTAACACATTCTAAGGGTATCATTCAACCCTCCACACACTCGAACTTCGCAATTTGATAAAGTTCAGTGTACTACATGGGTGAAGACCGTGGATTCGGTCGGACGTCGTGGACTCGACGTTGGACGCTGTGGACTCAGCGTTGGGCGCGGATCGTGGATTCGAGAAGCGTCGTGGAGCGAGCGGGAAGATCTACTAGGAGCGTATGGTAAAAGATTGAGTCGTCTGTGAGTACGCTAAATCACCTTGTACGTGTTTTAATTCTAGTGGATTTCGCCGTGTTATCGGTCCCGTGGTTTTTTTACTCCGGTTTGGAGTTTTTTCCACGTAAAAATCTTGCGTGTTCTTTTATTTTTCCGCATTGGGTTTATTTGCGCAATGATTTTTTGAGTGTTTATTGTTTACACCTATTCACCCCCCTCTAGGTGTTTTTTCCCCTATTTAGATCCATTTACTTATAACCCAACAAGTGGTATCAGAGAGGGAATAGGGTTGTAAACAATGGTTGAAGGTGGAAACATCAATCGACCCCCTTTCTTTGATGGAACAAATTATGCGTACTGGAAAGTACGGATGAAAGCCTTTTTAATTTCCATCGACGAAAGGGTGTGGCAATCAATTGAATTAGGATGGTCTAATCCAACTGAAATTATAGATGATGTTCGCACCTTAAAACCTAGGTCGAAATGGACCAAGGAAGAGATAGATTCTTCTTCTTACAATGGCAAGGGAATTAATGCTTTATTTAATGCTTTGTCACAAACTGAGTTCTCTCGCGTCTCGGCATGTGAGACTGCGAAAGAAATCTGGGATGTTCTTCAAGTTACGCATGAGGGAACTAACCTTGTGAAGATTCAGAAACTGCAAATGCTTACGAGCAAGTTTGACTCTATCTCTATGGCAGAGAATGAATCTTTCACTGACTATTACACACGATTGCAAGACATCGTAAACTCATGTGCTAACTTGGGAGAGAAGATTCCAGAATTTAAAGTTGTAAGAAAAATTCTAAGAACTCTTCCTGAACGATTTCGCCCGAAGGTCGCAGCCATTGAAACAATTAAACACCCGGACGAAATGCGTGTAGAAGAATTAGTAGGTGCTTTACAAACTTATGAAATGACATTTCCTACTAACTATTCTTCTGGAAAGGCATCCTCTTCTAAGTCTTCAGGTTACGCATTGAAATCAACTAAAGAAGAAGACGCGGATTCATCCTCCTCGGACGACGACGAGAACCTTTCTATGGAGGACTTTGAGAAGCAGCTCGCTCTCTTGACAAGGAAGTTTCGCCGCAACTTTCGAAGGGGTAATTCAAGCAAAACTCCATCCTTCGGAAAGTCGAAGAAAGGCAAGGGTTTTCAAGCTACAAGTCAAGAAAGCAAGAGAACTTCTCAAAGGATAAGAAAAGTTCAGAGGGACAAGTTCAGTGCTTCAAATGTCGAGGCTACGGCCACATTGCAACGGAGTGTCCCAACAAGAATCCGGCAAAGAAGAAAGCGATGCAAGTCGTTACTTGGGATGACAACTCCACGTCAAATGAGTCATCCTCAAGTGATGAAGAAGACAACGCGACAGCTTTCCACGCGTCCACTACATCTTCACCCTTCATGTGCTTAATGGCAAGTACATCCGATTCATTGTCCAACTCCTCCCTGTTGAAAAGATTGCAACGGACGATGAATCAGATGATTCTGAAGGTGAAGATTTTGCTCTAGCCTACCACAGACTTTTGAGGGATTCAAAGAAACTGGCTAAGCAAAACAAGGGGTTGAAAGGGAGATTGCAGGATCTCGAAGAAGAAGTAAAAAGGGTAACCTCTCTCTCAACCGATCTTGAAGTGGAAAGGAATAATCTGATTAAAACAAATGTTTCCCTTCAAGAGTCCAATGAGCAACTCGAGAAGAATTATATGGATATGGTGAACAAAGCGAATTACTTCTTGAAGCTCAACGGCGAGGCTCGACAGGAAAAATTGGAAATGACGGAGACCATACGCCAACTGAAGGATGACTTAAAGAGATTTTCTTCTGGAAGGAGTAAGTTGGATAGACTTCTTGGTCTTGGTCAAAGAAATAAGTTCGGCCTCGGATACACTCAAACTGGAGACATTCCAAGTTCGAGTGGGACAGTATTTGTGCCTCAGTCGGTATCTCCTCCTCCGACACCGGAATTCACGACAATCAACGACAACAAGCCTACCACATCCTCCACGGGATCGTCAAGACCTAAGGTATGTTTTCGTTGTGGCATTTCAGGGCACATAAGGAGAAATTGCAAGATGGAAGCCAAACGCACACCTCAAGCACCTCTTGCAATGACTACCAAAAGGGCTAATTCATTCAAAGGAAAAGAGCCTTGGTAGTACACCGCTCAAGACGATATCATCAAGGAGCAGCAACTCTTCAAGCAAGACGCTCTCACCTAGGAGATCAACTTCACGATCATTACCGACGCACTCCAAAAAGGGTTGGGTGCGCAAAGGTGAAATTTTCCGTTGTCTTGCTACCAATGTTTCCTTGCATGCATATGATAGTTCGTCTTGGTATCTGGATAGCGGGTGTTCCCGTCATATGACCGGTGATAAAAACTGTTTTCAAACATTTGAGAAAAACTCCGGAGGACTTGTTGTTTTCGGAGATGGTCGGTCTTCCAAAATTGTTGGAAAGGGAACGGTAGCTATTCCAGATGGCCCGGTTCTAAATAATGTGTTATTTGTTCATGGCCTTAAGACTAACCTCATAAGCATAAGTCAACTTTGTGATAGTGGTTATTCAGTTAATTTTTCATCTGATAAATGTACTGTAACTGACAAGAACCATGCTTTCTTTTTAAAGGGGGTTAGATCAGAAAACAATTGTTATGTAGTTCCTCTAAGATTTCTGAAAAATGTAACCTAGCATCTTTGAAAAATGAAACACTTTGGCATGAAAGGCTAGGTCACATAAACTTTAAGGAACTTGCTAGAATTTCGAACAAAGATGTGGTCAAGGGGGTTCCGAAACTTTCTTTTGAACAAAACCTTGTGTGTGGCGGTTGCCAAAAGGGAAAACAGTCTAGGACTGCACACAAGAACTTGAACCACATAGGTACAAAACGGCCTTTGGAACTTTTGCATATGGACTTAATGGGGCCAACTCGTCAACCATCTCTGGGAGGTAAATGGTATATTTTCTTATTGGTTGATGATTTTTCTAGATATACTTGGGTAGCGTTTTTAAAAGAAAAAGCTGATACTTTTGATTCTTTTCACGATATCTGCAATCGTATTATGATTGAAAAGAATGATAGGATTACTCGAGTTAGGAGTGATAGAGGTGGGGAATTCATAAATTCCAAATTCATTGATTTTTGCACTTCAAATGGCATCAAACATGAATTCTCTGCACCTTACACACCTCAACAAAATGGTGTAGTCGAGCGCAAAAACAGGGTCGTACAGGAAATGGCACGTGTTATGCTTCACAGCCGGAACTTACCTTTTTATTTTTGGGCTGAAGCGGTGAACACTGCTGTTTATGTTATTAATCGCGTGTATTTGCGCCCGGGGACATTGAATACACCATATGAACTTTGGTTTTGTAGAAAACCTAACATCAAATATTTTCGCATCTTTGGGAGTCGGTGTTTTATTTTACGTGATCGTGAGAATCTTGGAAAATTTGACTCTCGAAGTGACGAAGGGATTTTCTTAGGTTATTCTACAAACAGCAGAGCATATCGAGTTTTTAACTTAGAATCTAAGACGATCGTAGAATCGATAAATGTTAAGGTAGATGAAGCTTTTCACTTTGAATCTGAAAAATCTACCCTCGATATCTCTCTTGATGATGATACACCTGCTAATGCATCTTCTTCTAACAATTCTTTCGATAATAATGATGCATCTAACGGTTCTTCAAGTTTATCTGATGTGCAGGAATCATCTCGTGTACCTCCGTCTACTCCTCTACCTCAAACGTTACGCATCTCCAAGGATCACCCTGAATCGAACATCATTGGAGATCCACAAGAAGGAGTTAGAACACGGAGACAATTGGTTTGCGGATTTGCATGCTATGTATCTCAAATCGAACCAAGGAATGTTGATGAAGCTCTCCAAGATGACTACTGGATTAAAGCAATGCAGGAAGAGCTCCATCAATTCGAGCGAAACAAAGTCTGGGAATTGACGAAGCCTCCGAAGCAACACAATGTGATAGGTACCAAATGGATCTTCAAGAACAAGAAAAATGAAGAAGGTACTATCATCAGGAACAAAGCAAGGTTAGTTGCTCAAGGCTACTCTCAAGTAGAAGGTATAGACTTTGATGAAACTTTCGCCCCTGTAGCTAGACTCGAGTCCATTCGTATATTGTTTGCGATTGCTTGTCATTTTAAAATCAAATTATTTCAAATGGACGTTAAGAGCGCCTTTTTAAATGGTTTTTTAAATGAGGAAGTTTATGTGGCTCAACCGAAAGGTTTTGTGGATCATAAACTACCTAACCATGTTTTTCGTCTGAAAAAGGCTCTTTACGGTCTGAAACAAGCACCGCGAGCATGGTACGAAAGGTTGACAAAGCACCTTTTGGAAAAGGGCTACACTCGAGGGGGAGCTGACAGGACTCTCTTTGTGAAGCATTATCAAAACAATTTCATAGTTGCACAAATCTATGTCGATGACATTGTATTTGGTGCAACAAGAGATAATGATGCTTCTAAATTCGCGGAGACCATGGAAAGCGAATTTGAGATGTCCATGATGGGCGAATTGACTTATTTTCTTGGATTACAAGTTAAACAAAACGATGAAGGTATTCACTTGTGTCAATCCAAGTATGCACTGGAGTTGGTCAAAAAGTTTGATCTTGAAAATTCTAAGGATTTTCCGACTCCAATGGGAACTAGCCATAAGGGACTTGGAAGTGAATCACATAGTGAGAATGTAGACGAGAAACTGTATCGCAGTATGATTGGAAGTCTACTATATCTCACGGCTAGTCGCCCGGATATATCCTTCAGTGTTGGGATTTGTGCGAGATATCAATCAGCACCGAAGGAGGTTCACCTGAAAGCGGTGAAACGGATCATCCGATATATCAAAGGTACAATCATTTCGGAATTTGGTATCCTATGGGAACGACTTTGGATATTGTTGGATACTCAGATGCCGATTGGGCTGGATCGGTGGATGATCGGAAAAGCACGAGTGGTGCATGCTTCTATCTTGGCCATTGCCTTGTTGCATGGCACAGTAAAAAGCAGAACTGCATAGCACTCTCGACTGCCGAAGCGGAGTACATTTCTGCAGGAAGTTGTTCAACCCAATTGTTTGGATGAAAAGCGTGTTGAGCGATTTCCGGATTTCAGCAACTTCGGTAACCATTTTATGTGACAACACTAGTGCTATTAACATTTCAAAAAACCCTGTGTTGCACTCTAGAACAAAACATATTGAACTTAGATATCATTTTCTTAGAGAGCTAGTTGAATCAAACATTCTTCAACTGTCATATATTTCAACTGAGGATCAATTAGCTGATATCTTAACAAAACCTTTGGATCAAAAACGTTTTATTCACTTGCGTAAAGCAATTGGCATGCTTTCCTTGAAATAACCTCTTTTGAAACCTTTGCTTAGGTTAGGTTTTGTTTTTGTTTTTGTTTTGTTCTTTATCTATGTTTTGTACATAGGACATTAATTGAGCATAAATCATAATTGACTTTAATTGCATCCTTTTATGTATTTAGAAGTTTATTATGCTTTTGATGTCATAATATTTCAATGTTGCAATGGTCATTTACGTTAATTAAACCATCTTTTAAGTGATCAAAGTCAATTTCTCTCTCAATGATCTCCTGGTATAGTCATTATCATATTTGATTGCTTAGTCGAGTATGAATTCGAGATCAATGGTTTGGTTGAATACCTTATATATTAAATAATTGATAGCCAATTGAGGGGGAGTCAATGAAATGTAAAATGCTCAAAAGATGTGGAAAGAGTTACATCCCAATGAGGAGTGTGAAAACTACCACCACATGGAGAAATGAAAGAAAGAAAAAGATTCATGGAAAGCAAATTTTTGTTTAGAAATATTGATGAAATGCATATTGAAATACTTGACTCAGTCGTATTTCATGGTTGGTATAAGGTGGGATTTTTGATAAAAGATGCTCAAAGAGCCACTCCTTCAACAGATTGTCTAGATATATTATCTAACTTATCTGGCATTTCAAACATCTATTGATCTTGGTATTTCATTTTCTTTACCAAAATTGATGATTTGATAAAGGCATTACACATAAGATCAGGATAGATGTAATTGAAGTTGTTCAACTTTAAGTGTTTTAACTTTCGTAAATTTTCGTTTCATTTTTGGGTATTTTTGATAGATTTTGCATAATCTATTTCTTGTTGTATGAAACGATGTCTTTTGGTTAAAGTTGACATGGTAAAGTGCTTACATACTTTTTCTGGTTTTTATGGAATTTTTCTGAATTTTTCTGGAGAAAAAGTTGAAGCCGATCCGGATCGGGGTAAGTGATCCGGATCCCGAACGCAGGATTCTTCCTGCGGGTAGCCGATCCGGATCACAATCACGATCCGATCCGGATCACGGCTAGGGTTTTTATAAGAACAAAGAGATTTTGATTTCTTTTACCCTAATCTTTTGTTTTCAAGCCTCTAGAGTTTCTCTCTCTAGATTTCTTGCATCTTGGAGCTTCCAAACTCAAAGTTCTTCGATTCCAAGTAAGTTTTGTTGATCAAATCTCGGTTTTTCACAGTTTTTATGGTTTTTCATCAAACGTGAGTTGAAAACTTGGATCTTTTTCGTTTGTGAATGGTTTTTGATCAAATTTCTTTTGAAATAAGAACTCTGGGTCGATTTGGTTTGCGTTTATGCTGGGTTTTTACCTGATTAACGAGTTTTTAGGCTTCGATTTCTAAAAATTCTGTTTTAGGGCATAAAAGAGGAATTTTTGAAAATCATGGGATTGATCTATTTTTAAAATTCTTTTTGGAAAACTAATTTGATTCTTGGCTTCTCTACATGATTATGATTGTCTAGGTACAATGTTTCAAATTTTTTCAAAACTGACGATTTTTCTTGTGTTCTTGAGTTGGTTCTTCACAGGACACTTTCTCTGAACTCAAGGCACTAGCGTCAATGGCTCTCTCTTGGTTCATTCTGTTGTTAGTCACTATGGTGCACACGAGTATATCTGTTAAAACGGAACAGGATGATTCAACTCAAAACAAGACGAAAGACGCAGAGGAAGACAGCTCAGACTATGATGAAGAAGAATGGGACGAATTCTTCAAAGATGTTCAACGAAAAATTGATGAGGAGAACAGGAAATTTACCAAAGGAAAAAGACTAATGAAGTCTGCATCAACAACCAAACAGTATACGAGGAGGAAAAATGTGCAAAGGAGTGCGAGTCAGCATAGTGGGCCCCTTACCAGAGCACGCTCACTTTCTGGGGTTCTACAAACTGAATCTCCATGGGTTCAGGGACTGGATGCACCATCTGCTTCTACACAACATCCATCACACTCGAAGAAACGCACTACGGACACAGATATATTGGAATCAGTTCGCCAGGAACAACAAAGAATCTCTGCTGAACAAGAAAGAATCTCGAAAGAACTTCAGCAAATTTCTTCTCAGCAAAAGAAGATCAAGAAAAAGTATTCCAATTTTTCAAAAATGCTTAAAGGGATTTTAAGCAAGCTGAGCTGTACCAGTTCAGACTCTTCAGACTAAGCAGCACCATCTGGACATTACTCTCTTGCAGTTCTCAGTTCTTCGGTTCTTAACATTTAGTTTCGATTTGTAGGACTTAGTTTTTGTGGTATACCAGTGCAAAGGTTAGTTTCGGTTCTAACCTTTAGCATAGTTCTCACGATTTTTCTTGATTATAGAACTTTATTAACTCTCCTTACATATTGTAGCTCTTGCTACGTTTTGGCTTTGTTTTGTGACAAAAAGGGGGAGAGAGTTAGAGAGAACTCTGAACAATGAACTCTGAACAATGAATGATGTGAACTTTGTGAAGTTCAAGGTAAGTACTCTGAACAATGAATGATGTGAACTTTGTGAATATCAAGGTAAGTATGACTTCAACTCAACTTTTTTTTTCTCTTGTGATTTGTGACATGCCTCTATACTAACTATTCGACTAACTATTTGGGCATGTAATATGACTAACAAGTTGATGTTGGACTAATTTTTGTGACATTTGGTTTTTGAATGCTTAAAAGATATGTTGGTTCTTATCTATGATTTTCTTACATATCTGAATTCTTCATATGTCATGATGAGAATAAACTCTATCTCTGTATTTGGTTTTGTATGATTCAATTCTTGAGGTATCTAACGATTTCTTTTGTCAAGAATGATTTCTTTGTGCAGAGATTACAGATGTCTAAGTCTAGAGTCTGTCTTAGGAGTTTATCTCATGTTTTTTAATTTCTGGATCTCCATTGTAAATTTTTGTTGTATGGTGATAGCAACAAAAATATCCTTTTGAACTTTCTTTTGTGGATCTGTGTTTTGTCACGAAACCGCAAAAGGGGAGATTGTTACGGAATTTGAGTTGGCGTATTTCGTGAATATGTTAAGTCTTGAAGATTGAAGATGAAGAAACTTTGGATCATATACCTCAATCTCAAGAAAGAAGAATTCAAAGGGATCAGGTACGTTTAACTAAAGATTTTTGATGATCCGAATACTTCTTATAGTGTAGAAACACCTGGAAGAATTTTTAATTGCTTAAACATCAAAAACTGAACATGGGACATGTTCAGGATCCGGATCGGACTCGGCAATCCGGATCCCGAAGGGTGTTGGTTCATACACTGGTTCAATCCGGATCGCAGCATCCTCTGATCCGGATCCCGAACACTAGTTTTACCTGTTTGCTTCCTCGATCCGGATCAGGAATTGCAATCCGGATCCCGAACATGATGTTTTGGTAAAACTGTATGAACGATCCGGATCGGGGACTACGATCCGGATCCCGAACAAGCAATTTTCTGGAAACCGTCTTTTGTGCTTCTGCAATCCGGATCGCCAAATCCAATCCGGATCGCCGTCGGTAAATCTTTCCAGAAAAGTTTGTTTTTGATCCGTATATTCTTCCAATGGTTTCTAACCTATAAATAGACCCTATATTATTTTTCTAGGGTAAGGAAGAATCCGAAAAATAGAGCCGTCAAAAAATATCAAACCAGATCCACATATAGAGAAGAAAGGAAATCAATAGATTTATTCTATGTTTCTTCATCTATATTGATTATTTGATTCTAGGTTTTCATACTCACATTTTGAGTAGAATCAAATCAATGAATACTTAGATGGTATTTCCGATCTATCCTTGATCTAAGTATTCGGCGGATCATCACCACCCAAAACAACGATTTACCCCAAATCGGCGCGTGGACTCGCGTGGCCTTGTGGATTCAAGGTGCAACCGCTCTCGTGGATTCGGAGCGAGGTACGTTCGTGGATTCGAAGCGTGCTACTGGGTGAAGACCGTGGATTCGGTCGGACGTCGTGGACTCGACGTTGGACGCTGTGGACTCAGCGTTGGGCGCGGATCGTGGATTCGAGAAGCGTCGTGGAGCGAGCGGGAAGATCTACTAGGAGCGTATGGTAAAAGGTTGAGTCGTCTGTGAGTACGCTATATCACCTTGTACGTGTTTTAATTCTAGTGGATTTCGCCGTGTTATCGGTCCCGTGGTTTTTTTACTCCGGTTTGGAGTTTTTTCCACGTAAAAATCTTGCGTGTTCTTTTATTTTTCCGCATTGGGTTTATTTGCGCAATGATTTTTTGAGTGTTTATTGTTTACACCTATTCACCCCCCTCTAGGTGTTTTTTCCCCTATTTAGATCCATTTACTTATAACCCAACACACCGGCATCGTGGGAGACCGGAGAGCGGAGATCAGAGCCGAGCATTGTACCATAACCCTCATCGGCTAGAAGGTGTATTCGTGGTTTTCGTGCCTCTTTTATTGATTTGGTAGGGTTTTTAGATATTCTTGTCGGGTTTCTTTGGGGTGACGATGGAAACAGGGATTCGATGCGAAACTGTGGTCAATACCGTTAAGGTGGACGAGAGAGGCTGCCGCCGCCGTCAATGTAACGGGAGGCCGCCGCCGCCGTCAAAGTATTTGGGAGGTCGATGCCGCCATCGTCGGAGATGGGAGGCCGCCGCTGCCAAATTTGGAGCTTGTATGGTCTTGACGGAGTCGCCACAAATCGCCGGCATTCGCTAAGGCAGCGCCGCGCGAAGCACCGCCCACGCTGGGCACCGCCGCGCCGTGCTTAGCCGCACGGATTGCCGCGCACAGGGGCGCAGCTACGCGGGGCGCCGGTGCACAGGGCGCCACTAATGCGGGGCGCCAGCGTTGGATGCCGCTGCGCAGGACCTTGCCGCGCGGGGGCGATAGCCATGCCACATGGGGGCCATGCCGCACCCCGCCGCCGCTCGGATTGCACGCCGCGGCCGCTCCGAAAACCATCGCCGCATCGTTTTGCCTCCATTTCGTCACGTCGTTGGCCGTTTCGTTCCGTTGAGCGATGTTTTTCATCGGTTTCGCTGTCGGAACTCCGGTTTGACCCCCGATTCGTGAAACTTCAATAAGCTTAAGGTGTTTTGGGGGTTTTTGCACATCGTTTTCTTTGCCGATAGAGGTCGGTAATCGAACCAAGGTAGAGGATATTGTTTGATCACGGAGTTCGGCCCTCCTCTCCTTTTTCATTATGTTTTTGATATTTCTATTTCACAGGATAAGGAAGGACAGGGTGTTGAATGTTTTAACAAAATTGGTACATACAAAAGGGACACGGATGAACATTGGACTTTATCGGGTACAGTTACCACGATCTAGTCTACAGGTACAAGGTTGTGAAGCTCATAGCGTAGTCACGTGCACCAGCGGTTTGGCCACCGCAAGGGTGTACTTTTCCAGGAAAGTGGTCTAAGGACCCGTGATCTCTACGAGGGGTTTTCGTAGGGATCTTCCGAAGTGCTACGGGGAAGATAAAAAGGGCACCAAAGGGATGAGCATGCATGTTTGGTAATTCCTTAGGTCTACCGACTAAGGGACGGTAGGGATGGATTGGATATTCCGGATTACGGTTTGATGTCGTATTTACTTTTGTACCTTTTACAGCATGTTATTATTATGTTGTCGGATTTTCCTTCCTATGTTTGATGCCGTAGTTACTTTTGTATCACTTACTCCCACCATGTGATAGATTCCGGCGGGGACGGAGGAGAGGTGTCGGTTCACGAGTGACTCACTTTACGTCATTTCGGTCTCTTTTACTCCTCTTTTGATCATTACATTGGATGAATAATGGTTGCATGATATTTGAATAGATTGTAATGTGGATGGTGATGTGACATGGATGTAGGAACACTTGAACGCTGTGATGGTTGGGATGATGAACTTTTAGCCTTTTGTTCTTATCTTATAATAATTGCATGTGGAATGTGGAGATTTTTTGAAAAGTTAAAACGATTGCGAAAAGGATTTCGAAAATAAAGGTGTCGGGTAGGCACTATTTTAAAACCTTGTGACTTTATCCTTTCAACTTGGAGTATGCCGAGTGGGCGAGTTCTTTTTGAATGATGTAAAAGTTAATTGATCCTTTAATAGTATGTGTGTATGTAAACTGGTGGTGATTGCTGTTTGTATATTGTGCGACGCCGTGTATTTACAAGTGAGACTCTATCCTGTAATTAAGAGTGATCTTGTATATGTGGCGGATCTGGGCACGTGTCGGGAGTAAAGGCTTTTAGAAAAAAATTTGGACCGTTTTCCGCTTTCAAACCACTTCCGGGACGTGACAAGAAGCAAGGATAGGAGACTCCACATTGATGGTTATGTATGTTATGTTGTCCACGCCGTGTATATACAGAGAAGACTATGTCCGTTTGTACATAGAGAACTTGTATGTGTGGCGGCTGTGCACGTGCCCGGAGCGGGGTTTAAAAAAAAAATAAAAAAAATACTTCCGTAAATTAAGTCTTATTCTGAAATTTTTGCTCCCGAGGCGTGACACATCAACACTTTTTAAAGACAAAATATAAATTTCATCATTAAAACTAAATATATTTTATTACTATTTTAAGAAATTTGTCAAAAACAACAACTTTTGTCACTATCTCTGTGTGGTCAGTAATATAAGCTTAATTTATATTCTTGTTGAATGAAGTGAAGATCAAGCTATTTTTATCTCAAACAAAAATTACTTAAATGTGTCTTACAATTCACTTTTGTACTCTGACGAGAATTGCTATAATCACTCTCCTATGCGGGCCGGAGCATTTCACAACTGTTTACGCCGACTATCCACCCAAACCGCCGCATTCGACCTCGACCGCGTCGCCGCCGCCTCCCATGCGCGCCTCGTGAAGCTCCTCTGCCCGGGGGCCGCTTCCTTCTCCTCCTCCTTCCTATGGAACAAGCTCCTCTCGCTCTACTCCCGTTCTGGGCGCCTTCTCGTCGCCCTCAAGGTGTTCGACAAAATGCACATACGAGACTCCGTTTCCTACAACACCATGATCTCCTCCCAGCCTCGTACTACACGCGGCTCCCTCGACGCTGCGCGCCTCTACGCCCGCATGCTCGGCAAGGGCTTGGGTCCCAACTTCATCACCTTTTCGGCTCTTCTCGCCTTGGCTTCCGATGCCGTGGGTTGTGCTCGTTTCGTGGAGCAAACCCATGCCCACTCGATCAAGTTCGGGGTGAGCTCAAATGGGTTCGTGGGGAGTGCGCTGGTGAATGCCTACGACAGGTGTAGAGGGATGGATGAAGCGATCCGTGCGTTCGATGAGATCGCGGAATGTGACGCGGTTTGCTGGAACGTGATGATCGATGTGTGCGCTCGAAGAGGGAGCAAATCCCACGTTGTCCCAGTCTTTTCTCGGATGAGGAAGGAGGGTCGGGCAAGCTTCGATTGCTTCACGTTGACGAGCGTGTTGAAGACCTGTGTTGAACTAGAGGATTTGGGCCTTGGAATGCAACTGCATGGGTGTGCATGGAAAGCTCTATTGGTCTCAGAAGCACCACTTGGGAATGCTCTTATCACAATGTATCTTAAATGTGGAGGTGGAATGAATTCGGCCGTCGAAGTCTTTAAACTAATTTCGAAGCCTAACGTAATCTCGTGGACGGCTATGATTTCCGGGTTGGTGCAGAATGGGCTAGCAGAGGGGGCAGCAAAGTTCTATAAACAAATGGCGAGAGTTGGCGAGATGGAGAACCAGTTTTGCTTCGCTAGTCTGCTCCCTGCATTTAGTATTCTTGCGAGCCTTGAGCATGGGCGGATGGTTCATTGCAGGATCATAAAGTCTGTTTTTTCGTCGGATATAATGGTGGGAAATGCTCTTATTGATATGTATTTCAAGTGTGGTAGCTCTGGGGATGCCGAGTTGGCATTCAAGACGATGGTTATGCATGATTTGGTGTCTTGGACTATTATGATTCTTGGATTCGGTCAACATGGTGAGGCAAAAAAGGCGCTGGAAATCTTTGGATTAATGAGAGCTAATGGATTTATACCGGATAGTGTTGCTTTTCTTGCCATTCTATCTGCTTGTAGTTATGGAGGTCTTGTCGATGAAGGGCTCGGGGTTTTCGGTTCCATGGTTGATGACTATAATGTTAAGCCAGAGAGGGAGCATTTTGCTTGTGTAGTTGATTTGTTGGGCCGAGCGGGGAGGTTAAAAGAAGCAGAGTTATTGATACGAAAGATGAAGAAAGGAATGGATCCATTGGCATGGGAAACTCTTCTAGGGGCATGTCGGATACATGGAGAGGTAGAGTTGGGCCAGAAATCGGCAGAAAAGGTTATGGAATTGGAGCCACACAAGGATGGGCCATATGTGTTACTGTCGAACATGTATGCTGAACGAAGGAGGTGGGTAGAGAAGGAAAAGTTGAGGGAGAGATTGGATTCTAGTGGGTTGAGAAAAGAGGCAGCTCTAAGTTGGTTTCCAGCTTCGGAAGGGTAAAAGGTGAGGTGATAAGCATTAGTATTAGTACTGTAATTTTAACGAAATTCCTTGCCTTGGTATATCTTCTATAAAGGAGGAGCTCTATTTTCTTTACTGTGAAAATTATCTTATTTTCAGCTATGTACAGTTTGTGATGTTGATAATGGCAAATTTTTTGAAGGTGCTGGCAATGGGAATAGGATGACCCCATTGTTGAAGAAGAAAATGCCATTGACATGGCCTTTATAGTAAAGGAAAGCATAAAATACCAAATTGCGATTTAGATGTATGAACAAGGTATGTTTTCTACCAACTCTCAGATGATTTCCTTGCGAACTTTTTCATTTAAAGAGCAAGATTGTATTGTGCATTTCTGTTGCTTGCTTGATTTAACATCGTCCGTGTTCACCTCACTTCTCATACCGTCTCAAAAGAGTTGTGTGGAGTTATGAACACATTTATCGTAATAGTACATTATCCTAGTATTGACGCCACTGGGTTAATGAAATTCTTTTGTGCTTGTTTTCTGAATCATGATATTAAGATGAGGTAACTGATTTTGCATAATTAGAAAAGTTTTGCTAAAACCATACTATATTTACCAGAAGCATGTTTGCCTACATTTATCTCTATGTTTTATTTTGTTCATTAAATTAATCCCCTTTTTTTGAGTAATAGTTCCCAAAAGATGCACTTCTGTGCCGAAAAGGCATACTTGTCAAAATATTTGGATGTGAAAAAAGTATATATAGCCCAGGTAAAAGCTTTTTCTTTGGAGAAGTCGGTTTCATTGTCCTTCGATATTCTGATATGTTAGAAAGATTGGAAGTGCATGCCAACCGATAGTGAAATCAAGCAAGTATGAAAAGATCACAATCAAGTGTTGACTGTGAGTTACAAAAATGCAATGCTATTCATAATACTACCGAAAGCCGCTCAGTATAACCATTCACGCAACATATAAGAATCTATAAGCAGAACTCACGATGAGGGAAATATAGTTCTGGAAATTTTGCATATATTTCACTGCTGCAGAAAAACAGAAACCAGAAATGCTATGCAATCGGGAGAACTAGCATAAAAACACATAATTAGTTGATCATCATAATTCATTCCATTGGCTAATGGCTTTAGTATAAATGTAGAAGCAAGAAAAATTCATAGAAGTAGATAGAGAAGTTCTTCATACTGTATATGTGTGATATACGAATTTGATGTGGGAGTGGCTGCTTTTTGGGCAGCATTAGGGTAGCGAGTTCATATCAGAACAGTGCTAAGTTTTTATAAGTAATGCATCAAATTTCTCCTGCCCCTCTCTCGAAACTCTCAATTTTTAATTCACCTGACCTATAAAACTAGAGAGTAGAGATCACCATGTGTGTACATATTAAATCCAAGACTTCATCTTTCTTTTTAATAAATTTCATTTCATCTGGTGGCGTTCAGGGGCAAAGCTTAGCCTCAAACAAATTAAATGAATCTAATAATGCATTTATATACAATGATTGAGTCATTTGCATGCTATGTAAAACAAATAATCTGCTTCTACAGAAGTGACTGCAAATTTAAACTTAACAATTTCACCAGATATAGCATATTTCCTCTTGTTGTTTACTCTGCCTGCCCTACTTTCCCTCTGTAAGGTTTCAGGATCTGAAATGAGCAGAGTAAGCTTGCATCTATACTCATTAGCGAGCCAGCATTGTTGAACTCTCCACAGTAGTTTGGAGCAGAGAATATAGTGACTAACTGCCTATCTGCAAAGAATTCATAGCCATCCTCCACAACCTGTTTCAATTGATCATCCATTAGATTGAATTTTTTTTGGTAAATTTGTTGTTTGAGAAAATTACTATTCGAAAAATTGTCAATAGACACTTTTGTCATCTATTCTCTTACTTTTATTTATCATAAAAGATAACCAACCTTACCAACCTAAGCTTTAATTAATGATTATTAAAACCAAAGGGCTTTACTTACTTGGTGGGCACGGCAGATGAGATCGAGATCATGCTTCCTTAGGAACTCGGCTACCTTATCTGCACCAAACGTGTACGACACCCCTCGGTCGTTCTCCCCCCACCCCTTGATCTCGCGGTCGGGATCTGACCACAGGAGGTCGCAGAGCAGGCCTTGGTCGGGGACATCGATGGGGCGCTCAATCCCACGAATCTGGTCCATGTTCTCAAGCTCAGGCGACAGCCCCCCGTGTGTGCAGAAGATCTTGTCGTCGATAACAGCAGCAACTGGAAGGCAGTTGAAGCAGTCGGTAAAGAGCTTCCAGAGGCGGACACTGAAGCGGCGCTTGCACTCATCATAGAAGCCGTAGATACGGTTGATGGAGGCACACTCGTGGTTGCCCCGGAGCAGGAAGAAATTGTCAGGGTACTTGATCTTGCAGCAGAGGAGGAGGCAGATGGTCTCAATGCTCTGCTTCCCGCGGTCCACATAGTCACCCAGGAAGAGGTAGTTTGACTGTGGCGGGAAGCCACCGTATTCGAACAACCGGAGAAGGTCAGAGAACTGACCGTGGATGTCGCCTGAATTAAAGGTTAAAATATTTCCTCATAATAAAGACATCATTTCTATTTGATAATCAATTATTATTAGGCAGAAGTGTGTGGAATCATTTGGATAGCCTTAAACTGTACTTTCTTTTTTCTTTTAATTTTTTATTTGCTTCCTTTTATCAACTAATTTTGATGAAATTTGATGAATCTCTGCATTTTGTGAGTAATCATGCTAAATAAAAGGGTGTGAAAGGGGAAATAGCACATGTGGAATGCTGAGTTCTGTTTAAACAAATGCTCGTTTGCATTTGGTTTCTGAGATGATGGGAAGTATCTCTAAATTTTTGCATTTGGTTTCTGAGATGATGGGAAGTGTCTCTAAATTTTTCCTCTATATTGACAGTATGAACCCTCTGTAATCAATAATCATCTCATTATATAACATCTTTAATAGGGTTTTTAATTAGAAAAGTAAAAATTTAGTTTAACTGATAATGCTAGTGTAACGACCCGGCCCATTAGTGCGGAGAGAGAATTTTTTGTACATGTGCGGTCTGTTCATGTCCTAGATTTCAATTTTTAAACTCTGATTAAAAAAAAAAAAAAAGTTACCGCCCTTTTGAAACTCGGGTCGTGACAGCTAAAAACATAAATATTCAATAAGCCTAACAAAAAAAGCGACTCCTGTATATGCATTTATCTACAAAATGTTGAAATAAAAAGAAAAAAAGAATTCATATAGCAAATGAACTCATGTGAAGTATCCTATGATGCAAAAAAATTCATCCCATCAACCTTCTGTAGCGCCAGTGGTAAAAAGTTTGGTGGTTGATATAAAAAGAAAAAAATAACTTATATGGTAAATGAACTCATGTGAAGTATCCTATGATGCAAAAAGATTTATCCCATCAACCGTCTCTAGTGCCAGTAGCAAAAAATTTGATAGTTGATATCTGAGATTCCAAGTTCGAAACGTAGTTGCTTCACATTTCCAACTAAATTTATTTTAAAAATAAACGAAGCGGGTAGAATGTTTCTCTGTCCAAAAAAAAAAAAAAAAAAAAAAAAAAATTCATCCCATAAGGAAAGAGTAATAAATATAGAGTACAATGGCCAAAAGTCACATGGAACAAGAATATAATCTCGTCTTCACCAATCTCCTATGCTTCCAATCTACCGGACTAATAAATCCTTTATACTTTTGCATCTTCTTTTTCTTTGAATACTCAACACCATTTCCATTTACAATTATCAAAAAGTAAACTAAGAGCAATTAATCTAATAGTGTTGAATTGAAATAGCGAAAAATAAATTCAAATATATATATATATATATATATATATATATATATATATATATATATATATATATAACACTAATTACATGATTCAGCCACCGACCTACATTTATGGATAAAAACGAAGCAAAATTTTTTATTAATATCGAAGCTAAAATATAAAAATTAAATTAAAAAGAAAAATTGAAGCTCTAATTAAATTCGAATCCGAAATTCACATGTGTTGAAACTCCAACATAAAGGCTCGGTTGCTTAATTGATTGAGCATGCCTCTAATTTTAAACCCCACGTCATTAACTTATCCTTATATATCAACAATCCTTGGTTGCTTGATTAATTAGAGATGCATGTCTCTAATTTGAACCCGGCTATCACGTACGGACCGAAGAACCAACAGAACGGCTTCTTCCTTTGTTGGCCTAATTAATTTTGAATTTTGGCTAATTAAAATTGCGATGTTATTAAAGTGGCCGAATATAGTTTATATAATATATGCCTTCAAATTAAAATTTAATTAGAAATTATAGTCTAATTAAACTCATAATTAGATTCTACTTATACCCAACAATCTAAATCTCATATTATCTTAGTTTTATTAGGATTTAACTTTTATTTTGATAAATACAAATCTAAACCAAAATACAACAATCTTCATATTGATTTGATTTGTAATCTCTAGCCGCTATGTTGAGGTTGCTGCAAAACTCTATCTTGACTTGAATTCTCTTCTTAATGCTTCTTAGTACTCCGTCTTCTCCAAGCGCCCTGTAGGGCCTCAAATGATGCCGATCGACACCAAGTCCAAATAATATTTAAACTCGGTAATAGTAAGTGTGATGATCCGGATCTCCGCAGAGTTTTTGCTGTGTAAATTTTGGCTTCTAGAGGCCTATGATGTATGTTGGAGTTAGTTGCGCACAAATCAGACTTCAGATTTGGACCCAGCGCAAAATTTGGATAAATAATACCTGTCCGGATGCCTTCGACAAATTTTAGAAGTGGATTTTGGCAAAACAGAGACTGGATTTGGATTCAGCGCGCGAAAACGATGAAAATGAACTACTTACTTATATTTTTCGGAGCACGGATGCCAAAATACGGATTTCGAGGCGTTGGGTACTGTTCCGGCAGCCGGGGGGCAGCGCCGGCGGCTGCGGGCAGCGGCGGAGCGCGGCGGTGGGAGCGCGGGCAGGCGTGTGCGCAGCGGCGGGCAGTGCGGTCCATGAGTTTTGGCGTGCACCGGGACCAGCCAACGCTGGGAATGCCACATGTCGCGCTCTGGTTGGCGGGTCAACGAACGCGCGACAGCGCGCCGGGCGCGGCGCACCGTGGACCCCGCCAGGCCACGTGGCGCCCACTGGTTGGCGGGCGCAGCGACCCGTCTTTGGCGCAGTGAACCGCGGCCCACGGTCCGCGCCGTGGACCGCATCGCCACGCGGCGCGCCGCGATTGGCGGGCGCGCGTGCACCGGGCGCGCGGGGCGCGGTTGGGCTACGTGGCGGGCCGTGGTGCTTTCGGGCGCGCACAGTAACGGGCCGGGTCCGTTACTGTAGCAGTCCGAAGATTTCAGACGCCCGGATTTTGGGCCCAAAAGCCCATTTGGTTCTTTTTTGGTGTGGGCCTATAAATAGGCCGAGATCTTTGGCCTTGTACACCTTTTTCTCGAGCTCCTCCGCCCTCAAGCCCCTTACTGAGTTTGTTCTTCATCTTGTTGTGCATCTTGTGGTGGAGTTTCGGAATTTTTGGAAGCTGCGGCATCGGTGACTTCGGCATCGTAGCGTTGAGGGACGTTCTTTCATTGGAGGCCCGTTATCGTCGCATTTCGGTCCGCGAGGTACACAGGGCTACACCGACGGTATTTTTGGACGATTTTTCGGCGTCGGATTCACGAGAGGTAGGCCTTCGATTTTCGTGTCGATCACCTTGCTTTATTCTGAGTTTTTGGCATGGTTTACGAGGCATCTCTAAGCCCCTGTTTTGCTGGTAGTTCTTCTGGATAGCAGAGCCTTCTCGGATTTTTATCTCAGCACTTGGGTATCGGAATTCGATGTTTAAGGACTCGATTGACATCTATGCTTCGCGAGGATCGCTATCGTATTTTTATTCGAATTTTTGAAGATTATCTTACAAGTAGAAATTTCGCATCTTTGGGACTGAAATTTCAGCAGATTCTGTACTTGGATTAATTGTGTTGTTTGTATTGTTTGGGCTATATCTTTGTACCCAGGAGGAGTTTTTGGGTGTTTTTAGGCCCGTTGGAATCGTGGGAATCTGAGGATTTATCCCCGTGCAGTTTTAGCTTATTTGGATCTCGGTTTAACGCGCGCTTCAGGTGGGTTGCCTCGCCTTCAAGATTGATAGACTGAACATTAATTCTATATTGTAGGATCATGCATACTTGTGAATGTATTAAGAAGCATGCAAGAATGTGAGAATTGATGTTCCCAGTGTTACTTGATGATCATATGATTTACTGCTTCCTAAAATTTGTTAATTAATTGTTATCTTTGGAACTTGACCTAGCACTCCGTCATATGCTACATGTTTAACCTGACTAGTAGAAAACTCCAACTTGGGCTAGGCTTATTTATACTTTAGACATCCACACAATATACTCTATTCCTGGACATAGTGTTATCCTTGCCCGGGTAGTGGGCCGAGTGGTCGAGAAACTTCTTAGTGTGGGATGCATGTTACACTCGTGCTTGGGAGCATAGTGGAGTCTGGTAGTTGTAGCTAGTCTTTTATCCGTGGCGGGAGCCGTTTGGATGAACTGTAGTCCCGGGATGTCTTGTTCTTTATTTCATATGTTGCCACTGTGTTAGTGGCAGCAGTATACCAGTGATAGCAGGACCTAGAACCCAGACTGTTTTTGGACACATATAATTTCTGTAAACTAATGTTTTCCTTCCAAACTTCGAGCGGGTCGCTGGAGCCTGTTCTTGTTTGATTTGGGTGAAGGCAATAGCCCTTCGGGGTTTGAAAAATAAAACTTATTTGAACTGATTTTTATTAAATAACTAAAATATATTAAATTGGGTTTCTCAGATTAAAATAGTTTTCAGTAATAACTGTCATCTTTTTATTACAACTCCCTCACCCGAGAGAGTTTGGGTGATCTGGGTTTTAGGGGCCGTTCCTTTTTCGGGATGAAAGCTACGGGGGCCGTGCCTGGAACATGTTCTTGTTTGATAGGGTTGTAGGTGTTGGTCTCCCGAAACTTTCGGACCCTGGTTGGTGTCTTCCGCATGTTGTATCGAGGTTGTCGTATTCCCGAACTGCAAGGGAGTCGGGAACTTCGATAGGCGGAGCCTGGAGTCTGTTCTTGTTTGATTGGGGTTCTAGGCGCCGACCTATCGGGGTCTCTGAACCCTTATGGTGTCGGTCCTTCTGTGTTATCTGTGAGTTTGGTGTTCTTTTTTGGGAGCCGTTGGGTTGACAGCGGTCCCGATTGTTCGAGTGGTTCCTGTTAGTGGGTTAGAGAGGTGATTTGGGTATTGTCGATCTTGTTGATCATGGATTGGACTATTGCCTGCATGAGCCATATTGAGCTCGACAGAGATGCGCAGATACTTTCCTCGGTGGGGTCGCGCCCCTCGAGTGCCACTCCGGAGATGGGCCTGTTACTTTGCTATCGCGACTTGTCGACGCAGTCCCTCTGGCTGGGCCAGTTTTGGCAGTCACGGACACCCTACGGTAGACCCGTCCTCTTGTGGATGTGCAGCAGTAGGTTGGCGCAGGTTTGACTGGACCCTATGTGGCAGTCAGTGTAAATTGGGTGACTGTATTTGAGAGTTAGTAGATGCATCATGTTCCATCTGTTCCACTTCTTGAGCATTTAGATAGAGGCATAGTAGCTGTAGAGTTATTTTTCCAGCTCTTTTCCTTTCAGTATTGCATTTGTTACTTCATGCCTCTAGTAGACTTAGTGGGCAGACCGTCGGGCTTGTTGGCGGTACCCACTGAGAACTACTGTGGGATGTAGTTCTCACACCCGCCGTGGTGTATTTTTCCCCAGGGACATACTTTCCAGTTGCTGATCCTTTTGTTGCTGATCGATGCGAGGGAGTCGCGAGCTAGATCCCTACCTGTCTTTGGAGAGTAGCAGTAGTGGTACCCCTTCATTGGAGATCTTTTAGTACAGTCAGCAGTTGGTTTATTTCTTTTTACTTTTGAGAGTTTTATTTTGAGAGACCTTTGTAGTGAGGTTCAGACTTGTACTTTTTCTTTTGAAGACTGTAATTATTTTATTTTATTTCAGTAGTTTACTTTCAGCTCTGATATTTGTATATCTTTAGTATTATCTTTTGCAGGATAGTCGCTACGTCTATACAGGGCTTCCCGTATGGGCGGCGGATCTATTGGCGAGCCCGGATCGCAGTTTCGACGCCGGGGCGTGACAGTAAGAGACTTAGTAAGCATATCCGCCGGATTGTCTTCAGTATCAATTTTTTTAACAGTCACTGTGTACTTTCCGATCACATCCCGAACAAACTGAAACTTTACATTGATGTGCTTTGTCCTCTCATGAAACATTTGATCTTTAGACAAATGAATAACACTTTGACTATCCGAATAAACAACCGTCGGATCCCAACAAAAAGTAAATTCTCCAAATAAACATCACATATCTAAACACCCTCTGTCATAGCAATATACCCAGCCTCGATCGTAGACAAGACGACAATTGGTTGTAATGAAACTTTCCAACTAACTGTACATCCACTGATGGAGAATACATAACCTAAAAGTGATCTCCTTTTGTCCAAATCACCTGCAAAATCCGAATCAACATGTCCAACCACACCAGCTTTACGCCTCCCGGGAGCGAAAGGGGTAATCCGTGCCCCCGGCTTGATGTTCCTATAATGCGAGACTCGGGGTGTGGTGACCCCGATCCCCGTGTAGCTTCTCCCATGAACCGTGATGTAGAACACCTAGTGTTGGTGTGTCTGGCCCATAGTGCATCAAAGGGATGCCACAGATGGACCCTGTGTGTTATCCACAGCCGGATTGGCCTTCGGCTGCATTTGCCGAATTTTCGAAATGGTTTTGGGCCAAACAGAGGTTGGATTTGGATTCAGCGCGGAAAAACGCTTGAAAACGGCTATTTGCTTGTTTGATTCTGAGTTCGGAGGCCCAAAAAAGGGACTCCCGGAAGTTTTCGCTGAATTTCGGTGCATGGGAGGGGCTGTGGACCGCGGGCAGGCCACGTGGCGGCCTGTTATTGGCCAGTCAATAGTGCTCGGTCCACAGAGCGCCGCGGCTGGGTGCATAGGCCCGGCGCAGGGACACGTGGCGCCGCCTGATAGGCGGGCTCAAGGTGCGCGGTCTACAGAGCTGGCGCGACGGTGCATGGACCAAGGCGGGGAACGCGTGGCAGCCCCCGGTTGGTCGGTGCACGCGGCGCGGTCCACGGAACCCGAAGTAGGGTGCGTGGATCGGGTGCAGGGGACACGTGTCGGCGTGCTATTCGCGGGCTCACGAGGCACGGCGCACGGGGTCGTGGGCGGGCGCCTCGGGGCGCGTGCGTGGCAGGCGGTCAGGCGGTGCCTGCCCGCACGTGTGACCGCGACAGTGCTTGGCCAGGTGGCGCTCCGCTATTCGCGGGCGCCACCTACCCGTTTGACCGGGGAGGCGCCACGCGGCGGCACCACACGCGCCCCGCACAGCTGTTTGCTATACGGGACACGTGTCGGTCTCCGGGAGGGCCACGTGGCCACTCCCAGCACGCCCCGCACCGCTGTTTGCTGTGCGGGTGACGTGGCGGCACAGGGGAGTTTCAGCGCCTATAGTAACTCCCCTCTGCTGTCCGATTCGGGCGCCCGAATCTTCGGGAGCGCCCGAATCCGGGGACTTAGATGGAATTTTTCCATTTGTTTTCTGCGGCCTATAAATAGCCCGAGCCGCCTTCACTTGCAGGTTTTTGGCATTTCCGAGCTTCAAACCGACTTGAGGCCCCCAGCAAAGTTGATCCCCACGCAGTGCTGCATCCATCTGTGGATTTCGGGGATTTTACGTGGCACGCTTATCGAGATTTCCATTTTCTTGGCGCGTCGCAACGTTCCTTCGCCGGTGTTTCTCCCGTCGCGTTTCGGTGCGCGAGCTCCCCCGGCCTACTCCGACCACCTTTTCGAGCGATTTCTTCGCCGTTGGATCCGCGACAGGTAAGGCTACGATCTTGGTACTTTTAGTATTTCCTCGTTTCGCGCTTTTCGAGGAGTTATTCCATGCTTACTGGGGTACTTGTTGCTGTGAGCTTTTCTGGGACAGCAGGGCTGTTGCGAGGAGTTCTCCGCGCTCGAGCGTCGGATTGAGACGAGCCTTTGCACTTTTTGCATCTACTCGTCGCGAGGATTATCATAGTATTTTTCTTGGATTTTTCCGATACCTTCCCGGAGGTATAGTTTTCTCCCTTCATCTGTGCATGGGATTACAGTTGTGTGGTTGTGAGGTTTTGCGAACCTGTGTTGTGGAATTTGTAACTCGGCCTACGGGGCTCGGAATTGGACGTGCAGGTACCCGTTTCGAAGGTCTCGACGCGAGAATCGCGACAGTATTTTTATCGGATTTTTCAGAGCCCTTTCTGCAGGTGAATAATTAGCATCTTTGGGACTGGATTTCAGATTGTGATTACTTGGTTTAATTTTGGAATAAAGTGTAATTGTAAGCCTTGTGTTGTACCCAGAAGGATTTGCGAGTATTGCTGGGCCCGTTGGATCTGGAGTTATTGATTTCGGGGTATTATCAGCTGTGGGACTTTAGACAGATAGCGCCTTCAGGTGGGTAGCCTTGTCTCCAAGTTTGATGGACTGGACATTAAATCTGCTATAGTAGGACCATGCATGATAGTGGATTCTTGTGTAGTATGCTAGAACGTAGGAATTGTTATTCCTTGTATTTATCTGATGATCTTATGATCTCTTTTGCTTCCTACCACCTGTTAAATTATAGTTATTGGAGCTTGACCTAGCACCCCCGTCATATGTTGCATGTGTAACCAGACCAGTAGAAAACCCTCACTTGGGCTAGGGTTATTTATGTTTAGGCATCCACACATTGTGTTTTTTTCCTGGACTTAGTGTTATCCTCGCCCGGGTAGTGAGCCGAGCGGTCGGGACTTCCTTTTAGTGTGGGATGCATTTGCACTCGTGCTTGGGAGCAGAGTGGAGTCTGGTAGATGTAGTTGATCGCTTGTCTGTGCCGGGAACCGTTTGGGGTAAACGGTGATCCCGGGAGGTCTTGTTCCCCTGTTGGGTTTATCGCCACTGTGTTAGTGGCAGTAGTGTACCGTGTTAACAGGACCTAGAACCCAGAACCCTTTTCGACATACACATGATTTTAGTCTACCAATGTTTTCTTCCAAGCATCGAAGGGCTGTTGGAGTCTGTTCTTATTTGATTGGACAAAGGCATCAGTCCTTCGGGGTTTGGGTATAAATACTTGTTTTCTAACTGTTTTTCCTAAAAGAACTAAAAATCATTAAAATGGGTTTCTTCTCAAATCAAGATAGTTTTTCAAAAAGGAAACTACTTTTAGTCCTCACCCTGCGTGGGTTGAGTGAAAATGGGTTTCAGTAACAAATGTCACCTTTTTCCTGTAAATTTCCCCACTCGAAAGGATTCGAGTGGTCTGGGTTCTAGGGGCCGTTCCTTTGTCGGGACGAAAGCCCCCGGCCGAGCCTGGAACCTGTTCTTGTTGATAGGGTTGTAGGTGTTGGTCTCCCGGAACTTTCGGGCCCTGATTGGTATCTTCTGCGTGTTGTACCGAGGTTGTCGTGTTCCCGAACTGTAAGGGGGCCGGGAACTTCGATAGGCGGAGCCTAGAGTCTGTTCTTGTTTGATAGGGTTCTTAGCACCGACCTATCGAGTTTTCCAAACCCTTATGGTGTCGGTCCTTCCTGGGTTATCTGTGAGTTTGGTGTTCTGTTGTGGGAGCCGTTGGGGTTGACGGTGGTCCCGGGTCGTTGAGTGTTGTCCGACCAGTTTTGTTAGCCCTAAGTTGTGGGTCGATCCCGGCTGTGGAGTATCTCCAGCCAGTGTGTTTTGTGCTACGTATTGGTGGAGTTTGCTAGTGTTTTGTGATTCGAGAGAGCTGATCAGCTGAGTCGTCGAGAGTGCTCCGACCGTTGTGCAAGACGTTTGAGGATCCTGAGTCTTTCCGTTCTGAGAGTGTGGGTGGATTTTGACTATAGCATGTAGTGTCACTTTGAGCTCGACAGAGTGCGCGGATACCTTTTTCCTCGATGGGGTCGCTCCCCTCTAGAGCCACGCCCGGGGTGGATCTGTTACTTTTGTATCGCGACTTGTCGACCGGTCCCTCTGGTTGGGCCAGTTTTGGCAGTCACGGACGCGGTCCCTCTGGCTGGGCCAGTTTTGGCAGTCACGGACGCCCTACATCAGTCCGGTCCTACGTGGATGTAACGGCAGTAGGTAGGCACAGGTTTGACTCGACCCGAGGAGGCAGTCAGTGTAGATTGGGTGACTATACTTGATTGTTAGTAGATGCATCATGTTTTCATCTGTTCCACCTTTTGAGCATCTAGATAGAGGCATAGTAGCTGTAGAGTCATTCTTTTCCAGCTCTTTTCTTTCAGTGTTACTTTGTTACTTTATGCCTCTAGTAGACTTAGTGGGCAGACCGTTGGGCTTGTTGGCGGCACCCACTGAGAACTACTGTGGGATGTAGTTCTCACACCCGTCGTGGTGTCTTTTCCTCAGGGACTTCTACTCCTGTTCCTGCTGCTCCAGTTGTTGATCCGGCTGATCTAGGTAAGGGAGTCGCGAGATAGATCCCTACCAGTCGTCGTCCAGAGAGTAGATGTACCCCCTTACTTTTTGAGAGTTCATGTTGAGAGACTTTTGTAGTGAGGTATAGAGTTATATTTTATTTTACAGTTTGAGAGACTTATGTATTTGGGGAGGATTTTGAGTTGTATATATTTTCATTTTCAGCAGTTTACTTTCAGCTCTGATATCTGTATTGTATAGTTGATCTTTTGCAGGTTAGTCGCTTCGTCTATACGGGGCTTCCCGTATAGGCGGCGGATCTGTTGGCGAGCCCGGGTTGCAGTTTCGACGTCGGGGCGTGACACGGGGGGTCTTTCCTATGCGCTGGTAGAGTCTCTCGTGGGGCCTAGCCAGATATGGGCGCGGTCGTGCCCCGTATTTTCCTCCTTCTTCGGCTCCTGGACCGAAGGCTCTTTGGGGTGCCCCCTGGCCTCGGCTTCCCTGATAGCCGGAGTGGGTGCTTTGTTGTCGTATTGGGGTTCCTAGTCCCCTGTGGCCGCTTGTTTGTCGCCTCGGCCTCCTCAGGCCGTAAAAGTCACCCAGGACCTGCTGAAAGGCTTGGTCCTATTCGTTCGTTTGCTGGGGGAGTGCTGTTTTGATCGCTATTAAGACCATAATTTTTTGCCACGGGAGGAAGCGACACGTGGCATCAACCATCGGTTAAAAGGTATCAGCCGATGGGGGAGGCAGCCGACAAAGAGGACCAATGCCTCGTCCAGGATTAGTTTCGACTGCCACAATGCGTTCGACCGCCCCGAATAGCCGATGAAGCAGGTAGAGTCAAAATCAACCTTCGGTCGATCAAGCCGAAAAAGAAGAGAACCGTACTTTATTTCAAGCTTGTCTTCGATGTGTAGCATGGCGCACGTCTCAACCGAAGAAGGGCCTGCATTCCGATCCTGGCCAATTTCGACCACATAAGGGCACAGGGCATGACAAAGGCTATAAGGCGCCAGCCGATATAACAATCGGCGGATAAGAGAAGCAGCCGACAGGAGAGGCGGTCACCCGAGCAATCGCCGTCGCTCATATGAAGACGGATACCAGATCGCCTCAGTCAAGCAACGGAAGAGGCGAAGTCAAGGTCAAACCTCAGCCCTCAAGGTCGTAGAAGGAAAGATCTTGGAAGGAATGAAGGCGAGATTCAGGCGCGAATCTCGTAACAAGGCCACGAAGCGGCAAGCGGCGTCCAACGAAGGGAAGCGCCGAAGATCACGCTTTGTTACAATAATTAAGGGGCTAACCCAGATGGGCAAGCAACGCCCAACGCCGGAAAGTGCCGAGAGTTACGCCTCGGCGCAACGATCAGGGGACAAACCTAGTCGGAAATCGGTCTCTATCCTATCGATTCAAAAGGGAGACGTTAAGGACTTCACGCTTATTCTCCCCAAATTGCGTCGATCATTCAAAATTCAAAATAGGCACCTAATAACCGTAGTTTGAAACTGTATAAATAAGCGAACCATCGAAGAGATCGGGGTCCGGCAATCTCGTAAGCCCGGTACCACCCCAGCTCTTCATTTATCTAGGAGTAGGCGTAACTTAACTCTTTTTTCTTCTTTTTTACTGCTTTCCTAGGAGTAGGCTTAATTAATCCTTCTATCCCTTTTCCCCACTTGTATCCTCTTCTTTTTTATCAATATAAAGTATAAACTGGTCATTCAGTCGTGTCTTTATTTTGTTATTTTGCATTTAGAGTGTAAACCGACTCTCTAGTTGTGTCTTTATTTACCTTTTTACGCTTTAAAATTATAATCGACTCATCAGTCGTACATTTACCCGAATTCGGTTCGACTCATTCAAGTCAAAACCAGCGATCCCTCTCTAGCTCCATGAACCCGCTTTGGCAGTCACCGATCGTTGCGGTTGTGGGGAGTTACCAGAGGTGAACTCGGCCGAGCGGATCCCTCCTCGGCCCAATCGCTTGATTGTTGGCACGCGGCACACTTCGACACCTTCTAGAGGGTCACCCAACAGGGGCCGATCGCGCGCAAGCCACATTTTGGCACCAACAACCTTCTTGGCATGCTTGGTGGGACCCTCGGGTATTTATTACCTAAATCCTACCGCAAGCATGTCATGGTTCCCGAAGCCATATGAGGAGTCGGCTCTACTAGAGCCGTCCCTATCTGAGTTGTATGGACAATTAGCCCAGACGATGAGGTCTCTCAAAAGGAGAGCCTTAGCCTGGGACACCAACGCGATGGCTTCAGATGAGAACTTCGCTCGTTTCGGACAGTTTTTATCCACCTCGTCGCAATCATTGTCGGCAGCTCTAGCCCCGATGGCGCCGGCGGTGCTGTCAGCGCAACTACAAAAAGATACACAACCAGCGGCGCCGGTCTACATGGCCCAACCACTAGGGGCAGGCCAAGTACCAATGACGTTACAACTGGTTGGCCTCTGCGAGCGACGCAGCCGACGACTCCGACACCCTAGGCTAGACCCGTCGAAGCAGATGGGGGCAGGGATGTTAGGCAAGCCCCTCTGCAGGGACCGCCTCACATTCAGGCGGGCCACCAAGGGCCGCCTTCTCCCTCAGCTTAGACAACGGCTCCAGTGTCTCAGGACGGATCCGCCAAGACAATTGGGAGCAATAGTTACAAGCAGGTCTTGCAGCGAAGACCGCCTCAGAACCAGGGCGGCCTATACAGGCCACAACCTGTGTAGGTGCAAGCGGCAGCCTCGTCACTTCGAGCCGGGCCTGCCAATGATCCTCAGATCAGCCAACACAGGCTGCCACTTTCGCTAGCGTAGCCGATAGGGCTCGCCGGAAGAACCAGGGTAGGAGCTATAGGCAGGTCTTTCAGCATAGACCGCCTCATGACCTAATCGGCCATTGCAGGCCACTGCCTCCGGCAGGATGCCTTAATGGCCACGCCCGGATAAAGGAATTTGTCTACTACGCTGACGGCCCGGTGGCTGGGCCGGGGACGCAGCCCATATGCAAGTCCCCTAGTCTTGCGCAGCAGAACAAGATTGTCCTCAAAGGAAAAAGGGCAATCCGAGAAACCGAGCCCCCTACGGAGCCAGAATCAGCTCGAGACAAGTTTCGGTGTTGCATTAGGTGCAGGGCAGAAATGTCGCAGGAAGACCGAGACGCCCTTCTCCTCGACTTCTCAGAAGAAATAAAGAAATGGGTCGCTCCCGGTAGCCATAGGGGCGGCGCGACCCATCGCGATCACCGGCTGAGCCTAGGCTCGGCTAAGGGCCCTGAAAAGCGTCTTTCCAGCAATGCGGAGCGAGGCCATCCTTTTTAGAGGGTCCTACGAGAATCTTACGGCCGAGGAAGGCCAAGGCCAGCCTCAGTCGACCGAGAGGGGTCACAAGCCCCGCGACGTCAGCAACAGCGGGGATCTCGCCATGGCTACCGAAAAAACCAAAGCCAGGGGGGACCTCGAAGACGTTGGGGTCTACAGACCGAAGGAGTGTTAAAACACGAGCCCTTGCAACACCTGGGATGGACAAGGCTCCTGCAAATAGCCGAACCGCTAGGAGCGCAAGAGGACCCAGTTAGCCATCGGATGAGAAGAACTGTGATGACCCGGATCTTCGCAGAGCACTTGCAGTGTGATCAGCAACTTCTAGAGGCTCTTTGCATGTGTTGGAGGTGTTTGCGCGTGTATCGGACTCAAGAAATGGACTCGGCGCGAAATTTGGGTTAAGAACACTTATTTGGAGGCCTTCGACAAATTTTAGAAGTGGAATTGGGCAAAACGGACATCGGATTTGGATTCAGCGCGCGAAAACGATGAAAATGGACTATTTACTTTCATTTTTTGGAGCCCGAATGCCCTAGCACGAATTTCGAGGCATCAGGGTACTGTTCCGGCGACGGGCAAGCGGCGGAGCGGCCGCAGGCAGCGGCTGGGCAGAGGCGCAGGCCGGCCGGTCCACGGGCGAGGCGTGCACCGGAGGTTGGACGCGTGGCGGCTCCCGGTTGGCCGGCGCAGCAGGCGCGGTCCACGGAGGCGAGTGGCTGGGTGCATAGGTTGGCGCGGGGACACGTGGCAGCCCCGGAGTGGCGGGCGCACGAGCGCACGGTCCACGCGGTACGGCAGGCAGGTGGCCGTACGCGCGGGGCAGCCGGGCGACGTGCGCGGGGCAGGCGCGGGGGGTGCCACGTGGCGCGGCCGGGGTGGCTGGCGCCGCTGTCCGCTGTGCGGGGTTACGTGGCGCGTTGTGGACGATTCGGGCGCTGATGGTTTGGGGTACATTTTGGGTTACTGTAGCAACCCGAAATATTTCGGGCGCCCGAAACCAAGGACATGGATGGAATTATGTGAATTGTTCAATTGAGGCTATAAAAACCCCCCTTTGGCTGCATTTTCGGACCCTTTCCCGAGCTCCCCTGCGACAGAGCCCTTAAGCAAAGTTGATTCTCTTCTTGTGCCCCATCTCTCGAAGGAGTTTCGGAACTTTTGGAGATCTCGACATCGGCGATTTCTGCGATTCGGCGCACTGCGACGTCTTCGGAGGCCTTTTCGTCGCATTTCGGTCCACGAGGCCCCCAGAGCTACCCCGAAGGAATTTTTGGACGATTTTTACGGCATCAGATTCACGAGAGGTAGGCCTTCGATTTTCGTGTTGATAACCTTGCTTCATTCTGAGTTCTTGGCACAGTTTAGTAGGCATCTTTGAACCCCTTTCCTGCTGGTGGTTTTTCTGGACAGCGGATGCTTGTCAGATTTTTATCTCAGCACTCGGGCATCGGAATTAGACGTGTAAGGACTCGATCGACATCTACGCTTCGCGAGGATCGCCGTCGTATTTTTATTGGAATTTTTGGAATTTATCTCGCAGGTGATAATTAAGCTTCTTTGGGACTGAATTTTCAGCACATTGTACACTTGGAAATTTTGTGTTGATTGCAATGTTTGGACCTTATCTTTGTACCCAGGAGGTGTTTTTGGGTGTTTTTGGACCCGTTGGAATTGTGGAAATCCGAGGATTGTCCCCATTCAGTTTCAGCCTCTTTGGACTTTGGATCAATTTGCACTTTCAGGTGGGTTGCTTCGTATTCAAAACCGGTGGATTGATCATTAATTCTATATTGTAGTGAACATGCATGATTGTGAGATGTATTAGGAAGCATGCTAGAAGGAGAGAATTGATGTTGTTTGTGTTGCTACGATGATCATATTGATTTATTGCTTCCTAAATATGTTCAATCAAATGCTATCTTTGGAACTTGACCTAGCACCCCGTCATTTGGTGCATGTTTAACCTGACTAGTAGAAAACTCCAACTTGGGCTAGGTTTATTTTTTCTTTAGACATCCACACGTTATACTCTATCCCTGGACTTAGGGTTTCTCCTCGCCCGGGTAGTGGGCCAAGTGGTCGGGATTTATTGTTAGTGTGGGATTAGAGTGGTATCAGAGCCTAGGTTGTAGGTCATTTTGGACTTAGAAACCCTAGGCTTGTGGTTGGACCGTAGGATGACTACGTGAGAGTCGTGACTTTTAGCGAGAGTCCTGATTGAGTTTCTTACCTCTCCCAAGGGATGGGATGAGTGATTGACATGTTTTCTCTCGGTGGCGACTTTGTTGGCTGCAGACAACATAGTGCTATAGGAAGGGGGACATGCCTTTGACTTTCGCTAGATTGGGTCGAGTGTTGTTTTGGTTCTGTCCTGATGTTTGAATGTTGTTGCAGGTGTGCACGATGCCTCCCCGACGCATGATGCGGACACGTTCTCAGCCTTCCTCCTCCGATGAGCCTGAGATGGAGGAGTTAGCACAGGGCCGGCAGAGTGAGATATAGGAGCTTCGGGCTCAGATGGCCCAGTTGTCGGAGGCAGTCCGACGTCAGGAGGAGACTTCCCGATGCTAGGAGGATGTCATGGACCGGATGATGCGCGTGTTTGAGCAGAGGGCGCATCCTGTCACAGCACCCCCTGAGAGTTTCCCTGCACCTTCTTCCCCAGCCGTGGCACCCCCTGTTGTGCCAGCGGCACCGGCAGCCCCTATTGCGCCAGTTACCAGCAGACAGCCGTCCAGGACGGCAGGACAGTTGACCCCTACGGAGCAGCGGGAGGTGGTAGATTGTTTGATGAGATTCCGCCAGTTTGACCCGCCTCGTTTCTCTGGGCAGAGTTTGGAGCCGTGGGAGGCAGAGTCGTGGATCACGGAGATGGAGCGACATTTTGAGAGTTTGTTTATTGAGGAGCGGTTTCAAGTTCTGCTGGCGACGAACTTCTTGGAGCACAACGCCGAGGCCTAATGGCGGCGTGTTCCACCTGTTGGTCCGCCTGGGACTCAGCTTCTTACCTAAGCGGAGTTCCGAAGTTTACTTCTTGGAGCCTTCTTCCCGGAGAGTGTTAGGCAGAGGTTGGAGGAGGAGTTGAAGAATCTCCGACAGGGAGATCGTCCCGTGCAAGCGTACATCGCAGATTTCAACTGACTATTGGCCAGTGTACCGCACGTGGCCAGGGACGAGGTGCATCGGATCTACATGTTCGAGCGAGGGTTGCGCCGAGACATTTATCAGTTCGTCCGTTCGCGCAGACTGCAGACGTTGGATGACTCGATGGAGCAGGCACTTTATGTAGAGCGCGGGGAGGCAGTGATGGACGAGGTGGCTCCAGCTCCCGCAGTGATTCCAGGGGCGAAGCGCCCAGCACAGGTTGACGAGGGACAGACGAGTCGGCAGGGACCTCCGAGACCTCCACTGTGAGGACCCGAATCCCCACTTAAGAGATTACTGATGGATTAGTGGCCTTTGGGAGTGTTTGTGCGCGTGTCGGGCCCAAGAAATGGATTTATGGTGCAATTTGGGATTAAGTTTGCATCACCGGAGGCCTTTGGGAAATTTTAGAGGTGGAATTGGGCAAAACGGACTTCTGATTTAGATTCAGCGCGCGAAAACAATGAAAATGGACTATTTACTTGCATTTTTCGGAGCCCGGATGATGCGCACGTTTTTCGAGGCAGATGGTACTGTTCCTGCCGCCGGCGGGCGGCGGCAGCGACGGCGGGTAGCGGCGGAGCGCGGCGGCGCGGACGCAGGCGCGGCGGCGGGCAGGCGCGCGGGCAGGCGAGCGGGCGTGCGGGCAGGTGCGTGGTCCACGGCGCCGGCGTGCACCGGAGGGCAGACACGTGGCGGCCTGCGGTTGGTGCGGTGTAGCGCGCTCGGTGCACCGAGCTGGAGCGGCTTGCCTCGGGGCACGTGCCTGGCACAGTGCGCAGGCGGCGCTGGCGCGCGCACGTGCGCGCGCCAGGCGCGCGTTGACCGACTGCCGGGCCACGCGTCGGCGTTTGGAGGCGGCCACGTGGTGTGAGCCGGGTGGACAGTGTTGCTGTCGCCTGTTTGGCGGGCTACGTGGAGGCTCGTGAGGGATTCGGGCCTGCACAGTGTTGGGCCGGGCCAACACTGTAGCACGCCGAATCTTCCGCGCGCCCGGAACCGGGGACTCAACCAGTATTATTTGATTTATTTTTTTGGGGCTATTTAAGGATCCGAGCCTTCTTCTTCTCCGTTTTTTTTCGCGTTCCGAGCTTCAAACCGACTTGAGGCCTTCAGTAAAGTTGATCCCCACACAGTTCTGCATCCATCTGCAGAGTTCGGAGATTTTACGTGGCACGCTTCCCGAGGTTTCCATTTTTACGGCGCGGCGCGACGCTCGCCCATTTGTGTTCTCCTTCGTCGTGTTTCGGTGCGCGAGCTCTCCCGGCCTACTCCAACCACCTTTTCGAGCGATTTCTTCGCCGCTGGATTCGCGACGACAGAGCTACGATCTAGGTAATTTCAGCATCCCCTAGTTTCGCGCTTTTCGAGGTGTTTTTCCGAGTTTACTGTGACATGGTTTTTGTGGTGGAGTTTTGGACAGCGGCATGGTTTTTCGGCGATATCTCCGCAACCGGGCATCGGATTGAGACGCTCCTTTACACTTTTTTCATCTACTTGACGCGAGGATTATCACAGTATTTTTCTTGGATTTTTCTGAGGTTTGCCCGAAGGTATATGTTTTCCCCCTTATCTGTGCATGGAATTACAGTTATGTTGCTGTGTGGTTTTGCGCACCCTGTGTTGTGGAATTTGTAATTTGGCCTATGGTGCTCGGAATTGGGCGTGCAGGTACCCGTTTCGAAGGTCTCGACGCAAGGATCGCTGTGGTATTTTTGTTGGATTTTTCCGAGTCCGTTCTGCAGGTGGAAATTTCACATCTTTGAGGCTGTTTTCGCAGATTGTGTATTCTTGGAATATTTTGGATTAAGTGTAACGTTGGACCTTGTTGTTGTACCCAGGGGTGTTTGCAAGTGTTGCTGGACCCGTTGGATTTGGAGACTTTGATTTCGGGGTATTTTCAGCTGTGGGACTTTGGACAGCTCAGCTCTTCAGGTGGGTGGCCTTATCTCCAAGTTGATGGAATGAACACTAAATCTGCTATAGTAGGACTATGCATGATAGTGGATTCTTGTGTAGCATGCTAGAATGTAGGAAGGGTTATTCCTTGTATTTATCTGTTGATCTTATGATTCCTTTTGCTTCTTACCACCTGTTAAATTATAGTTATCTTGGAACTTGACCTAGCACCCCCGTCATATGTTGCATGTGTAACCAGACCAGTAGAAAACCCTCACTTGGGCTAGGGTTATTTGTGTTTAGACATCCACACATTGTGTTTCATTCCTGGACTTAGTGTTAGCCTCGCCCAGGTAGTGGGCCGAGCGGTCGGGACTTCCTTTTAGTGTGGGATGCATTTGCACTCGTGCTTGGGAGCAGAGTGGGGTCTGGTAGATGTAGTGAATCGCTTGTCTGTACCGGGAACCGTTTGGGGTAAACGGTGGTCCTGGGAGGTCTTGTTTTCCTTGTTTGGGTTGTCGCCACTGTGTTAGTGGCAGTAGTGTACCAGTGTTAGCCGGACCTAGAACCCAGAACCCTTTTCGACATACACATGATTTTAGTCTACCAATATTTTCTTCCAAGCATCGAAGGGCCGCTGGAGTCTGTTCTTGTTTGATTGGACAAAGGCATCAGTCCTTTGGGGTTTGGGTATAAATACTTGTTTTCTAACTGTTTTTCCTAAAAGAACTAAAAATCATTAAAATGGGTTTCTTCTCAAATCAAGATAGTTTTTCAAAAAAAGGAACTACTTTTAGTCCTCACCCTGCGTGGGTTGAGTGAAAATGGGTTTCAGTAACAAATGTCACCTTTTTCCTGTAAATTGCCCCACTCGAAAGGATACGAGTGGTCTGGGTTTTAGGGGCCGTTCCTTTGTCGGGACGAAAGCCACGGTGGCCGAGCCTGGAACCTGTTCTTGTTTGATAGGGTTGTAGGTGTAGGTCTCCCGAAACTTTTGGGCCCTGGTTGGTGTTTTCTTCGTGTTGTACGGAGGTTGTTGTGTTCCCGAACTATAAGGGGGTCGGGAACTTCGATAGGCGGAGCCTAGAGTCTGTTCTTGTTTGATAGGGTTCTAAGCACCGGTCTATCGGGTTTCTGATGTTAGTTGTATGCCCCAAAAGCCTATCAGGCTGACGCATTTTTTTATATGGGACATATTTGTACTTAATCTTTATTATTATTTGGGCATTTTACACCATTCATGTTTAATGTGTCCATGAATCGTCCTTTGAATTAATGAGATGATAATGTATATTCTTAACAGTTAAGAATTTGAGATACATATTATTGTTGATTAAGTCATAAATGCTCTCAATCGGAGGATCATCATGGGGACGATGATTGATCCGGTAAGATTGATGTATGTGCCGCTCTCTTTAAGGATGACGAGTCTCAAGTCATCAGTGTGGGGACACTGGAGCGAACGTGCAGGTGGTTGTTAGAGAACAAGGGCACTGAGCGTGACCAATTACGAATAGTTACATGGATGTCTACTCATTCGTCAGTAACTGATTCGATGTTGCAGTGGTACAACTGATCCTTAGACCTGCGACACCACGGCCATTCAATATGAGGCTACTGTAGTTTGACTATGCAAACTCTGATCCAAGTCACGGGTCTTAGTAGTATATGTTGGCCGCAGTTGGTTCATATTAGGAATGGGTGTTTGTTTACAGGGTATCTATCGCTCTCGATAGAGAGATAATTAGTCCTATGCTATTTGTAAGGCAAAGCTCAGAAATCCTCGGCCGGGGTAATATAGTTCATGGAAAGTTGTTTCCAAGAGTAACCATATGAGCTTCTGCCCTATCAATTGTCATATAACGGGTGATGGGGTTTGACGAGTATTCCATGACCTCCACTCAGTTGGGACTATGCGATAGAAGGATTGTATTGTACGGTAATTGCGCCTAGAGGTTCAGTCCAATATTCACTTCTGACTGGATTGCCACTATATGCTGCTAGGCGTCACTGGTGGATTGTGGGAACCAATAAGAATGATTATAGGCGAATAATTATTATACGATGGAAGAATCAAAAGTGTTTGATCCATCAATCAGAGTTTCGATGATGATGTCGATGGGGATCGCATCATATCTCACTACCAGACAGAATTGAACCTATTAGGTCACACACATAAGGAATCACGCATGATCGATATTAAGGAGATGATAAAGAAGTTTATAGAATGGATTAATTATAATCACAATACTAAAGTTTACTAATTTATTAGTAAAAGGACTAATTTGCAATTATTGTAAATTAGAGGTATTTAAGTGCAAAAGTTGCATGGTGTATTTACTAATCGTTAGTAGATATTTTGAGGACTTATGTGTAAATGTTACACACGAATCGAATTAGGATTCGGATTCGATTCATATTGAAACTAACTTAAGGATAATGGATAATCCAATCGGATTAGGATTCGATTAGGATTAGAATTAGGGTTAGGGTTTTCTCAATATAAATATGTGTCATATGTGACATATTTTGTACGAGAGAGAAAAAGGAGAAAAAGAAAACCCTAGCCGCCTATCCTCTTCCTCAAGTCCTCCACAATTAATTCATCGTTCTCGATCTTCGGAAGATTGCTAACACAATTAGAAGATTGATTCATCCTCCTTACATCGACGCGAGAGTTAATTCGTGATTGGATCGCGAATCAAGGCGATCGATTATTTCGATCAAGGGCGTGATTCCGTGTGGACACAAGTAGAGGCCGGGTGCGTGCGCGGCTATCAAGGACGAACAATTTTTACCAACGATCGTCGGCTTCGCGGTGATCTCGACCCGCGCAAGGTAAAAATTAAATCCTAATTGATAAGATCAATTAGATTACCTTTTTACGATCTAAAACAAAACATGAGGTGATCTTGGTTTAAGAAAATTTTTAATTGCGTTTCTTTCTTCCGCTGCGCATATCCGTATATTTTCTTACAGTGGTATCAGAGACACCCTCATCGTTTGTTTTAGATCTAATCTCTTTTTCGATGTTGATTGGGTTTTCTGGAACGATCAAAATCAAAACAATGAAGATTGTTTTTGAGTATATTATTTTGATTGTTTTGAAACATTAATTAAATTAGCACACTTGCGGCCAAGGCGCCGCAATACTAATTAATTAGCACCCTTGCGGGCAAGGCGCCGCAATGCTAATTAATTAGCACACTTGCGGGCAAGAGGCCGCAATGCTAATTAATTAGCACACTTGCGGGCAAGGACCGCAATGCTAATTAAATTAGCACACTTGCAGGCAAGAGGCCGCAATGCTAATTAAATTAGCACACTTGCGGGCAAGGCGCCGCAATGCTAATTAAATTAGCGCACGCGCGCAAGGCGCCGCAATGCTAATTAGATTGGCATTGCCTTGCATGACGGATTTTTACATGGTGTAGTTATGCGCGCCATGTGGTTGTTTTGTGCAAAATCGCAATTTAAAATTAATTCGAAACCCAATTAATTAGAAATCGAATTAGAGAATTTTATTTTATATTATATGCCTGTGATGTGTATGAGGTGATGATCATGGATAGCAACCTTGTGATGATGTGAATGGTGTAATTTAATAAGGACCCAGTGTTAGTTTTTTTTTTTTTGAGTGCCTGCGTGCATCAATTAAATTATGTAATTTGGAGACCTGCGTGTCTCATTATTATTATGGGCTGTATTGTAATTGTTGCAAAATTAAAGGGTAAAGGGGTAGTTCAGGTTCCATGATGATTTGTTCCATTCAAGAGTTGATGCGGTGCAGATCAAGTTTGGACCAAATATTGATCGAGGGAGCCGACAAGAGTTGATCTACTCCAATCTGATCAAGATGCAGAGCAAGTTTTTTGTGTGTAATACCCTCTGACCCGATTCCGGCCTGGTGGCTCAGGCCCGAATCAAATTAAAATCCATGATCATCTCCAATAGTTATTTTTTATATATATGCGATATATGTGTGCATATGATGCGATGGTTTGTATGAGATGTAAATTAATAATAAATTAAAACTGATGAGATAACAAATCTCCCTAAATAAAATATTAAGTTAGTGGTGTTATGAACCCATTAGTGGCCTTCCATCGTTGTAGGGTGTGGGCGTCTCTTTAGTGTTGATTGATGCACCCGGACACGGGGGTCAGTTGCATTAGGGAGCCGCAACCATTCTATTGGCATGAGATGCTATGTGGTAAGAAAGGGGTTGAATCCAAGAATCTGTCAGGATGAGGATTCAATGACTTTTTTATTTGCATGATGAACGGTGGGTCTAACTTAACCAAAAGATAAGGCCAAGAATCTGTTAGGATGAGGCCTATATTTTTGGAGGCCAAAGATAAAATTGCGATTTGCTTGAGAAGCATTGAACAAGAGTTATTCACTCATTTCTTTACTCATTGCCAAGAATCTGTTAGGATGAGGTAGTGTGCAAACAGATGGGACCGCAATTCCCACTAGAAACTTTTAGTAAAGTTTCCGTTTTCTCCACTCGGGGAGTGTGGAGATTCGCTAAAATTAGTGGGAGGCACCATTTAGATTTAAAGACCCTAAACAAAATGGATTATGATTAAGTACACAACTAATTAGAATCTTAACCATCTGCAGAACATGGCCGCCTCTAACCCACTTGTCAAAATACTTGATACTAATCGCTTAACTGGACCGAATTTCACCGATTGGCTGAGGAATTTGAGAATTGTTCTCAATTCTGAGAAATTAGCCTATGTGTTGGACACGGAGGCTCCAGCAGTGCCCGAAAATCCAACAGCTCAACAGAAAGATGCTAGAAATAAATGGACTGATGATGATATGAAGGTAAAATGCTACATGCTTGCGTCTATGAGTAATGAGTTGCAACGCCAGCATGAGCACATGGAGAGTGCTGCTGACATCTTGCTCCATCTTAAAGAGTTGTATGATGAGCAAAGTCGAACAGCTCGTTACGAGGTGTCAAGGCGACTGTTCAGGACTAAGATGTCTGATGGTCACTCAGTCAATAATCATTGCTTGGCGATGATTAAGGACATTGAGGAGCTTGAGAAGCTCGGAATGACTATGGACGCAAAACTTCAAATTGATTTGATCTTACAATCATTACCTGATTCATTTTCTCAGTTTATTTTAAATTTTCAAATGAATAAAATTACTTGCACTCTCGCCGAGCTGTTGAATATGTTGGTCACGGCTGAAGGAATGCTAAAAGTCAATAAGGGCTCAGTTTTGGCTGTCGAACGGGCTTCCTCCAAAAGAAAGTCTAAATGGAGAAAGAAGAAGCCTGCAAAGAAGCCAAAGACTGACACTGTCAAGGTAAATCCCAAAAAGAAGGCCGCCAAAGGAACTTGCTTTCACTGTCAAAAGGATGGCCACTGGAAGAGGAATTGCCCGGACTATTTGGCTAGCCTGAAGGATAAGGTGAAGAATAAAACTTTGGAAGGTATGTCCGAAATTCATATCATTGAAACTACTTGCTTATCGGTTTGTTCTACTTTTACATGGGTCATTGACTCGGGATGCACCTCGCATTTGTGTATTTCAATGCAGGCGCTAAAGAAAAGTAGACGACTTAGGGATGGAGAGATTACCCTACGCGTTGGAAACGGAGCAAGAGTTGCTGCTGTTGCTGTAGGGACTTATCCTTTATGTCTACCGACAGGAGTAGTTTTAGAACTTAGAGATTGTCTTTATGTTCCTAGTGCGACTAGAAACCTTATTTCTGTTTCACGTTTGGTATTGGACGGTTATAAGTTTATTTTTGAATCAAACATTTGTTCAATTTATTTGAGAAATAATTTGATAGGTTGTGGTTCTTTAATATACAATCTCTATTACTTACATATGGATGTTAGTATGAATACAGTTGACAATGGCATGAATGAGAATACTATTGGTTTTAAAAGATCTAGAGAGGAGGTAAACAAAACATACTTGTGGATTCTGAGGCTTGGTCACATTGGAGAAGATAGTGTTAACAAGCTGGCTAAGGATGGTATCTTAGGATCCTTACTCCCTGAACCATACCCAGCTTGTGAATCATGTCTTCAAGGAAAAATGACTAAGTCTCCCTTTGTTGGACAAGGACAGAGAGCTACCGAAGTACTCGCCCTGATACATACTGATGTATGTGGCCCATTCGATGTGTCTGCTTGGGGCGGCTATCTCTACTTTATTACCTTTACTGATGATTATTCACGGTATGGGTACGTGTATTTAATTAAACACAAGTCTGAAGTTTTTGAAAAGTTTAAAGAGTTCAGACAAGAAGTAGAAAAGCAAATGGAAAAATCGATTAAGGCTCTTCGATCCGATCGATGAGGGGAATACCTTAGCACGGATTTTTTAACCTACCTCAAGAATAATGGTATTGTCTCTCAATGGACTCCTCCTGGAACACCAGAATTGAATGGGGTGTCTGAACGGAGGAATCGAACTTTATTAGATATGGTTCGATCTATGATGAGTTTTACAGATTTACCTACGTCACTTTGGGGTTATGCACTTCTTACGGCTATTTATATTTTGAACAGAGTACCTTCCAAATCTGTTCCCACCACACCATATGAGATGTGGCATGGTAGGAAGCCAAGTTTTACTCATATTAAGACTTGGGGATGTCCGGCTTATATTAAGAAATTAAAGATGGACAAATTGGAAAGCAGATCAGACAAAGGAAGATTCATTGGTTATCCCAAGGAATCACTTGGATACTATTTTTATCTCCCAGAAAGTCATAATGTGATTGTGAGCCGTCATGCCTTCTTTCTTGAAAATGAATTTATTTTAGCAGGAGGCAGTGGGAGAAAAATAGAACTAGAGGAGAAAGTCTCTTTAGAATCGAGCATTCCAAGAGCCCTTCCTGATAACTCTGTGATACCAGAGATTATATTGCCACCTCGCAAGTCTAGTAGAATCTCTCATCCTCCTGATAGATATATGGGATTATTTATAGAGGACATGGAGGAAATGTTCCTAGTTGGAGACAAGGATCATAGAGATGATCCTAAGACTTATAGCGAGGCGATGTCAGACATCGACTCCGAAAAATGGTTGGAAGCTATGAAGTCTGAAATAGACTCAATGTACTCCAATCAAGTTTGGACTTTGGTTGATCCACCGAAGGATATTGTACCCGTTGGATGCAAATGGATCTTCAAGAGAAAGATTGGTTCTGATGGAAAGGTAGAGACCTATAAAGCTAGGCTGGTAGCAAAAGGTTATAGTCAACGCGAAGGCATTGACTATCAGGATACCTTTTCACCTGTAGCCATGCTTAAATCTATCAGAACTCTGCTTGCTATTGCTGCACATTATGACTACGAGATCTGGCAAATGGATGTAAAAACTGCTTTCCTGAATGGATATCTTGAAAAAAAAATCTATATGGAGCAGCCTTTGGGTTTCACTACCAAAGATAGAAGTCATAAAGTGTGCAAGCTTCAACGATCCATTTATGGGTTGAAGCAAGCTTCTCGGAGTTGGAACACTCGTTTCAATGATGCAGTCGAATCGTTCGGTTTCATCAGAAATGAGGAAGAGCCGTGTGTGTATAAAAAGGTTAGTGGGAGTGCTGTTACCTTCCTCGTATTGTACGTGGATGACATACTCCTAATAGGGAATGACATTCCTATGTTAACATCGGTGAAGTTATGGTTATCCAAAGAGTTTTCTATGAAAGACCTTGGAGAAGCATCTTATATCCTAGGGATAAAGGTCTATAGGGATAGACCTAAGAAGTTGCTTGGTTTATCGCAAGCTATGTACATAGATGAAGTGTTGAAAAGGTTCAGCATGGAGAATTCCAAAAGGGGTATGGTACCTCTAAGACATGGAATTCACCTCTCTAAGACTATGTCTCCTAAGACACCTGAAGAGAGAAGTCGCATGAGCAGGATCCCTTATGCTTCCGCCATAGGGAGTTTAATGTATGCGATGCTATGTACTCGACCTGATATAGCACAGGCTGTGAGCGTCACTAGTCGATATCAGTCGAACCCAGGCGAAGAGCATTGGGTAGCGGTAAAGAATATCCTTAAGTACTTGAGAAGAACAAAGGATATGTTCTTGGTTCTTGGAGGTGGAGAACTCAAAGTTAATGGCTATACAGATTCAGACTTTATGTCTGATATAGACGATAGAAAGTTTACGTCTGGGTATCTATTTATTTGCAATGGTGGGTCAATAGTTTGGAAGAGTTCTAAATAAGAGACGATTGCTGATTCTACTATGGAGGCGGAGTACATCGCTGCATCTGAAGCTGCCAAGGAAGCTGTTTGGATCAAGAAATTTATCACTGAGCTTGGCGTGGTTCCCTCTAGTAGGGATCCCCTGCCACTATATTGTGATAATAATGGCGCCGTAGCATTAGCTAAGGAGCCGAGATCTCATCAGAAATCCAAACATATCGAGCGGCGGTATCACAAGATCAGAGAGTACATCAGAGATAAACATATTGAAATGCAGAAAGTTGCCTCCGCAGATAACGTGGCGGACCCGCTAACTAAGGCTTTGACTCAGCAGAAATTAGAGACTCATCTTGAGAAGATGGGCATAAGATACATGACTGAATGGCTTTAGTGCAAGTGGGAGATTGTTAGTTGTATGCCCCAAAAGCCTATCAGGCTGACGCATTTTTTTATATGGGACATATTTGTACTTAATCTTTATTATTATTTGGGCATTTTACGCCATTCATGTTTAATGTGTCCATGAATCATCCTTTGAATTAATGAGATGATAATGTATATTCTTAACAGTTAAGAATTTGAGATACATATTATTGTTGATTAAGTCATAAATGCTCTCAATCGGAGGATCATCATGGGGACGATGATTGATCCGGTAAGATTGATGTATGTGCCGCTCTCTTTAAGGATGACGAGTCTCAAGTCATCAGTGTGGGGACACTGGAGCGAACGTGCAGGTGGTTGTTAGAGAACAAGGGCACTGAGCGTGACCAATTACGAATAGTTACATGGATGTCTACTCATTCGTCACTAACTGATTCGATGTTGCAGTGGTACAACTGATCCTTAGACCTGCGACACCACGGCCATTCAATATGAGGCTACTGTAGTTTGACTATGCAAACTCTGATCCAAGTCACGGGTCTTAGTAGTATATGTTGGCTGCAGTTTGTTCATATTAGGAATGGGTGTTTGTTTACAGCGGATCTATCGCTCTCGGTAGAGAGATAATTAGTTCTATGCTATTTGTAAGGCAAAGCTCAGAAATCCTCGGCCGGGGTAATATAGTTCATGGAAAGTTGTTTCCAAGAGTAACCATATGAGCTTCTGCCCTATCAATTGTCATATAACGGGTGATGGGGTTTGACGAGTATTCCATGACCTCCACTCAGTTGGGACTATGCGATAGAAGGATTGTATTGTACGGTAACTGCCCCTAGAGGTTCAGTCCAATATTCACTTCTGACTGGATTGCCACTATATGCTGCTAGGCATCACTGGTGGATTGTGGGAACCAATAAGAATGATTACAAGCGAATAATTATTATACGATGGAAGAATCAAAAGTGTTTGATCCATCAAAAAGAGTTTCGATGATGATGTCGATGGGGATCGCATCATATCTCACTACCAGACAGAATTGAACCTATTAGGTCACACACATAAGGAATCGCGCATGATCGATATTAAGGAGATGATAAAGAAGTTTATAGAATGGATTAATTATAATCACAATACTAAAGTTTACTAATTTATTAGTAAAAGGACTAATTTGCAATTATTGTAAATTAGAGGTATTTAAGTGCAAAAGTTGCATGGTGTATTTACTAATCGTTAGTAGATATTTTGAGGACTTATGTGTAAATGTTACACACGAATCGAATTAGGATTCAGATTCGATTCATATTGAAACTAACTTAAGGATAATGGATAATCCAATCGGATTAGGATTCGATTAGGATTAGAATTAGGGTTAGGGTTTTCTCAATATAAATATGTGTCATATGTGACATATTTTGTACGAGAGAGAAAAAGGAGAAAAAGAAAACCCTAGCCGCCTATCCTCTTCCTCAAGTCCTCCACAATTAATTCATCGTTCTCGATCTTCGGAAGATTGCTAGCACAATTAGAAGATTGATTCATCCTCCTTACATCGACGCGAGAGTTAATTCGTGATTGGATCGCGAATCAAGGCGATCGATTATTTCGATCAAGGGCGTGATTCCGTGTGGACACAAGTAGAGGCCGGGTGCGTGCGCGGCTATCAAGGACGAACAATTTTTACCAACGATCGTCGGCTTCGCGGTGATCTCGACCCGCGCAAGGTAAAAATTAAATCCTAATTGATAAGATCAATTAGATTACCTTTTTACGATCTAAAACAAAACATGAGGTGATCTTGGTTTAAGAAAATTTTTAATTGCGTTTCTTTCTTCCGCTGCGCATATCCGTATATTTTCTTACATCCGAACCCTTATGGTGTCGGTCCTTCCTGTGAGTTTAGTGTTCTGTTGTGGGAGTCGTCTGGTGGACGGTGGTCCCGACTGTGTGGTTTTCCAGCCTGTGAGTGAGCGTTGTCGTGGTGTCTTTTTCCCCAGGGACTTCTACTCCTGTTCCTGTTGCTCCAGTTGCTGATCTTTCTGACCGAGGCGAGGGAGTCGCGAGCTAGATCCCTACCAGTCGTCATCCAGAGAGTAGATGTACCCTTTTTATATTTTGAGAGTTTCTTGTTGAGAGACCTTTGTAGTGAGGATTAGAGTTGTACTTTTCTTCCACTTTTGAGAGACTTATGTACTTTTGGTGAGGACTTGTTGTATTATATTGGAGTTATATTTATTTTATTTCAGCTTTTACTTTTCAGCTCTGATATCTGTTAGTGTAGTTGATCTTTTGCAGGTAGCGCTACGTCTATACGGGGCTTCCCGTATGGGCGGCGGATCTGTTGGCGAGCCCGGGTTGCAGTTTCGACCCCGGGGCGTGACATCCATGATTTCACCCTGAGGATCATGGGTTTCAGAGGCGCCAGAGATCTGGTGGACCCCCGCGGCTGCCGTAGTATCAGCAGCGACAGCAGTCTCAGCAGTAGTACCCCCGGCAGCAACAGCATCGGCATCAGTGACAGGAGCGGTGCGTTATCTGTGGCGGGCCCCATCCACCATCGCAGTGTGACCAGAGGCAGGGACGGTGCTTCCTATGTGGAGAGTTGGGACATTTCCGAGCAGGTTGCCCCCGAGCCATTCTGTCAGTGCGACCTATCGCGACAGCACCCCCCCTTGCCTATTCAGGAAGCGGAAGCCCCTCAGGTACACCGTCAGACAGAGTGGAACACGACGTCGGGACGGATGGGACGACGACCTTCAGTACCCAGTGGATGGGTTTATGTGGCCCAGGTGGGGGCACCCCGGCAGCGGATCGTGTCGTCGCAGGTATGATTTTATTTTTATAGTCAGCTGAGCTTGAGCATTTCTGTACTGCCGCTTTTTCCTGCATATGTTAGTAGAGCATTTGCATCTCTGCATGGATAAGAGATAGGTTTATCACTGCGTGCATTAGCGGTTAGATTTTTGTCGGTATCATGCGAGTAGAGGAGGATTGCGGAGCCTGAGCAGTACAGTTGAGACTTGGGATTATACCGGCAGGTGTGACGGTTCAGGGACAGCTCCAAGACTCTGATTGAGCACACAGGATGGACCGGTTGGCGCGGTATCATGCAACGACTGATTGTGGAACGAGAACAGTGACCCTCCCGCGAGTTGGACAGAAGGAGTTTATTTCCACAGGTTGCCGAAGTATCCTTCCTACAGCGTTGGCTTCAGCGACTTTGGACAGATGCCACCTCGGGAGCATATGTGTTTGATTAGGACTAGAGGTTGTGTCCTTCGAGGTCTTGGTTAGATCGTAGCTTTCGTTTTGTCACCATAGCAGGAACCGCTTCAACACTTCTCTCCCGTTTACTCGCCTTTATGCTGAAACTTACGAACGGGACGAAAACTTCGAAAGACTACTCCAGAAATGGAGATAGTGCCCGAACCTGTTCTTGTTTGATTGGGGCGAAGGCACCGGCCTTTTGAATTTTCAAACTTTTCGCTATTTTCAGCTGTTTTCTAAATTGAGAGTTGGAGTTGATGACGTTCCTGATGGTGGGTCTTTACTTCCTTGTTTGGTTGTGTTGGCGTACTTCGGGTAGATTTAGTCGGGTTAGTTTTGTTGTTGTTGTGTGTTTTAGTTTCGGGGACGAAACTTTCTTTTAGTGGGGAAGGATGTGATGACCCAGATCTCCGCAGAGCACTTGCAGTGTGATCAGCAACTTCTAGAGGCTCTTTGCTTGTGTTGGAGGTGTTTGTGCGCGTATCGGACTCAAGAAATAGACTCGGCGCGAAATTTGGGTTAAGAACACTTATTTGGAGGCCTTCGACAAATTTTAGAAGTGGAATTGGGCAAAACGGACATCGGATTTGGATTCAGCGTGCGAAAACGATGAAAATGGACTATTTACTTGCATTTTTCGAAGCCCGAATGCCCGAGTACGTATTTCGAGGCATTAGGGTACTGTTCCGGCGGCCGGCGGCGGCGGGTAGGCGGAGGAGCGCGGCGGAGTGGCCGCGGGTAGCGGCTGGGCAGAGGCGCAGGCCGGCCGGTCCACGGCCGAGGCGTGCACCGGAGGTTGGACACGTGGCGGCTCCCGGTTGGCCGGCGCAGCAGGCGCGGTCCATGGAGGCGAGTGGCTCGGTGCATGGGCCAGCGCGGGGACACGTGGTAGCCCCAGAGTGGCGGGTGCACGAGCGCGCGGTCCACGCGGCACGGCGGGCAGGTGGCTGTACACGCAGGCAGGTGGCCGTACGCGCGGGGCAGCCGGGCGACGTGCGCGGGGCAGGCGCGAGGGTTGCCATGCGGCGCGACCGGGGTGGCTGGCGCCGCTGTCCGCTGTGCGAGGCTACGTGGCGCGTTGTGGACGATTCGAGCGCTGATGGTTTGGGGTACGTTTTGGGTTACTGTAGCAACCCGAAATATTTCGGGCGCCCGAAACTAGGGACATGGATGGAATTATGTGAATTGTTCAGTTGAGGCTATAAAAACCCCACTTTGGCTGTATTTTCGGACCCTTTCCCAAGCTCCCCTGCGACAGAGCCCTTAAGCAAAGTTGATTCTCTTCTTGTGCCCCATCTCTCGAAGGAGTTTCGGAATTTTTGGAGATCTCGACATTGGCGATTTCTGCGATTCGGCGCACTGCGATGTTCCTTCTTCGGGGGCCTTTTTCGTCGCATTTCGATCCACGAGGCCCCCAGAGCTACCCCGAAGGAATTTTTGGATGATTTTTGCGGCATCGGTTTCATGAGAGGTAGGCTTTCGATTTTCGTATTGATCACCTTGCTTCATTCTGAGTTCTTGGCATGGTTAACGAGGCATCTTTGAACCCCTTTCCTGCTGGTGTTTTTTCTAGACAGCGGATGCTTGCCAGATTTTTATCTCAGCACTCGGGCATCGGATTTCGACGTGTAAGGACTCGATCGACATCTACGCTTTGCGAGAATCACCGTCGTATTTTTATTGGAATTTTTGGAATTTATATCGCAGGTGATAACTAAGCTTCTTTGGGACTGAATTTTTAGCAGATTGTACATTTGGAAATTTTGTGTTGATTGCAATGTTTGGACCTTATCTTTGTACCCAGGAGGTGTTTTTGGGTGTTTTTGGACCCGTTGGAATTGTGGAAATCTGAGGATTGTCCCTGTTCAGTTTCAGCCTTTTTGGACTTTGGATCAATTTGCACTTCCAGGTGGGTTGCTTCGTATTCAAAACCGGTGGATTGATCATTAATTCTATATTGTAGTGAACATGCATGATTGTGAGATGTATTAGGAAGTATGCTAGAAGGAGAGAATTGATGTTCTTTGTGTTGCTACCAATGTTTTTCTTCCAAACATCGAAGGGTCGCCGGAGTCTGTTCTCTTGTTTGATTGGACGAAGGCATTAGCCTTCGGGGTTTGGGTATAAAAACTTATTTTCTAACTGTTTTTCCTAAAAGAACTAAAAATCATTAAAAATGAGTTTTTCTCAAATCAAGATGGTTTTTCAAAAAGGAACTACTTTTAGTCCTCACCCCGCGTGGGTTTGAGTGAAAAATGATTTTTAGTAATAAATGTCATATTTTTTCTATAAACTTCCCCACTCGTGAGGATTCGAGTGGTCTGGGTTCTAAAGGCTGCCTTTTTCTTTTGGGTGAGAACAACGAAAGGCTATGCCTAGAGCCTGTTCTTGTTTGATTTGGGTTGTAGGTTCTAGTCTTTTGGGGTTCCTGGACCCTTCATTGTTGTTGGCTGTGAAGTATACCCAGGTAGTGAGTTTACATGTGGAGTTGATGTTCTTTTTGGGAAGCCGTTGGGTTGACAGCGGTCCCGACTGTTCGAGTGGTTCCTGTTAGTGAGTTAGAGAGGTGATTTGGGTACTGTCGATCTTGTTGATCGTGGATTAGACTATAGCCTGCATGAGCCATATTGAGCTCGACAGAGATGCGCAGATACTTTTCTCGGTGGGGTCGCGCCCCTCGAGTGCCACTCCGGAGTTGGGCCTGTTACTTTACTATCTCGACTTGTAGACGTAGTCCCTCTGGCTGGGCCAGTTTTGGCAGTCACGGACGCCCTACGTAAGTCCGGTCCTCCTTGGATGTAACGGCCGTAGGTGGGCGCAGGTTTGACTGGACCCTATGTGGCAGTCAGTATAGATTGGGTGATTATATTTGAGAGATAGTAGATGCATCATGTTTCCATCTGTTCCACTTCTTGAGCATTTAGATAGAGGCATAGTAGCTGTAGAGTTATTTTCCAGCTCTTTTCCTTTCAGTATTGTATTTGCTACTTTATGTCTCTAGTAGACTTAGTGGGCAGACCGTCGGGCTTGTTGGCGGTACCCACTGAGAACTATTGTGGGATGTAGTTCTCACACCCGCCGTGGTGACTTTTCCCCAGGGACCTCTACTCCAGTTCCTGCTGCTCCAGTTGCTGATCCTGCTGATCGAGGGAAGGGAGTCGCGAGCTAGATCCCTACCAGTCTTCTTCCAGTGAGAGTAGATGTACCCTTTTGGTGATGTACTAGTACTGTCAGTGATTGTGGGATGTATCATGTACTTTTTACTTTTGAGAGTTTTAGTTTTTGGAGAGACTTTTGTATTGTGAGGACCTGGCGTGTACTATTTGAGGAGTTGTATATTTATTTCAGTAGTTTACTTTTCAGCTCTGATATCTGTATAGCTTTAGTATCCTTCTTTTGCAAGTTAGACGCTTCTTCTATACGGGGCTTCCCGTATGGGCGGCGGATCTGTTGGCGGGCCCGGATCGCAGTTTCGACCCCGGGGCGTGATAAGAACGCCACCACCGTCCCTTTACCAGGGGATACCGAGGGCAGGTGAAGTCCCCACGAGCCTTGATATTGACGTCCGCCAGCCCGTCAGGGGGAAAGCAGAGGACGTAGGCGTTCAACTAGCCCAGAAATTTAGGATCCAGCGGTGGTCAAATCCATGGCAAAGAAAGGGGATCCCCAGCGAACACTAGGTTCGGAGGGGCTCGCCGGTAGAAAGTGTAGAGCCCCAAATCCCCTTGCTGCTTTTCCCATGAATCCACGTTGAGAAACACCTGTTATTGGTGTCGGGCCCGTAACGCATCAAGTGGATGTGTTTGATGGACTCAGTAAGGTTCCTGGATCAAGCCTGTCACTCGGCTGCTTTTGCCGAATTTTAGAAGTGGTTTAAGGCTGATCGGAGGCCGGATTTGGATTCAGCGCGGAAAACACTTGAAAACGGCTAATTTCTTGTATTTTTCTGAGTCCGGATGCCCAAAAACGGGCTCCCGAAAATTTTTAGTGGATTCGGGTGCATGGGGGAGGCCGTAGACCGGCCGGACGCCACGTGGCGGCCTATTATTGGCCGGTTCAGGTTGCACTGTGACGCCCCACTTCCCAGGGGGTCACCCATCCTAGAACTACTCTAGCTCTAGCACGCTTAACTCTCATGTTCCTCTTGGATCTTGCTACCATCCAAAATGCTATAGCCGGGTTAGAGATTTAGTCCTATTATATATAAAATTTGGATTAGTCCTCTATATAAATGATATAATAGGACTAAATCTCTAACCCGGCTATAGCATTTTGGATGGTAGCAAGATCCAAGAGGAACATGAGAGTTAAGCGTGCTAGAGCTAGAGTAGTTCTAGGATGGGTGACCCCCTGGGAAGTGGGGCGTCACATGCACAGTCCACGGAGCGACGCGGGGTGGCGCATGGACCCGGTGCGGGGACACGTGGCGCCCCAGGAGTGGTCGGTGCGCTTTGCGCGGTCCAAGGAACCCCACGCGGGTGCATAGACCGAGCGCGGGGGACACGTGGCAGCCGTTCATTGGCGGGCTCACGCGGGCGGTCCACGGAGGCGTGCGCGGCCGCCTCGGGATCTGTGCACGCATAGGGGCAGGCGCGGCCGGCGAGGCACGTGGGCGGTTGGCGGGTCGCGCGGGCAGGCCACGTGGCGCCCTGCCATTGGCGGGCGCCACCTACCCGGTTGACCGGGTGCGGGACACGTGTCGCCGCCCTAGCGTGCTTGCATCGCTGTCCTGTGTTCGGTGGACACATGTCAGATGCTGGTGAATCCAGGCTCTCTTTAGCAGGCTTTTGGGCGCGGTTGAAACCCGAACCCGAAATCCCTTTTTGGGCTGGGCCTATAAATAGGCCCCTTAGGCCTTCTTTTGTGGATTTTCTGGGCCTTTTCACATAGAGTGTTCTATAGAGAAGTAGTTCACCCATTTGTTTTACACTTTGTGGAGAAGTTTCAGAATTTTTGGAGGACGCTACTTCGACGTCTACTGCGATTCGGCGCACTGCGACGCTCCTTCCTTTGCGTCCTTTTACGTCGCGTTTCGATCTGCGGACTCTCCTGGGCTACCCCGAAGAAGTTTTCGGGTGATTCCTGCGCCTACGTCTTCACGACAGGTAGGGCTACGACTTTTGTATTTTCAGCTTCTCCGTATTCCGAGGTTTTCTTGGGCTTTTCGGACCATTGTTGTGACCCCTTTTCTGTGGTGGAGTTTTGGACAACAACGGAGTTTTTGTGGGTTTTCTCTGCACTCGAGAGTCGGAACGAGGAGTGCAAGTACTCGATTTGCATCTACGCGTCGCAAGGAACATCGTTGTAATTTTTTTGGATTTTTCGAGGTTGTCTCGAAGGTGAAAATTATACTTTTTATAGACAGATTACTGCAGACTTTTGATCATTGAAAGTTTCGTGTTTACCGCGGTGATTAAATTGTATCTTGGCCTACAGGTGTCGGAACGGGACGAGTAAGTACTCGTTTTTCATCTACTCGTCGCGAGGATCGCAACGGCGATTTTTCTGGATTTTTCTGAGGACGGCACTGAGGTGAAATTTCCTCGTTTTCCATGTTGTTTTGCAAAACAGTAATTACTGTTTTGGAGATGCCCATTTATGCCGTGTGCGATCTATTTTGCAGTAGTTCTTGCATTTTGGAGGTTTGCGAGGATTGAAGATCTTGGACAGCGAGGAGTCTCGTACTGTTGTGGTTTGTGCTTTTCGAGGTGGGTAGTTGTTATGGACCTCATCTTTTGATTCACTCACTAGGAATATTAGAGTGATCCCCATTGTTGATTATTGAGTAGTACATTGTGGGTAACATGCATGCTTGTATAGATTAGACATGTGCTATGTTAGTACTTAGTGTTCTTATGAGATTTATTATTATCCTAGATTAGCATGCTCTAATTAATGTAAGAACAACGATATCTGTTATTATTTTATCAACATGAGGACATTTGCATGCTTGTATGGATATCTAGATAGGCCACCTTTTACTGCTACACTATCATTGGAATTTGACTTAGGAGAAACCATGTTGGCACCTCTTCTCCTTTTATTGAGATACATGTGGTATTGCTCGGGTTGAGCAGGGTTGTAGGATAGTGTAGCAGGGTTTATTGAGTCAGGATTTGCCATACCAGATTGTGGGTTGTGGGGTATTGCGGCGACCGCGGACATTGGGCGGTTGACCGGATGTTTACTTGTGCATCAGATTGGGGATCGGATTTCTCTAGTAGATGGAGTTTCCCACTTATTGAGTATTATTGCATTAGATTGGGGTATCGGGTTATCTTTAGTGGAGGGGTTTTCCCACTTCGATCATTGTCGTGATCCAGTCCTGCTATTTCATGATACTTGTGACATGGTTACTTTACTCGTGTGGGTCGCTCCCCTCGAGTGCCACTCCGGAGTAGGCGATTGACACATCGGCCAGTGAGTGCCAGACAGTGAGTATCGGTCAGTGAGTACCGATTTGTGAGCAGATACTTGAGACTATTTAAGCAGGCAATGCCAGTGGTTACTGGTCCATCGATTGGGTCTATTCAGGCAGATAGTTTTACTGATGCATGCATTCGGTTATTCTTTTCGGTACTGCATTTAGAGGCATAGTAGTGGTAGCTTTCCTTTATCAGCAGTTTTTATAGTTTACCACCTTTTTTCTTCTTTTGCCTCTGGTAGACCTAGTGGGTGTGTCGGAGTTTGAGGCTTTACTCACTAGGAGAGGCTACTAATTTTATAGTAGTTCTCACCCCCATTCTTGTTGTCTTTTCTTCTCCCTTTGTTTTGTAGAGTCGTCTGCGGGAGCTGCTGGGCCATCAGCGGCAGATCGAGGTAAGAGGATAGCGGACTAGATAGATCGTCCACCCGACAGTATGCTAGCTGGACTTTTGTTGTACCCTATCTTCTCAGACAGTGTATTTGTACCTTTATTTTTTTGGGTCTGGCTTTAGCCAGCTGTTTGTATATTTGTGGTGAGCCGGGAGAGACACTTGTATTTATTTACAGTTGTACTTTATTTTATTTCCAGCTTAAGTTTGAGATGTAGTAGTTTTAGTTCAGCTCTGTTTTTATGCTTTTTTATTATATCTTTTATATCTGAGCAGGTTACCGGCGCTTCGTGTACGCGGGAAATACCGTGTGCACGGCGGATCTGTAGACGGGCTAGGGTTCTGGTTTACACCCGGGTCGTGACAGATTAGGTGGTATCAGAGCTTAGGGATAGGTCAGTTGGGACTTAGGAAACCCTAGGCTTTTCGCAGACCCTAGGATGATAGGTAGTGAGTGGCGTGATATTTTGCGAAAGTCGGTGATTTATTTATTCGACTCTTCCTGTGAGTGAAGAGGGATCGACATATCCTATTTCTGTTGAACAGTTATGTTGGCTGCAGACAACATAAGGCTGCAGAAATAGGGTGGATGTCTTTGACTTTCGCCAGATTGGGTCGAGTGTGGTTATGTAACTGATTTGTGGTTTCTTGTGGCAGGATGCCTCCCCGACGTCGGATACCTATCTGGAGTACCCTTACACCCCCTGTTGAGCCGGAGCAGACCGGACCCTCCGAGATTAGCGAGTTGAGGGCCTTGGTGGCCTAGTTAGCTGAGAGTACCTGCCGGCAGGAGCAGCGGATGGATCAGCTACTTGCCCAGAGAGGCACCGCCCCCGACTGTTTTGGAGGCTCCAGCACCACCTGTGGTACCTATTGGGTCGTACACACCATCATCGAGCAGCGGGGCTCAGGGAGCAGCCCAGCCTTTGACCCCGGCTGAGGAGTAGGATTTTGCTGACAAGCTCGCCAAGTATTGTCAGCACAGACCGCCTAAATTTTTCGGGTGGGACACCCAGCCGTGGGAGATCGGGACATGGTTATCAGCGATGGAGAAGCTACTCAGGGATTTCTTCATCGATCTGATGTACCGAGTTCATATGGCGGTGCACTGTCTGGACGGAGATGCAGATGCATGGTGGCGTCGGGTGGAGCCACTGGAGTTTCAGATCACCCGACAGCTACCCTGGTCCGAGTTTCGACGAATGATACTGGATACCTACTTTTCGACCAACGTGAAGAGGAAACTGGAGGATGATTTGAAGAATCTTCAGCAGGGCGACCGATCAGTTCAGATTTACTACCATAAGTTCATGCAGTTGCTTAACTGCGTACCCTTTGTCGCCCGTGATGGTCCCCACCAGGTGGAGTTATTCGAGACAGGTCTCCGTAGCGAGATATATACCCTTGTACATGCTCAGCGGCTTCAGACTCTGGAGGAGGCCGCCGAGCATGCCCAGTGGGTGGAGAGAGGTGACACAGTGGTTGCCAGGCGAGGTGGGATGGTCGCGCAGAGTTCCGACAGGAAGCGACCAGTACCCGACAATGGGGGACAGGTCAGTTCGTGGAGACCGCCACGACCGCCGCGGCCTCGGTTTTCTGGCCGTGGGCGTTCGGAGCGGCGAGGGCCTGGTGGATCCCAGAGGCCACAGCAGCAGCAGCAGTAGCAGAGGTCGCAGCCGAGACAGCAGAGGTCTCAGCAGTAGTCTCAGAGGCAGCAGCAGCAGTCGAGGCAGCTTCGATCTCCCGACAGATGCATCTTTTGTGGAGGTCAGCATCTTGCCGGCACCTGTGAACAGCGGTGGGGTCGATGTTTCCGGTGCGGACAGCCTGGCCACGTTCGAGCTTCATGCCCACTTTCGCCATCGGCAGCACCCTATTCTGCGTCGGCTCCCTTCGCACCTCAGCAGCGGTCGCCAGCTCAGCGGCCCTATGCTGTGAGGACCCGATTTCCTGCAAGAGGATTACTATTGGATCAACAGCTTCTGGAGGCCTTTGTTGGGTGTTAGAGTTGTTTGGGTGCGTTGCGGACTCAAGAGATGGACTTAGTGTGTTGAATTGATCCCAAGTGTAGTCGAAGGCACCCATCGAAATTTAGAAGCGGAATTGGGTAAAACGGAGGCCATATTTGGATTCAGTGCGAAAAAACGATAGAAAATGACTATTTACTTGTATTTTTCTGAGTCCGGACGCCCGAAAACGGACACCCGGAAGTTTTCAGTGTTTACGGGTGCACGGTGGACCGATGGACCGTGGAGTGTGCCACGTGGCGGAGCTGGAGAGGCGGCGTAGTGGGCTCGGCCCACGGGAGCGAGCGCGGGCAGGTGCGCGGGCCAGGCAGGCGCGCGGGCAGGGCTCGCGTGCAGGCGCGGTGTTTAGTGTTGGTGTGCCACGTGGTGGCTCCCCATTGGGCGCGCTGGGGACACGTGGCGGCTTCGGGTTCGGCAGGTGCATCGGGTGTGTGCACCGGGCGCAGCGAGTAAAGGCGGTGACACGTGGCGCACTTTGATTGGCCGGTCAACGCACGCGCGACAGGTGCGCCGGGCGCGGCGCACGATGGACCGCCCGTGCCATGTGTCGCCCGCTCATTGGCGGGCGCAGTGACCCGGCGGATCCGGAGTGAACCGCGGCCCACGGTCCCCGCCGTGGACCGCGTCGCCACGCGGCGCGCCAAGATTGGCGAGCGCGCGTGCACCGGGCGCGCGGGGCGCGGAGCTGGGTGACGTGGCGCGCCGGGAAGGTTTCGAGCGCGCACAGTAACGGGCCTGGGCCGGATTCGGGCGCCCGAATCCGGCGCCCGAATCCGAATCTTTTGGTGGGTGGACTTGGGCTATAAATAGGCCCTTCACAGCCTTTTTCTTCTTTTTTTGGGCTGTTTCTCTGGGGTCTTTCTTAAGGGAAGTTTTTCATCTCCCTCCCCTCCACCCTTTGATGGAGTTGTAGGATTTTTGGAGGTTGCTACATCGGCGTTTTCTGCGACGCGGCGCACTTCGACGCTCCTTCGGTTTTGGCTTCTACCGACGCATTTCAGTGCGCGAGACCCCTGAGCTACCCCGATGGACTTTTGAGCTGATTTTTGCGACAGCGCGTTCATGAGAGGTACACCTTCAATTTCCGTGTTGATCACTTTGCCTCATTTTGGGCTTTTGGCATGGTTCCCGAGGTATCTTTTGACCCCTTGTACCGCTGTGAGGATTTGGACAGCGGAGGAGTATTGTTGTGATTTCTCGGTCTACGGGCATCGGAATGAGACGTATGAGAACTCGATCGACATCTACGCTTCGTGAGGAACGCACTCGTATTTTTATCAGAATTTTTGGAGGACTCTTCGAAGGTGATAATTAAGTTTCTTTGGGACTGAGTTTCTGTAGGCTTGTGTTCGTGAAGGTTTTGGCATACGGCGATGTTCTAATTGTTTCTTGACCTACAGGTGTCGGATTGAAACGTGCAAGTACTCGTTTCGATCGGCTCGCCGCGAGGATCGCAACGATTTTTTTTTTTGGATTTTTTCGAGTTCATCTCGCAGGTAAAATTTAGCCATTCTCGGGACTGGTTGTTGAACAGCGGCTTATTATACATTATTTGGATTAATTGTACGCCGTGTGTGTGTGTGGTGCTGTGATACGCAGTTTTGGGTGTTTTGCAGAAAAAAGGAGTCTTGGACAGCGAGGAGACTTTTACAGCTGTGGATTGCGCTTTTCCAGGTGGGTGGTTGCTATATCCCTCTATCTTTGACATACTCACTAGGAATATTGAGAGATCATGCTATTGGACTTATTGATTGATCTATACTCGTGGTTGGGATTATGCATGTGGGTTTGGACATGTGGATTGCTATGTTAGCGCATAACCTTGCATGTGGATTTGATTATGATATTGAGGCCATGTAATTTACCTGGATGGTGGATACCACTTGGGGATATATTTTTTGGACATGCATAGGTGGATAGTTATTTGTGGATGAATAGCGGTTTATATGTTTAATATTTGCTATTCATGTAGGAACGGTATGGGACTTGGGATATCATGCTATATTGAATGTCAGGAACTGTTATCATGCTAAACATAAGTCAGAAAATGATATCTGTACTCTTTCTATCTTCTCGGGACTTTTGCATGCTTGTATAGACATCTAGTTAGGCCATTTCTTATCGCTACACTATCATGTTGGAACTTGACTTAGGAGAAACCATGTTTGCTTCTTTTCTCCTTATTCTTTAGTCAGGTGGTTCTTGTTGCTCGGGTTTGAGCGGGGGTATGGGATAGTGTAGTCAGGACCTTGGGGTCGGGGACAGGTGGTATTTGATTATGGGTTGTGGGGTATTGCGGCTACCGCGGATAGTAGGCGGTTCATCGGATACAGATTATTTTACCCGATTTTGGATTGTGGGTTATTGCGGCTACCGCGGATAGTAGGCGGTTGACCGGATGTCGGATGTGGGACATGATTGTGATTGTGGGTTATTTCGGTGACCGCGGATATTGGGCGGTTGACCGGGTGTCGGTTGTTGGGCTTGATTGTTGATGGTGGGTATTGCGGCAACCGCGGATATTGGGCGGTTGACCGTATGTGTATTTATGCATCAGATTTGGGATCGGGGTTTTCTTTATGGAGGGATTTGTTCCACTTAAGCATTGTAGTGATTGAGTTTGGTTATCACACCGGCGCGGCTTTATATGCCTGGTGATGCTTTCCTCGTGTGGGTAGCTCCCCTCGAGTTCCCCTCTAGAGCGTTGGGGAGTTCCCCTCTAGAGCGTGGGGGTCAGATAGTGATTGAGTTTGGTTATCACACCGGAGCGGCTTTATATGCCCGGTGATGCTTTCCTCGTGTGGGTAACTCCCCTCGAGTTCCCTTCTAGAGCGTTGGGGAGTTCCCCTCTAGAGCGTGGGGGTCAGATAGTGATTGAGTTTTTGCTATCACATCGGCGCGGCTTTACTTGCCCGATGATGAGGGCGGCAGCAGGAGTTTTGCTATCATATCGGCGCGGCTTTATTTGCCCGGTGATGAGGGCGGCAGCAGGCAGTACCAATTTTTACTGGTGGATAGATTGGGTTACCGGGACAGTTTGGTTACTGATGCATTTAGAGGCATAGTAGTGGTAGTTTCTTTTTTTAGCAGTTTCATTGCTTACCACTCTTCTTCCCCTTTTTGCCTCTAGTAGACCTAGTGGGTGCGTCGGAGTTTGAGGCCTTACCCACTAGTGGAGGCTACTGGTTTACTAGTAGTTCTCACCCCCATTCTTCTTTCCTCTTTTTCTTCTCATTTGTTTTGCAGTGTCTTCTGCGGGTGCTGATGGATTTTCAGCGGCGGGTCGAGGAGAGAGGACGACTGAGTAGATAGATCTCGAGACAGGATGAGCGAGTTAGCTGGACTGTTGGTGTACCCTTTTTCCTCAGACGGTTGTACTTTACTTTTGGGTCTGACTTTAGCCAGCTGTTTGTATCTTTTTTTGGTGAGCTGGGAGAGACAGATGTATTATTTTTACAGATGTACTGTATTTTATTTCCAGCTTCAGTCTGAGATGTATTAGTTTTTAGTTCAGCTCTGTTTTATGCTCTTTATTGTTATCTCTCATATCTGAGCAGGTTCTGGCGCTTCGTGTACGCGAAAAATACCGTGTGCACGGCGGATCTGTAGACGGGCCCGGGTTCTGGTTTACACCCGGGGCGTGACATATGCTCCAGCGAGCAGGACATCTTCTTCCTACCCCACCGACTACCGGCCTCCAGCTCAGAGTGGTCGAGTCTATGCCGCCCAAGTGGCGGACTCCTCAGCGGCCGACCATGTGGTGGCAGGTATTACTTTACTTTCCGGCATTAGGACTCGTACCTTGTTTGATACTGGAGCATCGCATTCTTTTATTGGTAGAGCATTTGCATCCCTTTATGGTATAGAGATAGATTGCCTGTCGCCTGCATTAGAGGTTCGGATTCCAGATCATGTTTTGCATGTTGAGGAGTATTGTGAGGCTTGCCCAGTACAGTTGGGATCTTGGATCCTGCCGGCAGACTTGCTTGTCTTGCGGCAGTTCCAGGACTTTGACATTGTATTAGGTATGGATTGGTTGTCACGAAACTTTGCCACTATTGACTGCAGAGAGAGGACGGTGACTCTCCGCGAGCGAGGACAGGAGGAGTTTATCTTCAGAGGTTGCCAGAGCACGTTGTTCGCAGCGACTATTTCTTCGGCGAGGGCTAGGCGGATGATGAGCAGAGGCTGCACTGCCTTTCTAGCTACTATCGTGGAGGTGCCTACGGTGGCACTGGGACTCGAGGATATCCCCATTGTCCGCGAGTTTCCAGATGTGTTTCCCCTTGAGTTGATGACTATGCCGCCGGAGAGGGAGATAGAGTTTGTGATTGACGTGGTTCCGGGATCGACGCCAATCTCGAAGGCACCTTATCGGATGGTGCCTGCCGAGTTGAGAGAGCTGAAGGCGCAGCTACAGGATCTGATGGACAAGGGTTTTGTTAGACCCAGTGTTTCGCCGTGGGGAGCGCCTGTTTTGTTTGTAAAGAAGAAGGATGGTTCGCTTCGATTGTGTGTGGATTATAGGGAACTGAACAAAGTGACCATCTGAAACAAGTATCCGTTACCGCGGACTGACGATTTGTTTGATCAGCTATAGGGAGCTTCGGTGTTTTCGAAGATTGACCTCCAGTCCGATTACCACCAGCTGAGGGTGAGGGCCGAGGATATCTCCAAGACGGCATTCAGATCTCGGTACGGGTATTATGAGTTCACGGTGATGCCATTTGGTTTGACTAATGCCTCTGCCGCATTTATGGATTTGATGAACTGGATATTCCAGCCATACTTGGACCGGTTTGTTGTAGTATTTATTGATGATATTTTGATTTTCTCCCGGAGTGATGGGGAGCATGAGGAGCACTTGAGGACAATGCTACAACTTCGACGAGAGAAGAAGCTGTATGCCAAGCTTAAGAAGTGCGAATTTTGGCTCCGGAAGGTCGCCTTTTTGGGCCACGTAGTCTCGACTTTAGGAGTGGCGGTTGATTCGGCCAAGGTGGATGCTATTCGAGATTGGCCGAGGCCAACGACTATCACTGAGGTACAGAGTTTTCTGGGTTTGGATGGTTATTATCATCGGTTTGTGGAGGGCTTTGCGAAGTTTTCCACTCCGCTCACACGTCTGACCAGGAAGGGGATTAAGTTTATTTGGAGTGGGGCTTGTCAGAGCAGTTTTGAGGAGCTGAAGCAGAGGTTGATGACGGCTCCGATCCTTGCTCTTCCGGTTATGGGAGAGGGATTTGTGATCTACAGGACGCCTCTCACATCGGTCTGGGCTGTGTACTGATGCAGCATGGTAGGGTAATTGCGTATGCTTCACGGCAATTGAAGGACTATGAGAAAAATTACACTACACATGATCTTGAGTTGGCAGCGGTCGTGTTTGCTCTGAAGCTGTGGCGGCATTATCTATATGGCGAGCACTGCGAGATTTACACTGATCATAAAAGCTTGAAGTATCTGTTCACTCAGAAGGAGCTGAACCTGAGGCAACGCCGGTGGTTAGAGTTACTGAAGGATTATGACGTGAGTATCCTTTATCATCCCGGCAAAGCCAATGTCGTGGCATATGCTTTGAGTAGGAGGAAGAGTCTGAGTATGATGATTTTACAGTAGGCACCGTTAGTTGAGTAGATGAGACGGTTGCAGATTGAGGTTGTATCCCCTGGGGTCTCTGCTAGACTTATGTCTTTGGTCGTGCAGCCCACTCTGTTGGACAGGATTAGAGAGAGACAGAGTGAGGACTCCCACTTGATGAGGATTAGAGGACAGATTCAGACTGAGCAGACAGGGAATTTTTCAGTTGATGCTTCGGGAGTACTACGGTACAGGGACCGAGCTTGTTTGCCTATGGATTCAGAGATTCAAGAGCAGATCTTGAGAGAGGCCCATTATACATCTTATACCATTCATCCTGGTGGGACTAAGATGTATAAGGACCTCAAGAAACATTTTTGGTGGAGTGGTATGAAAAGAGACATTGGGAGATTCGTGGCTCACTGCTTAACTTGTCAGCAAGTAAAGGCTGAACATCGTATACTTGTTGGCAAGTTGCAGACTCTCCCAATCCCTAAATGGAAATGGAATCATATCACCATGGATTTCGTCACCGGACTGCCGAGGGCACAAAGTGGGGCTGATGCGATCTGGGTAGTCGTGGATAGACTCACCAAGTCCGCTCACTTTCTACCGGTGCAGGTGACTTGGCCTTTGGAGTGACTGGCGTAGTTGTACCTAGCTGAGGTGGTGAGGTTGCATGGCGTACCCGCCTCGATTGTATCAGATAGAGACCCGAGGTTTGTCTCGCATTTCTGGAGGAGCCTACAGACAACCTTGGGAACGCAGCTCCGATTTAGCACAGCATTCCATCCACAGACCGATGGACAGTCTAAGCGCACCATACAGACCCTCGAGGACATGTTGAGAGCGTGCATCCTGGATTTTGGAGGAGGGTGGTACCGACACTTAGGATTGGTTGAGTTTGCGTACAACAACAGCTATCAAGCGAGCATTCAGATGGCTCCGTTTAAAGCGTTGTATGACGCAAGTGTCGGTCAACCTTATACTGGAGTGACGTGGGTGAGAGGAAGACTTTGGGTCCTGATTTACTGTCAGAGGCAGAGGAAAAGGTCAGATTGACACGACGACATCTCAAGACCGCCCAGAGTCGACAGAGGAGCTATGCTGATACCCGACGACGAGACATAGAGTTTCAGGTTGGTGATCATATCTTCTTGAAAGTCTCGCCTTTGAAGGGGGTCCGGAGATTTGGAGTTCGTGGGAAGCTCAGTCCCCATTTTATTGGACCCTTTGAGGTACTTGAGAGAGTTGGCCCTGTTGCTTACCGAGTTGCTCTACCACCGTGCCTTGCTGGAGTTCATGATGTATTCCACATCTCTGCTTTGAGGAGGTATGTGTTTGATCCTTCGCACGTGATTGACTTCGCCCCACTTGAGATCGGGGAGGACCATGGATACGAGGAGCGCCCGTTGCGAATACTGGCTCGTGAGGTGAGAGAATTGCGCAACCGGGCGATACCTTATGTGAAGATTTTGTGGAGCAATCACGAGGAGCGTGAGGCCACTTGGGAGCTAGAGACGGTGATGAGGGATACCTATCCTTTCTTTTTCGAAGCTTCTGGCTGAGCTACATTTGTATTATTTTCTTAGTTTCGTAGACGAAACTTCTTTTTAGTGGGGGAGGATGTAGAGCCCCAAATCCCCTTGCCGCTATTCCCGTGAATCCACGTTGAGAAACACCTGTTATTGGTGTGTTGGGCCCGTAACGCATCAAGTGGATGTGTTTGATGGACTCAGTAAGGTTCCTGGATCAAGCCTGTCACTCGGCTGCTTTTGCCTAATTTTATAAGTGGTTTCAGGCTGATCGGAGGTCGGATTTGGATTCAGCGCGGAAAAACGCTTGAAAACGGCTATTTGCTTGTATGTTTCTGAGTCCGGATGCCCAAAAACGGGCTCCCAGAAGTTTTTAGTAGATTCGGATGCATGGGGGAGGCCGTAGACAGGCCGGCCGCCACGTGGCGGCCTATTATTGGCCGGTTCATGTTGCGTGGTCCACGAAGCGATGCGGGTGGCGCATGGACCCGGTGCGGGGACACGTGGCGCCCCAGGAGTGGCCGGTGCGCGTTGCGCGGTCCAAGGAACCCCGCGCGGGTGCATAGACCGGGCGAGGGGGACACGTGGCAGCCGTTCATTGGCGGGCTCACGCGGGCGGTCCATGGAGGCGTGCGCGGCCGCCTCAGGATCCGTGCACATTAGGGGGGCAGGCGTCGCCGGCGAGGCAAGTGGGCGGTTGGCGGGTCGCGCGGGCAGGCCACGTGGCGCCCTGCCATTGGCGGGCGCCACCTACCCGGTTGACCGGGCGCGGGACACGTGTCGCCGCCCTGGCGCGCTTGCATCACTGTCCCGTGTTCGGTGGACACGTGTCGGATGCTGGTGAATCCGGGCTCTCTTTAGCGGGCTTTTGGGCGCGGTTTTTTGTGCCCGAATCATTCGGGCGCCTGAAAACCCGAACCCGAAATCCCTTTTTGGGCTGGGCCTATAAATAGGCCCCTTAGGCCTTCTTTTGTGGATTTTCTGGGCCTTTTCACAGGGAGTGTTCTATAGAGAAGTTGTTCACCCATTTGCTTTACACTTTGTGGAGAAGTTCCAGAATTTTTGGAGGATGCTACTTCGACGTCTACTGTGATTCGGCGCACTGTGACGCTCCTTCCTTTGCGGCCTTTTTCGTCGCGTTTCGGTCTGCGGACTCTCCTGGGCTACCCCGAAGGAGTTTTCGGGTGATTCTTGTGCCTACGTCTTCACGACAGGTAGGGCTACGACTTTTGTATTTTCACCTTCTCCGTATTCCGAGGTTTTCTTGGGCTTTTCGGACCATTGTTGTGACTCCTTTTCTGTGGAGTTTTGGATAGCACCGAAGTTTTTGTGGGTTTTCTCTGCACTTGAGAGTTGGAACGAGGAGTGCAAGTACTCGATTTGCATCTACGCGTCGCAAGGAACATCGTTGTAATTTTTTTGGATTTTTCTGAGGTTGTCTCGAAGGTGAAAATTATACTTTTTATGGACGGATTACTGCAGACTTTTGATCATTGGAAGTTTCGCGTTTACCGCGGTGATTAAATTGTATCTTGGCCTACAGGTGTCGGAACGGGACGAGTAAGTACTCGTTTTTCATCTACTCGTCGCGAGGATCGCAACGGTTATTTTTTCGAATTTTTCTGAGGACAGCACTGAGGTGAAATTTCCTCATTTTCCGTGCTGTTTTGCAAAACAGTAATTACTGTTTTGGAGATGCCCATTTATGCCGTGTGCGATCTATTTTGCAGTAGTTCTCGCATTTTGGAGGATTGCGAGGATTGAGGATCTTGGACAGCGAGGAGTCTCGTACTGTTGTGGTTTGCGCTTTTCGAGGTGGGTAGTTGTTATGGACCTCATCTTTTGATTCACTCACTAGGAATATTAAAGTGATCCCCATTGTTGATTGTTGAGTAGTACATTGTGGGTAACATGCATGCTTGTCTAGATTAGACACGTGCTATGTTAGTACTTAGTGTTCTTATGAGATCTATTATTATCCTGGATTAGCATGCTCTAATTAATGTAAGAACAACGATATCTGTTTTTCTTTTATCAACATGAGGACACTTGCATGCTTGTATGGACATCTAGATAGGCCACCTTTTACTGCTTCACTATCATTAGAATTTGACTTAGGAGAAACCATGTTGGCACCTCTTCTCCTTTTATTGAGATACATGTGGTATTGCTCGGGATGAGCAGGGTTGTAGGATAGTGTAGTAGGGTTTATTGAGTTGGGATTTGTCATACCAGATTGTGGGTTGTGGGGTATTGCGGCGACCGCGGACATTGGGCGGTTGACCGGATGTTTACTTGTGTATCAGATTGGGGATGGAATTTCTCTAGTGGATGGAGTTTCCCACTTATTTAGTATTATTGCATTAGATTGGGGGATCTTGTTATCTTTAGTGGAGGGGTTTTCCTACTTCGATCATTGTCGTGATCCAGTCCTGCTATTTCATGATACTTGTGACATGGTTACTTTACTCGTGTGGGTCGCTCCCCTCGAGTGCCACTCCGGAGTAGGCGATTGACACATCAGCCAGTGAGTGCCAGACAGTGAGTATCGGTCAGTGAGTACCGATTTGTGTGCAGATACTTGAGACAGTTTGAGCAGGCAGTGCTAGTGGTTACTGGTCCATCGATTGGGTCTATTCAGGCAGATAGTTTTACTGATGCATGCATTCGGTTATTCTTTTCGGTACTGCATTTAGAGGCATAGTAGTGGTAGCTTTCGTTTATCAGCAGTTTTTATAGCTTACCACCTTTCTTCTTCTTTTGCCTCTGGTAGACCTAGTGGGTGTGTCGGAGTTTGAGGCTTTTACCCACTAGGGGAGGCTACTGATTTTATAGTAGTTCTAACCCCCATTCTTGTTGTCTTTTCTTCCCACTTTGTTTTGCAGAGTCATCTGCGGGGACTTTTGGGCCATCAGCGGCAGATCGATGTAAGAGGATAGCGGACTAGATAGATAGTCCACCCGACAGTATGCTAGCTGAACTTTTGTTGTACCCTATCTTCTCAGACAGTGTATTTGTACCTTTATTTTTTTTGGTCTGGCTTTAGCCAGCTGTTTGTATATTTGTGGTGAGCCGGGAGAGACACTTGTATTTATTTACAGTTGTACTTTATTTTATTTCCAGCTTCAGTCTGAGATGTAGTAGTTTTAGTTCAGCTCTGTTTTTATGCTCTTTTATTATATCTCTTATATCTGAGCAGGTTACCGGTGCTTCGTGTACACGGAAAATACCGTGTGCACGGAAGATCTGTAGATGGGCCCGGGTTCTGGTTTACACCCGGGGCATGACAGAAAGACCAGCGGAGCAACGGTTCACAAAACCAACTCGATGACAAGAACCAAAGACGCAGAAGAGTCAAATGCAGAGGCCAAAGGCCGAAACCCGCAATGGCGACGTCACAACCGAACGGCCGCAGCCAAACTCGAGTCGGGAGCAGTCCACACGTCAGCTCCCGGACACACCAATGCTTCGAGCGGCAATCATAAAGCCAACGAACGAGACTGCTTGGTTGGAATTAGAAGCTCGTTCGAAGTCCCTGGAGACCACAGTAAGGCACAACCAACAAGCGCCCGAGGGGCGGGAAGAAACTGGAGGACGTGCCGAGAAAAAGCTCGACAAGATAGCCCAACGTGGGAGACGGCCGTTCGGGAATGACAAGGACTCCCGGTCGCCAATATCGGCTGAAACCGAAGCAGAGAAAAAGGAAACCAAGAATCTCGTTAAGCGGGACCTCGGAAAGGTGATCCTACGCAAGAGATGGGGCGACGAAGAAAACCCGACCCCATCCTCGACTAAAACGGGGCCCAGAGAAAAGCGGACCGAAGGTATGTCGGTCGACGAAGACTCGGACGAAATTTTCTTTCGTCCAGGTAACCAAGGAAGACTGGCTGAATAACGGCAAATGACTGGCCCTATGCCTGAATCAACTGGCATGGGAAGGGGCCAGTAGGCGAGGCCACATCGGGGCCTCAAAGGAATGGGTCGGCACAAGAAGCAGGAAGATTCAGTCATAGCACTAGAGACAACATCCAGGCCTCGTGGGTAAAGCCAGCACAAAAAATCGATGAAGGGGTGAAATCGGCTACCGAACCACCGGCTGAAGATCCGGCTAAAGAGGCCGAGGAAAACAGGATGACTCTAGGGATACGCCGATCGAGAGTGGCGGGGTTAAGGGTTCCCCAGTCAGAGCCCGATTGTACGAAAAAAGGTTTTCCCAACAGGAAAGGACCTTTCCGCATCAGCCAAGTAGTCGAAAGAAGACACTGGACTACTCAAGAAGTCAAGAAAAGATTAGCACGCATTGACGAATCTCTCGGGCGTGGAGCAAATATCCCGCCAAGATACGGGAAGATCGTGGGTATCGACATTTGTGATGAAAATTGGCTCAGTTTCGACAATCGCCCGAACGACACATCAGGGGATTGTCGAGGGGGTATTGTTGAGACGAGAATTTTCTGCCACGGGAAGAAGCGACACGTGGCATCAACCATCGGTTGAAAGGTATCAGCCGATGGGGGAGGCAGTCGACAAAGAGGACCAATGCCTCGTCCAGGATTAGCTTTGACTGCCACAATGTGTTTGACCGCCCCGAACAGTCGACGATGCAGGCAGAGTCGAAATCAACCTTCGGTCGATCAAGCTGAAAAAGAAGAGAACCGTACTTTATTTTAGGCTGGTCTTAGATGTGTAGCATGGCGCACGTCTCAACCGAAGAACGGCCCGCATCCCGAACTGGGCCAATTTCGGCCACATAAGGGCACAGGGCATGACAAAGGCTATAAGGCGCCAGCCGATAGGAGAACCGGCCGATAAGAGAAGCAACCGACAGGAGTGGCGGTCACCCAAGCAATCGTTGTCGCTCATATGAAGACGGATACCAGATCGCCTCAGTCAAGCAACGGAAGAGGCAAAGTCAAAGTCAAACCTCAGCGCTCAAGGCCGTAGAAGGAAAGATCTTGGAAGGAATGAAGGCGAGATTCATGCGTGAATCTCGTAACAAGGCCACAAAGCGGCAAGCGGCGTCCAGCGAAGGAAACGCCGAAGATCACGCTTTGTTATAACAATTAAGGGACTAACCCAAAAGGGCAAGCAACGGCCAGCGCCGGAAAGCGCCGAGAGTTACGCTTCAGGGCAACGATCAGGGGACGAACCTAGACGGAAATCGACCTCTATCCTATCGATTCAAAAGGGAGCCGTTAAGGACTTCACGCTGGTTCTCCCCAAATTGCGCCGATCATTCAAAATTCAAAATTGGCGCCTAATAACCTTGGTTCGAAACTGTATAAATAAGCGAACCATCGAAGAGATCGGGGTCCGGCAACCTCGTAAGCTCGGTACCACCCCAGCTCTTCATTTATCTAAGAGTAAACGTAACTTAACTCTTTTTTCTTCTTTTTTACTGCTTTCCTAGGAGTAGACTTAATTAATCCTTCTATCCCTTTTCCCACTTGTAACCCCTTCTTCTTTATCAATATAAAGTGTAAATCGGCCATTCGGTCGTGTCTTTATTTTGTTATTTTGCATTTAGAGTGTAAACCGACCCTTTGGTCGTTTCTTTATTTGCCCTTTTGCGCTTTAAAGTTATAATCGACTCATCCGTCGTACATTTACCCGAATCCAGTTCGACTCATTCAAATCGAAACCAGCGATCCCTCTCTAGCTCCGCGAACCCGCTTTGGCAGTTGCCGGTCGTTACGGTTGTGGGGAGTTACCAGAGGTGAACCCGGTCGAGCGGATCCCTCCTCGGCCTGATCGCTTGATTATTGGCACGCGACGCAGTTCGACACCTTCTGGAGGGTCACCTAGCAGGGTCCGATCGCGCGCAAGCCACATTTTGGCCCCAACAACCCCTTAGTCGACTGTTGGTCCGGCGCCGGGTCCCGACAAGCCTCGCCTTTACCCAAATTGGGGAAGACTAATCATCTCTTGACTTCTTCGGGCATGCCGAGGAAGAATTCACCCCATCCTTTGGGCGTCATCTCGGCATTGCATCGTGTGTAGAGCCGAGGGATGTTGTCCGCCGACGTCCCCTTCCCGGAGACTTAGATTTTAATGCCGGCTCTTTTCCCGTCGTCTCCACCATGTTTACCTACGGGAGAGGGGGATTTATTCTATTTTCATTTTTGTGGTCGGCAAATATAAGCCGACCCTTGTCGATCTCCTTTTGTATCTGCTTCTTAAAAGCGAAGCATTCGCCCGTCAGGTGGCTCCAGGAATGGTGCCACATGTAGTACTTCCGCCTTCGAAGCTCCTCATAGGGAGGTATCGACTGGCCCTTCTAGAGCTTGATTCGACCATCCTTATACGACCGATTGAATATCTGATCAGTTTTGAACGCGTCGAAAGTAAAAGCATTAGCCGACGCCTGAGTCTTGAACTCTCGGGTCTCACTTGGCTTGATCATCTGACATGTGTGGGGCTGGCAGTCGGGTATTAATTCGGCCGCGCACACTTCAGCCTCTTTGACCAGAGATTCGCCTTCGCTTGTCAGTGGCCGAATCACAGGCGCGACCTCTGTTTCAAAGGTTTTGCGAATTACTTCCTTCGCTCGGGGGTGGATGTTAGAGAGCTCCACTGTAGGTGTTGGGGCCGCCGATTGCCCCGGCGGAGGTGGCGGCCCATACTGGCCAGCCTATTTCTGAGGCGGTCCCTGTGGAGGGACCTGCCTGTCAATCCTGCCCCCAGCTCTCCCGGTGAGCCTAGTCTGAGGAACCGGAGCCCCCGGTTCTACTGGTGGAGGTGGCAGCACGTATTAACCAGCCTGTTGTTGAAGAGGTCCCTACGAGGGGACCTGCCCGCTGATCCTGCTCCCAGCTTGAGGCTGGGTGAACGGCGGTGGGGGAGGAAGAGGAACCCCCCAGTAATTTTCTTGTTGACAGCTAATGTTCTGCCTCATCTGTCCCGTTCCCATCTGGTTCGGAAACTCTTGTAGCTGTATTGGCCCTAGTGATTGTGCCGTTGTGGGGTCGCGACCTGCTGTACCGCCATCGTTGCTGCTACCGTCAGAATCATCCGTGTCAGCACTAGCGGTAGTAGAGCTGGTGGAGATCCCGATGGACCTTCGTAGAACGGTCCATTTCAGGCTAAAAATTGCCCGAGCCGGGAAACACTCGCGTCTGAGGCCGTGATGTCGGCCATCGCGTCCAAGGCTCGGGCTCTCCTTTCGAGAGACAGCTGGGTTCGTTCGAGAGATCTAATTATTCGGGCCATTTGCCGAATAATTCTGACAGGGTCGGTTCGGGTGGTAAATAACCCGCGTGACCGGCGCTGCTGGCATAGAGGCCTAGAGGGTCTATTAGTTGTCACCATTTTGTATTTGAGTGAACTATGTATTGTGAGGAAAATGATGTAAAATGTAATATTTGTTTAAATACAAGTCGAGAGAGAAAATGTATTAAATTTTATATTGTGGTTCACTCATGTTATTACTTTTATTTGCATGTTTAAACTTATTATTTAATGAATGAAAGTTTTTAGTTAGTAATGATTTTTACTCTGATATTATTCCTCGTCATACACTTGTTTGTATTGATTTGGATGTGACCGTTCCTTTCGGATATAAAGAGGTCATGCCCGATTGGGGGTTTTGTTGGCGTGCCCGAATTGTCCAAATTAACGGTCTTGGGGCGTGACATCAATTACAATTAATATATTCTAGAAAATGCGATAAATCTATTTAGAAAAGCAGTAAAGATATGAAAAAGTAAGAGGGTGGTCCTGGCTTATGGGATTGTAAGACAACTTTCTCTTCGATGGTTCGGGAATTTATACACCCCCCGAACCATGTGAATAGGCGCCGATTTCAAATATCGGCGGGATTTGGGGGAATTCACCGTGAAACCCTCTACTACTTCCTTTTGAGTCGAAACTTCCTCAAATAGGACAATAATCGTTTTTTCGTCCGAGTTCATCCCCTATTAGCGCGCTGGAACGTGATCTTCGGCGCTTTCCAATGCTAGACATCGCTTGCCGTTCCGGAGTCAGTTACGAGATTCGCGCCCCAAATCTAGTACCCTTCCTTTCAAGAGCCTTCATTTTCCAGCTTGATCAGCCAAAGGCTGACTCTGACTCCGTCTTCTTCGTCGCTTGACTGGGATGGTCTGGCCTTCGTCTTAAGTCGATGTCGATTCCGGATGAGGCGACGATCTCCTTGTTTCGATTGCTTTTCCTATCGGCTGATGTCTCTAGCCGATGGTAGACGCCACGTGTCACTCCTTCAAGTGGTGAAAAATTTTGGTCTCAACATTTAGAGGATTTGACATCAAACATAGAGTATCCCGACCAAATACGAAAGTCTCACAACAATTCTTATAAGAGGTTGGTAAAGAACATAATAATAAAAGGGCTTCATCCTCCTCCTCGGTTTTGACGTCTATCAAGCGGAGATCCATAATAATAGAAGTAAATTCATCTAAATACTATTTAATATAGTTACCTTCAGCCATGCGCAATATGAAGAGACGTTGCTTTAAATATAACTTGTTGGAGATTTTGTCATATAGAGAGACTCCAACTTAAGCCATAGCCCTGGAGCGGTCTTTTCATCAAAAACCTCGCGCAATATCTCATTGGATAAACATAATTGTATTGCTGTAAGAGCTTTTTCATCGATCTCCTCCTGCTCCGTCGTCAATAAATCAGAAATCTTTTCTTTTCCCAACAGTGCCTTTTGTAAACCTTGTTGCGTTAGTATAGCATGCATCTTGACGTGTTATAATGCAAAACTGTTGGTCCTACCAAAATTTTGGATCTCGAACTTCGTCGTCATCTTAATCCTCAATCATCAAGAGAATAGAAGGCTCTGACACTAATTTGTTAAATCAAAATAGCAAAAAATAGATTCAAAAAAAAATAATGTAAAAAAATAAAAGAACACATTAAAATTTACGTAGTTCGACCACCGGTCTACGTCCATGAATAAAAACGGAGTAAAATTTTTTATTAATGTCGAAACTAAAATACAAAAATTAAATCTCTCAAAAGAACGAAAGATCTAATTAAATCCAAACCCGAAATTCACATATGTGTGGAAACTCCAACATAAAGGGTCGGTTGCTTAATTGATTGAGCATGCCTCTAATTTGAAACCCGATGTCGTTAACATAACCTTATATCTCAACAGTACTTGGTTGCTTAATTAATTAGAGATGCATGTCGCTAATTGTCTTCCTCCTTGGTTGGTTGCCTTAATTAATTTTAAATCTTAGTTAATTAAAATTACAGCATCAATAAAGTGACCGGATATAATTTATATAATATATGTCTCTAAATTAAAATCTAATTAAAATTTATAGTCTAATTAAATTTCTAATTAAATTTTATTTATACCCAATAATCTAAATTTTATATTATTTTAATTTAATTAAAATTTAATTTTTATTTTGATAAATATAAAATTAAATCGAAATATAACAAATACCCTAGTAAAATCTGTTATCCAAATATAGATCTACTAGAAAATAATTTAGAATTAGTCTTGTACCATATTACCAGTAAAAGACCGATCTAATAAGAACTAATTTAGAATTAGTCTTAACAAAAACCAATCCTCTTTTTCCTAAACCATGTGATACTAATGTGTGCATAATATGATATAATATATCATTCTCTTACCACAAACATTAATGGGGGCCTCCAATTCAAGGAGGCTGGGCTGGCTGAGGAAGATCTCCTTGGCGGCGACGCAGAGGCTGCGAATCTCGGCCTCGCTGAGCTGAACTTTCTTCCCAGTGCCCTTGTTCTTCTTCCCTTCCAGCAGCCTCTCTATCAGATCATCCAACCCACTCCCGTCCATTGTATATCTATGTTTCTTCTTAAAATGTTAACTCCAAAGATAAAAAATATTGAAATAAAGAGAATTTTAACCAATTTCCCCTTTGTTTTTTTTCTTTTCACATTACAAGAGAATAATAATAATAAAAATAATAATAATAATAATAATAAGAAAAGAAGGGAAGTTGAGAATGAAGAGAGAAAGGGAGAGAGGAGAGGAGAGGAGAGGGAGGCAATGAAGGGAAACCGGAGGTTGAGGGGCATCAAGTGGTCAGAAATGGGGAGGTGGAAGGGCGTTTCCCCGCGCTTCGTGCGCACGTGCCACGCCAGCTTTGTAGATGACGTGGCATCCGTGTAACGTGGGCATCGGTCTTTGACATTTTTTCTAAGACAGCTTATAATATTTTCGCTAGGCTTGCTCACCATCATGCCTTTCTTAAAAAATAAAGTATAAAAATTAATTTATATAATTTAATATACTCACTAAAAGACTGTTCAGTTATTGTGGTGATTGGTCAGCTTTTATTGTATGCCGATCAAATAATACAGGGCAACGTTTGCAAAAGAATTTTCAAATTACAAATAGTTGCTTTTTATTTTTTTTTAGGATTAATTTTTCTTTCTAAATATATTAATTAGTAGATATAATTGATAGTTTGATAATAAAATAAAATCAAATATATATTAATATTCAGAATTACAAATAAAATTATAAAATAACTTAAAGAGCATGATAGAGAATTTTTTTTTAATAAAAAAACGAAAGTAAAAAATTCGATTGCAATACGAACCAACCGAACTAGACAATTTGATTTTTCCTTCTATCTCAAACACTCCCGTATAGTGTGAAATTAATAAAAATTCTTATAAGAATATATTTGAGAAGGTGGCAGTGCCAATACCACTACATCAAAAATAATTTTTGATGGTAGTTTTTTAATGACTTTTATAAAAAAAAGTCAGCATAATTATTAATGATATTTTTAAATAAATATTCTTAATAAAATTTATTTTAAATATTTATTTTATTTTTTAAAAAAATTAGTCTGTTATTTGAAAATTTCACAAGAAAACTGCGAATTTTTCGCCACTACCTTTCATTTCGCGCACAAGAAAATAAAAAAATGAAAAGAAAAAGAAATCCTAGGTTGCACAGATGACCTCTCTCATCCCTTTCCCTTGCTCTTCTTCTCTTCTCTTCTCTTCTCTTCTCTTCTCTGCCCCAGTGTAGATACAACTTTTTTGAGGAGATGGTCGTCCCCTCCCACTCCCTACCTTGCCCAACTCCTCCTCCGACCCCCCCCCCTTCCCGGGACGGGGACCCGGACGTGACCCTCTCCGCCTAGGCCTACCTATTGAGGTGGATCCACGCGCTCTGCTCCGCCGCCGACCCAGATTCCGATCCCGATCCCGATCCCGATCCTGACCCCTACCCCGACGAGGACTACGCCTCCTCGACAGGCTCCGCCTCTGCGGCTACCGCCCCGACGGCCCCGACCTCGCCGCCGTTCTCCGAGCCCTTTACTTCCTCGGCCGCTCCGCCGAAGCCCACCACCACCTCCTCCTCCACCTCTGCCACGCCCCCTCCCCCCCTCCCCCTTCCCCTTCCCCTTCCCCTCCACGCCCATCGCCTCCTCCTCGAGATGTGCTCCAGGGCCACCCCCCGATGCTGTCTCCTACACAACCCTCCTCGATGGCTAAACCCGCCTCGGCGATGCCGTTGCTGCTTGCCGCCTGCTCTACGAGATGTCCACCACACCGTCCTCATGAAGGCCCTCCTTCGCAGCTGTCGTCTTGAGGAGGGCCGATAACTGATGCTTCGCCTCTGGCCGACGATGGAGCACTAGCAACGCCTGCCATACGATGGAGAAGAAGACCCCTCCGCCTACACTGCTTTCGCCATCCTCGTCGAGTGCATGTGCCGAGAAGAACTGTTCCGTGAGGTCTTCCGCATCACCGAGGAGATGCCGCAGGGGAAGAGCGTCGCCTAGGAGTGAACAATATATTTCTGGCCGCGCTGCGCATGGTGAACAATCCTAGCCGCCTTCCCTGCGGCCACCTCTACTACTATGACTGCATCCTCCCCTGGCTCTCCCCTATCTTTGATTTGCGGTAACGTTTTCTTGTCGGAAATATAATGTACGTCGATCTTACTGATGTTCATATCGCCGAGTTATAGGCTATTTGGATCTCGAGTTAAAATTCTTGCCACATGGTACATTCAATGATTTAATGGCTGTAGTATGAGGTTGTGTTGAGCATTTGTCCACATGGTACATACAATGCATACTAGGGACAAATTTAGTTGTGTTGGCATATTTTGATATAATTTTTATTCTCTTTATATATTTCGTATCAAAATTTGGTATGTTATTAATATATTTTTTACCAAATTTTGGTACTCTTAATTTATTTGGTATCAAATTTTGGTACTCTATTAATGTAATTATTTACTAATTTAGATAATAGGCTATGCCAACTGTAATTATGAAGTGTACTCATTTATTTTTGGTTAATCTTAATATTTTCATGTATTCTATATTTTCATGTATTATAACCGACAATTTTGTTCTTTTAAATATGATGTTTATTTTTTTAATTGTAGTGTAAATATCTGTATAAGACTCATTCAAAGTCTGTTGATCTTTATGCATTAATACTATATTAGTTGATGTATTTTCTAGCAGAGCTATGAAATATTTTTCAATCTACTAATTTGACTGAAATCTTTTGAGTTTCAACACTTTGGGATATAAACATGATGTCGCCTCGAACTTTTAGGAGATTGTATTTCGAATATTAAACTTGAATATGCTTCATAATTAGGCCTTGATTGCGTGATTTATGAACCTTAGGTTCTTTATTTTTGGTGGATCTTAGGTTCATTTGGTTTATTCGTTCTTACACATATAGTAACCTTGTTTCAATCACGTTTCGTGAACAATCGTTGAACCCCTTGAGAACATGGGATGGCCGTGAGGATCAATATAAATTAAGGACTTACATGGCCTAATTGCAGAACTTTCGAAGTTTATAGACCTAAATGGAGAACTAAAGTATCATCACTGCATTTTCCCTTTAGGAAGTAAAATATCTGTATAAGACTTGTATTGTGTTTACATGTATTTAAAGGCATATTGTTGATTACATGTATTTAAAGGCATATTGTTGATTGATATTTGTACTATGCATTTGACTTTTGAATCGGTTTATAGATCCTGTACCTGTTGAGACCAGATTTTTTCTGCCACAGGAGGGAGTGACACGTGGCGTCAACCATCGGTTGAAAGACACCAGCCGACCGGAATTAGAGTCAACAATGAGGGACTAGCATCTCGATTGAGACTAGCCCCGAGTACAGAAGCATGCAGCATGCGACATGCTATCGGGTGGAAGCGTCGGCCGATAGGAGAAGTAGCCGGCACAAAGATTATCACACTGTCTAGGGTCGATTACGGTTGAAGGACGGTAGTCGACCGCCCCGATCAGACAACAAAGCAGGCGGAGTCGGAATAAACCTTCGGTTGATCAAGCCGAAGAAGGAAAGACCCACATCTTGTTTTAGACCGGTCTTAGGCGTGTAACAGTGTGGTACGAGGCGTACCAGCCGACGGAAGGACGGGGCAGCCGAAGAGGGGTCTGCGATGAATGCCATCGACTGAAGGCGCCGGGAGAATCAGCCGACAAGAGAAGCGGTCGACAAGGGAAATATCGTCTCATCTAGGATCATCTCTCGACCGAAGAAAGACACCAGACCGCCTCAATCAAGCGACGGAGGAGGCAAAGTCAAGGTCAATCCTCAGCTGCTCGAAACCGCATAAAGAAGGATCTTGAACGGAAGGAGTGCGGGATTTGGGCACGAATCTCGCAGTTGACCCGGAACGACAAGCGGCGTCTTTAGTGCACCGATTTCCGCGAAATAGCGAAACTCATCAAAAATACTTGTAACACATTTCAAATGTAATTACAAGTGAATTGGAAGCATTTCAAATCAATGCAAAAGTCGTTGAGTCGAAAAGTGAGTTGGAGTAGAGAATTTGAAGCTTCAAGTTGTGAAGCCTAATTCCTTGTTCGTCGATTTCCGCAAAATGGCGAAATACGGCGAAAAGACCTGTAACATATTTTAAATATGATTACAGTCGAGTTCGGTGCGTTTCGGACCGACGCGAAGAGCATCGGGTCGAAAAGTGAGTTGAAGCTCAAGGACTTAGCGAAATTCTAAAATTTTGATTTTTGTTATCGGTAAGCATTTTCGAGGCCCTATCTCGAGGACTTGGAGTAGTAAAAAAATTAAAAAATAATCGTGGGGTGTCTCAGAAAAGTTTGCTGATAAAAAAGGATGAAGTGTCGGGGTGAGAGATTAAAAGAAAATAGGAGAACGAAGAGGAGCAAAATGATTGAAGAATTCTGAAACTGCAGTTTGCTGATGCAGTTTTATCGGCAAGCTTTTTCGGGGCCCTATTTTGAGGGCTTAGAGCAACCCAAAAATTAAAAAAAGCGTGAGGAGTTTAAGAAAAATTTATAGAATAAAGGGGAGAAGAAAAATTGTAATTTCGATTTTCCAGTTGGCAGCAAAACGCGGAGGAAAAGGGGTTCCCGAATTTTGCTCTCTGCATGAATACATTGCCTTTTGTAGAGGTCAAATTGGGAAAAAGTGTGGTAAGTTGGGGCATTTTAGTAAAATCATTCCCCCCCCCCCCCCCTCCCCTCCCCCAACCACCCACTTGCAGAAATTAAATTCTCTCTCTCTCTCCCTCTTGAATACACCACCAACCTCTCTCTCTCTCTCTCTCTCTCTCTCTCTCTCTCTCTGCTGGAGCAGGAAAGAAGAAAGAAGAATAAAAGGGAGAAGAAGAAAGAAAGTGTAGGTTTATGGATCCCCAAGGATCTAAATAGGTTCTATCAAACACCTAGAGGGGGGGTGAATAGGTGCAATATCGAAAATACCAATCTCAGTGCAATTTTAAAATAAATGCGAAAAATAAAAACAGCACACCGAGATTTACGTGGAAAACACCATCACAGGAGTAAAAATCACGGGACCAACACGCAATAACAATCCACTAAGAATTTGAAAGATAACAAGGTGATTACCGACTCCACGGACTCCAACCCCACCTTCAACTTCTCCGGATCTTGCGCTCACCGACTGCAGGTCCAATGCACACATCCGAATGCACGAACGCCACTCGAATCCACGAGCAACACGTTTCGAATCCACGAAACGCCTTCAACACATCGAATCTACGATGCCACGTCAACTCCTTGACGCAAACTTAGTATAGGCTTCGATGGTGATCCTTTGCTTAGAATATCATTAGAGAACTATGGATGAAATCTCTAAGCAAAGATTAGATCAATTCGACAAAAAGCATCTCATTGAAGAACCGTCGAATTGACCTAAAAGAGGCTAAAAAGATGAACGATAAAAATCTAGCCTCTAGAATTGCTCTCAAGTGTTTCTGAATTGGTCGATCGTTCTTGAGAAACCCTAAGTATCTATTTATAACATTTGGAAATCAATCAAAGTCGGTTTAGCATTCTTATCACGACATGACATTGCGTACCGGTACTAAATAGTAGGTTCCGGTACTTAATGACGCAACAGACAGATTTTCTTATTGCGTTTCGGTACTCAAAGTTGGGTTCCGGTACTCAATGTAAATTCCAGAAAATCTTGTGTCGGGTTTTGTGTTACGACTTTTATGTTGGCATATTTCGTGATTTGAGTCGGAGTCTTAATCGAAGTTCCGGTACTCAAAGTTGGGTTCCAGTACTTAATCCAGACACAGAGAATTAATCGAGATAATCGATAAATTATAGAAAAATCCACAAATATAGGGAAGAAAGGAAAACACTATATTACCAAATTCATGTTTTTTCATCTATACTAGACTTTTGAGATGAGCTCGTCAGGGAAAGCTATATTACCAAATTCATGTTTTTTCATCTCTATTGTTCAATTTGATTCTAGGATTTCCAAACTCCTATTTTTCGTATAATCAAATTGAATAATATTTAGATGGTATTTCTTTATCTATCTTTGATCTAAGTATTCAGAGGATCATCACCAAACAAAACATCGATTTAACCATAAATCAGCGCGAGGATTCGCGTGGCCTTGTGGATTCAAGGTGCTATCGCTCTCGTGGATTCGGAGCGAGGCGCGTTCGTGTGATTGAGACGTGTCGCATTGGTGAAGACCGTGGATTCGGTTGGACGTCGTGGTTTCGATTCAACCTTTTCCATACGCTCCTAGTTGATCTTCTCCGCTCGCTCCGAACGCTCCTCGAATCCACGAATTGCGTCCCAACGCCGAATCCACGACGCTCAACGTCGAATCCACGATGTCCAACCGAATCCACGGTCCTCACCAATGCGACATGTCTCGATCACATGAACGCGCCTCACTCCGAATCCACGAGAGCGGTAGCACCTTGAATCCACAAGGCCACGCGAATCCTCGCGCCGATTCTTGATAAAATCGTTGTTTTGTTTGGTGATGATTCTCCGAATACTTAGATCAAAGATAGATAAGGTAATACCATCTAAGTATTTTTCAATTTGATTCTACAAAAATAGGAGCTTGGAAACCCTAGAATCAAATTGAACAATATAGATGAAGAAACATGAATTTAATCGTGTTTTCCTTTCTTCTTTATATTTGTGGATTTTTCTATAATTTATCGATTATCTCGATTAATTCTCCGTCCTTTTTCGGATTACCCTAAAAGATGAAATTAGGGTTTATTTATAGGTTAGAAACTTTTGGAAAGAGATAAGCATAAAAAACTGACTTAACAGAATTTTTCCCGCACGGCGGTCCGGACTGGATTTGGCTGATCCGGACTGTCGTTTTTTTTCAGCAATTTTCTTGAAAAAACAGTTCGGGGTCCGGACTGGAATTTTCTGATCCGGACTGTTTATGCGATTTCAGCAAACACATAGTTCGGGGTCCGGACTGAAACAGGGGAGGTCCGGACTGGAATTCCGCATGAACTAAACTATGTTCGGGGTCCGGACTGGAATGGTCTGATCCGGATCCTGAACATCCAACTTGCCCAGTTTTTGATTTTTATGCAATGAAAACTTATCCAAGTGTTTCTAAACTACACAAATGTATTCGGATCACCAAAAATATTTAGTTAAACGTATCTGATCATTCCGAATCCATTCTTCTTGAGATTGGTGTAATTGATCCACAATTCTCCATCTTCAATCTTCAAGACTTATACCACTTCACGAAATACGCCAAAATAAAATCCTTAACAATCTCCCCCTTTGGCGGTTTCGTGACAAAACAAAATCCACTTAAGAAAATCAAAAAGATATTTTTGTTGCTATTACCATACAACAAAAATTTACAAGTATGATCCGAATAAAAATGAATACAAGAGATAAACTCCTAAAACAGACTCTAGACTTAGACGTTTGTACTCTCTACAAAAGAAATAATTTTTGACAAAAAAAATCGTTAGATACCTCAAGAATTCAAATATTCAATAAACAGTAAGAGAGATAGAGTTTATACTCGCAATGACATTAATTATCAGATATGTATGAAAATTTAGCAAACAAAGATTCACATATCCCTAATCATTAAAATCCAAATGTCATGTCAAAATAATTAACAAGTTAACAAATATGTCAGTTATCAAGCAACTTGTTAGTAATATTACATGCCCAAATAATTAGTCAAATAGTTAGTCGGGGCATGCATCCAACTTACCTTCAAAGTTCTCAAAGTTCATCAAGTTTCTCAAAACTTTCAAGTTCAATGTCTACTATGTCTCTCCCTCCCCCTTTTTGTCACAAAAATTAGCCAAAGCTAAAAAGAAGGAAGTGTAAAGTTCTCAAAGATTAAGACCTGCAAGAGAAGACATTAAAACAAAATGTTCAATCTAGATCTGACCTGTTCGAGCTGCTACAATCCAATTTGTTTAAAATTCTCTTGAGCAGTCTTGATATTCTTTAACATTTTTTTTTCATCTGTTGTTGTCCAGAAGTGATACGTTGTATGTCAATGGACATTTTTTCCTGTTCTACAGACAATCTCCTCTGTTCTTGTCGGATGGAGGACATAGATATATCATCCTCTGTCGTGTCTTTCCTAGAGGTCGAAGGAGGTAGCGAGGATGCAGATGGTGCATTTCTACATTCAATCCATGAAGATTCTCTAGGAAGAGATTGTTCTCTGGCGAAGGGTTCATTAATGTGAATTCCACTGCCCCCTGGACTATTTCGTCTAGCATATTGCTTGGTCATTGAGTAAGACTTCATCGGCTTTTTATTCTTTAAAGCGAACATGTCTTCTTCATCAACAATCTGTTGTATTTCTCTGCAAATTTCTTCCCAATCTTCGTCGTCTGATTTTGAATCATTTTGAAGGACATTCTTCGTCTCTTCCTGACTTGTTTTATCTTGCTTCTTTTTAATTGACGCTCGTGTGCCAACCATTGCGACAACAAGCACAAGAGAGTTTTAAAAGGAAGTCACTTGTGAGCAAGAACTCAAAGAACATGAAAAATTGTTTAATTTCCAAAAATTTGAAAAATCTTACCCAAACAATCCTTATCATGTAGAGAGACTAGGAATCAAGTTAGTTTTGCAAAAAGAATTTTATAAATAGATCAATCACATGATTTTCGAAAATTCCCAAATTTTGTCATAAAATCGAATTTTTAGAAATTGAAGCTCAAAAATTCGTTAATCAAATGAATATAAAGCATAGGAACAAATCTAAGGTGTCCAGAGTTCTTATTTCAAAAGAATTTTGATAAAAAACAATGCAAAATTGAAGATTAGCCATGAAATCCTTCACGTATTGATGAACAAAAGTAAAAACAGTGAATAAATCAAGTTTTGATCAAAAGAACTTACTTGGATCGGGTGAAAACAGATTGCAAAAGATCAAAAACTTCTTGATTCTAGAGAGAGAAACTCTAGGAGGCTAAAAATAAAAGTTTAGAAAAGAATAGAAATCAAACGATCCTTCGTTTCTATTAAAACCTAGCCGCGGTCCGGATCGGGTTGGAGGTCAGTCCGGATCGGCTTCGCACAGGAAATCCCATCGCTCGGGATCCGGACTGAGTCCATCCAATCCGGACTGCCTGTAACTTTTTCTCCAGAAAAATTTGTAAAAATTTTAGAAAATTCAGAAAAAGTATGTAAGCATTTTTGCATATCAACTTTAAACAAAAAGTATTGTTTCACATCAAAAGAAATAGATTATGCTAAATCTATCATTAATACTCAAATAATGAAACGGAAATTTATAAAAGTTATATTCTCTAAAGTTGAGCAAGTTCAAAACATCAATCACGATCTAATGAGTAATGTATTTATCAAATCATCAATTGAATAAAGAAAATGAAGACACAAAGATCGATAGATGTTTGACATCCCAAATAAATTAGATAATTTATCTAGTCAATATATTTTAGGGAGTGGCTCTTTGAGCATTTTTCAATTTGAAATCCCTCCTTATACCAACCTTGGAATTCGACAAAGTCAAGTATTCCAAAAAGTATTTTATCTAATAAACAAGAAACACCATGCTTGTTAAACATGTGGTAGCTGCACACAGTACTCGGACGACCGAGGTGGTAGCTCTTTCCTCCATGTGGTGGTAGTTTTCACACTCCACCAGGGATGTAATTCTTTTCACATCTTTTGAGCATGAAACTTTAAACAATACTCCCCCTCAATTGGCTATCAATTATGTAAAATATTAAGTACTCAACCAACCATTGATTTCATGTTCATACTTAACTCAATTATCAAATAAGATAAAAACTATATCAAGAGATTATTGAGAGAGGAATTGACTTTTATCAATTAAAGATAAAATAATTGATATAAATGATCATTGTATCAAATGTATTATAATGATATTCAAATCATAATAGATTTTTCAAAATATGAAAAGATGCAATTAAAGTCAATTTAACAAATGCTCAGTTAATGTTCTATATACAAACACAAAACACAAAACAAAACCTAACCTAAGCAATGGTTCAAAATTTGTTATTTCAATGAAAGCATTCCTATTGCTTTTCGCAAATGAATAAAACGTTTTTGATCCAAAGGTTTTGTCAAAATATCGGCTAATTGATTTTCAGTTGAAACATAAGAGATTTGTAAAGTACTTGATTCAACTAGCTCTCTAAGAAAGTGATATCTAAGTTCTATGTGTTTTGTTTCTGAGTGCAACACAGGTTTTTTGAAATGTTAATGGCACTAGTGTTGTCACAAAGTATTGTTACCGAAGTCGCCGGGATGCGGAAGTCACTCAATACACTCTTCATCCAAATCAATTGAGTTGCACAACTTTTCGCTGAAATGTATTCCGCTTCGACAGTAGAGAGAGCAATGCAGTTTTGCTTCTTACTGTGCCATGCAACAAGACAATGGCTAAGGTAAAAGCATGCACCACTCGTGCTCTTCCGATCATCCACTGATCCAGCCCAATCGGCATCCGAATATCCTATTATATCGAGAGATGTGCCCATAGGATACCAAATTTCGAAATTTAACGTACCTTTGATGTACCGGATGATCCGTTTCACCGCTTTCAGGTGAATTTCCTTCGGTGCTGATTGATATCTCGCACAAATCCCAACACTGAAGGCAATGTCCGGGCGACTAGCCGTAAGGTAAAGTAGACTTCCAATCATGCTTCGGTAGAGTTTCTCGTCTACATTTTCTCCGTGAGATTCACTTCCAAGTCCCTTATTGCTAGTTCCCATTGGAGTCGGAAAGTCTTTAGAATTTTCTAATCCAAATTTCTTGACCAACTCCTTGCATACTTGGATTGACACAAATGAATGCCTTCTTCAGTTTGTTTAACTTGCAATCCAAGAAAATATGTCAACTCGCCCATCATGGACATCTCAAATTCGCTTTCCATGGTTTCGGCGAATTTTGAAGCATCATTATTCTCTTGTAGCACCAAACACAATGTCATCGACATAGATTTGTGCTACAATGAAATTGTCTTGATAATGCTTCACAAAGAGAGTCTGATCGGCTCCCCCTCGAGTATAGCCCTTTTCCAAAAGGTGCTTTGTCAACCTTTCGTACCATGCTCGCGGTGCTTGTTTTAGACCGTAAAGAGCCTTTTTCAATCGAAAAACATGGTTAGGTAGTTTATGATCAACAAAACCTTTCGGTTGAGCAACATAAACTTCTTCATTTAGAAAACCATTTAAAAACGCGCTCTTAACGTCCATTTGAAAAAGTTTTATTTTGAAATGACAAGCAATAGCAAATAAGATACGAATCGACTCGAGACGGGCTACCGGGGCGAAAGTTTCATCAAAGTCTATACCTTCAACTTGTGAATAGCCCTGAGCAACTAACCGTGCTTTGTTCCCGAATAACGGTACCTTCTTCATTTTTCTTGTTCTTGAAAATTCATTTTGTACCGATGATGTTTTGTTGCTTTGGGGGCTTCGTTAATTCCCAGACTTTGTTCCTTTCAAATTGATTGACCTTTTCTTGCATTGTTTCAATCCAATAGTCGTGCTGAAGAGGTTCATCAATATTCCTTGGTTCTACCATGGAGACGTAGCATGCGACTCCACATTCCAATTGTCTTCGAGTTCTTACTCCTTGAGAATCTCCAATGATGTTTGATTCCGGATGGTCCTTGGAGATTCGAAGCGTTTGAGATAACGGAGTACTCGGGAGAATTTGTGATGATTCCTGCACATTAGATGAACTAGAAGAAATATGAGATGCATCAAAATTTTCAGAAGAACTATTATGCGAAGATGCAATATTATTAGCAGCAGATTCATCATCAAGAGACATATCAAGAATAGATTTATCAGAAGACAAATGAGAAGCTTCATCTACTTTAACATTAATTGATTCTATCATCTTCTTCGATTCAAGATTGTATACTCGATATGCTCTACTATTTGTAGAATAATCCATAAAAATTCCTTCATCACTTCGAGAGTCGAATTTTTCAAAATTTTCTCGATCGCGTAAAATGTAACAGCGACTCCGGAAGATACGAAAATACTTGATATTAGCTTTTCTACTAAACCATAGCTCATATGGGGTAGTCAAAGTATCCGGGCGTAAATAGATGCGATTGATTACATAGATCGCGGTGTTAATTGCTTCAGCCCAAAAGTATAAAGGGAGTTTCCGGCTATGAAGCATAACACGCGCCATCTCTTGAACAACTCTATTTTTGCACTCGACTACACCGTTTTGCTGCGGTGTATAAGGTGCAGAGAATTCATGTTTTATGTCATTTGAAGTGCAAAAATTAATGAATTTTGAATTGATAAATTCTCCACCTCTATCACTGCGAACACGGACAATCTTTTCATTTTTCTCAATCATAATACGATAACATATATCATGAAAAGAGTCAAAAGTATCCGCGTTCTCTTTTAAAAATTCTACCTAAGAATATCTAGAGAAATCATCAACCATAAGAAAATATATCATTTTCCACCCAAACTAGGTTGACGAGTTGGCCCCATTAAATCCATATGCAATAATTCTAAGGGGGCGTTTGGATCGGGTTATGTAAGATTACTGAGTATTTCAACATACCCCAACATGTTGCATTTCTGAACGAGATTACTGCTGATGCTGCATTAATGCGTTTGGAATAAATCGGTAATGTAATGCTAAATTACAGTGCTTATAGCATTATTACGTTTGGTCAACCTTTAAAACTCAGTAATCATGATAGAAATGTATATCTTTTTTCAAAATTATCCTTTTGATATTTTACACCACCAAAACTTAAAATTTAAATTACACTGAAAAATATTAATTTCTATCGTTAAAAATAAATAAAAAATAGGCTATAATAATAATAAAAAATTATAAAATAACAAATAAATTTCATGTTAGAAGTTATATTTAAAGAGAATTAATAACTAAACATCACATAAGACATAATATCAAATACATAATTTTCAAGTCTAACATCAAACAATGGCATTACCAAGTTAAATATAAACAAAGCAACATATGGAATAAATATTTCATAGAGTCGAAACCTCTACACATCATAATACCATACAAAAGTAGAGGTTATATTATAAAAGTTTAAAAGTTCTTGTCCCCAAAAAAGACAATCCAAAAAGGTCTAACCCAACTAGTCCAACACAAATAACACAATTTCTTCAATCACGTCCACCCAACACACGAAAAATATATTGCTTTCTATAATGATCGGGCATGTAGTAAAATGTATCTAATTTTGTAGAGTCAGCCATTAGAATTTCAGTGGATCTGTTACGGTTTTTTGTGTTGGCATATTTCGTGAGTCAAGTCGGTGAGTTGAGTTGGAGTCTTGAAGTGATCAAATTGTCAATCAGCAATCGAAGACTTAGAGAAGATTCAACAAGAGCTCAAGTTGACACTCAGTGTTTTGAGTCTTGAAGATTGAAGTTAAAGAATTATGGATCATATACATCAATCTCAAGGAAAATGGATTCGGAATGATCAGGTACGTTTAACTAAATAATTTTGGTGATCCGAATACATTTGTGTAGTTTAGAAACACTTGGATAAGTTTTCATTGCATAAAAATCAAAAACTCGACAAGTTGGATGTTCAGGATCCGGATCAGACCAATCCAGTCCGGACCCCGAACATAGTTTAGTTCATGCGGAATTTCAGTCCTGAACCAGTCCGGACCGCTTCCGGATCAGCCAAATCCAGTCCGGACCCCGAACTGTTTTTTTAGGAAATTCTCTGAAAAAAGACGACAGTCCTGAACCAGTCCGGACCATTGTGCGGGAAAAATTCTGTTAAGTCAGTTTTTGATGCTTATCTCTTTCCAAAGATTTCTAACCTATAAATAGACACTTAGGGTTTCTCAAGAGATACCGACTAATTCATAAAACACTTGAGAGCAATCCTAGAGGCTAGGTTTTTATCGTTCATCTTTTAGCCTCTTTTAGGTCAATTCGACGGTTCTTTCTATCACGCCCCGAGTGTAAACCAGAACTCGGGCTCGTCTACAGATCCGCCGTGCACACGAAATTTTCCGCATACACGAAGCGTCGGTAACCTGCTCAGATAAATCAGATACCAAAATAGAGCAATAAAACAGAGCTGAACAGAAAATACTACATTTCTGATTGAACTGGAAGTAAAAATACAAGTATCAGTAAAATAAAGTACAAGTCTCTCTCCCAGCTCACCACAAAATACAACCAGCTGGCTAAAGCCAGACCCCAAAAGTACAACCGTCTGAGATAGGATACATAAGAGGTGCAAGTCTAGCTAACTCACTGTCGGGTCCACTGTCTAGCTACTCTGCCGTCCTCTCTCCTCGACCCGCCGCTGTATGTCCAACAGCACCCGCAGAAGGCTCTGCAAAATAAAGGAGAAGGAAAGAAAAAGAAGAATGGGGGTGAGAACTACTAGTAAACCAGTAGCCTCCCCTAGTGGGTAAAACCTCAAACTCTGACACACCCACTAGGTCTACCAGAGGCAAAAAGGAAAGGAGTATGGTAAGCAATGATGACTGCTGAAGAAAGGAAACTACCGCTACTATGCCTCTAAGATACAGTCCTAGACTGGAATAACCGTACGCAACAGTAACCAACCATCCCAGATGGACCCAATCTGTACCGTCCTCATCATCGGGCAAGTAAGCCGCGCCGATGTGATAGCAAAACTGTCCATAACTGCCTGGCCCCGGCCTCCGGAGGGGAACTCGAGGGGAGCGACCCACTCGAGGAAAGTACCACCGGGCAATAACCGCGCCGGTATAATCATCATCAAAAGCAGGACTAGATCACAACTGTAAAGCCCCCAGTGGAACACACCCCTCCACTAAAAGAAACACAGATCCCCCAATCCGATGCATAAATGAACATCCGGTCGATCGCCCAAAATCCGCGGTCGCCGCGATACCCGCTAAACCATGTCCTACCACCGACGTCCTATAACCGACATCCGGTCAACCGCCCAATATCCGCGGTTGCCGCCAAAACCCATAATCCACAATCCAGGCCCCGGCTACACTAACTCAACCCCTGCTCAACCCGAGCAACCATAACCACCTGACTAAAGAATAAGGAGAATAGAAGCAAACAGGGTTTCTCCTAAGTCAAGTTCCAGCATGAAAGTGTAGCGACAAAAGATGGCCTATCTGGATGTCCATACAAGCATGCAAGTGTTCTCAAGGAAATAATCATTTAAGCCATTGATCATTAACAGTATCCACCTATGCATGACACCTACCCTCAAGTAGTACCACTAACAGGACAGTCATATAGTCCCGAATAAATATTCCATTCCACATGCAAGGTTAAACGTTATCATAGCAACCCTATCCCCACACAGGTATGCATAAACCCAACCCTGATCATGATTAATCAAGATGTCCAAATAAAGGGGATCACTCTAATATTCCTAGTGAGCATGTCAAAATAGAGGAAAGCAACAACCACCCACCTCGAAAAGCGTGCACTACACCGGAAGAAACTCCCCGCTGCGTGCTGTCCTCTAAAACTGCTGTCTGCCGAAAACAGAGTCCTACAGCAACAAACATTGCAAACGGTGTAAAAATTACAAGTCCCAATTACAGCTTTTGCTGTTTTTACAACCAGCACGCAAAACGAGGCATTTCACCTCTGTACCGAGCTCCAAAAATCTCAAAAAAATCACGGTTGCGTTCCTCGCGAAAAGTAGGCCCAAAACGACTCTTTAAACGCCTCGATCCGATATTCCTACGCCAAGATATAATTCGGAGAAGTCGCCGCTGTCCAAAATTCCAAACAGCAAAAGAGGGGTCAAAAACACCTCGGGAACCGTGCTAAGAAATCAGAATCCAGAGAAATCACCAACACGGAAAACGAAGCCCTACGTCTCAGAAACACACCGGCGAAGAAATCATCGAAAAAGGACTCCTGTACTGCGCAGGGGGCTTCTCGGACTAAGATGCGACGATAATGGGCCAAGATTGGGGCAAAAACGAGGCGCACTGTAAAATACGGATCGCCGTTGTCGAGCTTCCAAAAAATCTGGGAACGCACCACGAAGTAGAAAATATTGTAAGGAACAACTTATCTAAAGGTCCCTCCCTCTCATTCCCTCTCTACACTTCGGAAAAGGAAAGAGAAGAGAAAGAGATGGGCTGTATTTATAGGCCCACAAAAACAAATGGCAAAATGACCATTTTGTCCCCAGTTTCGGGCGCCCGAAATGATCGGGCTGCTACAGTAACGGGCCCGGCCCGTTACTGTGCAGGCCCGGAACCATCACGGCCCGCCACGCGGCCCGCACAGTAACCCGGCCCACGGCCCGGCCCACAGCCCGCACCGCACACCAGATCCTGGTCGAACCGCGCGGCCGTCCGACCCGGCCCGCGGTGCGACGCGTGTCCATCGAACAGGGGACAGCGAGGCCGGCCAACCGCGCGCGCCCACGCGTCCCCGCAATCACCGGCGGCGTGGGTGGCGCCCGCCAATGGTGCGGCGCCACGTGGCGCACGTGCGCCGCCCCGCCCGACACGGCGGGCGGTCGCGCCGTCCCCGCCGCCGCCGCGCCCGCGCCCACGTGCGTACGGCCGCAGACCCGCGGCTCTGCGTGCACCGCGTGCACAAAGACCCTCCAATCCGGGGCCGCCACGTGGCGCCCCCCGGTCCACCGTGCACCGCGCTCCCCGCGCGCCTGCCCGGCCTGCCCGCGCACTCCCCCGCGCGCCGTGCGCACTGCACCGGGCCAACCACATTCTGCCACGTGGCACTCCCCCCCGGTGCACGCCGGTCCCGTGGACTGCGCACCTGCCCGCGCCCATGCGCGACTGCCCGCGGCCGTGCGCCGCCTGCCCTAGCCTGCGCCGCCGCCCTCCGCCGCCGCCCTCCGCCGCTGCCCGCCGCCGCTGCCCGCCGCCGGAGTTACTGTTCCGGCGTGAACAGTAACCGGTTGCGCAAAACGTCAAGTAGGTAGTCCATTTTAACCGTTTTCGCGCGCTGAGTCCGAATTTGACGTCCGTTTTGCCAAATTCCGCCTCTAAAATTTGCCGAAGGCACCCGGAAAGACGTTCTTTTGTCCAAACTTCGCGCTGAGCCCAATTTTAATATCCATTTCGCGCGAGACCACTTCTAAAGATCCGACGGAGTCCACCGATCACCCACGTGATCTATTTAAGCCCGAAGTCCGTCACTTATGTACAATTTGTGCACAAACACCTCCAACACACAAAACAGGCTTCCAGAAGCCACCAATAACTCCACCACAGCTCTGCAGAAATCCAGGTCATCACATCCTCCCCCACTAAAAGAAAGTTTCGTCCTCGAAACTAAATCATTCCTCAATCCGGCACCTCGACCAAGTAAAGTGGGGTAAATATCCGATCATCCGCCCCTTAAGCTCCCAAGGCTGACTAATACCTCCTCTAGAGACGCGATGCAATCCTCGGGCCTCTAACTAGAACAAAATAGAGGCGGGCACTCTAGAAAACCGCACCACCTCACACGAGTACAGCGGGCTAATTGCTAGAGCTACCAAGTAGTCTGTACCGGCAAAACATCCGCTCCACCTAGGCCCCCGGTAATCTAACCACCAAGTCCAAAGGCATAAAAGCTCAGTCCGAGTATCACCGCACTCCCGGGGTATTCCACAACCACGCTAGCCAAAAAGGCTGCGCACCCACGGCGGAACACTCGTCCCGCACGCGAAGTCGAAACAAAAGAGGCAAAGATAGCCCCCAAGTAACCACGGCACACCATCTACACCTGGCCTAACCCCTCCCCAGGAGGACCGTCCTCGCGGCACAATCAACCGCCGCGAAAAGAAGAAAACTGAGCCGGCCAAACCGTCCTAAGTACTAAAACCAAGTCCCATAACTAGGTTAAGACCACCAGGTCTACAGGTACAATCAAGGACTCAACCGCACCGGGCAGGACCTACAACACGCCCCTACGTGCTAAAGATCGAGAATATGACCCCCCGAACACCAGGTACCCGTCCTACCCCCAACCCAAAGCAAGGAAGTACATGCACTCCTAACAAATGACTAGGATGCTCAAATGCAATGCAATGCACAACCAATGCCGGTAAATACAGTAAAATAATACCTGTCCCCACAAAGTCGGCTACTGCAAAGTCCTCCACCTGAGCGGCGTAGACCCGACCGCTCTGAGCTGGCGGCCGATGATCCGCAGGGTAAAAAGATGGTGATCCGCTCACTAGGGCATAAGGCCGCTGAGTCGACAGCTGCTGCTGAGGCGAAAAAGGAGCCGATGCCGATGAGGGTGCCGCTGAAGTCGAAAAGGGGCACGAAGCTCGAATGTGGCCTGGCTGTCCACACTTATAACACCGACCCCACCTCTGATCACAGGTGTGCGACAAATGGGGTCCCCCGCAGAATATACATCTGTCTCTATCGCGAAGCCGTGGCTGTCCCGGCTGCTGCTGTCTCTGTGTCTGATGCTGAGACTCCGGCTGCTGCTGCGATGGCCTCTGAGATCCACTAGGCTCTCGCTGCTCCGCATGCCCACGGCTAGGTAACTGAGGCCGCGGCGATCTCCACGAGCTAGTCTGTCCCTCGTCCTCGGGTACTGGTCGTTTCCTAACGGAACTCTGTGCAACCATCCCGCCTCGCCTCGCTACCACTGAGTCGCCTCTCTCCACCCATTCGGCATGCTCGATTAAGAGTCTGGAGTCGCTGTGCATGCACTAGGGTATAAATCTCGCTGCGGAGGCCTGCCTCGAATAACTCGACCTGATGTGGCCCATCACGGGCGACATAGGGCACGCAGTTAAGCAACCGTATGAACTCCTGATGGTAATCCTGAACTGACCGGTCGCCCTGCTGAAGGTTCTTCAAATCATCCTCCAGTTTCCTCTTCACGCTGGTCGAAAAATAGGTATCCAATACCATACGCCGAAACTTGGACCAGGGTAACTGTCGAGAAATCTGAAACTCCCATGGCTCCACCCGACGCCACCAAGTATCTGCATCTCCATCTAGGCAGTGTACCGCCATATGAACTCTGTACCTCGGGTCGATGAAGAAATCTCTAAAAATCTTCTCTATTGCTGATAGCCATGTCCCAACCTCCCACGGCTGCATATCCCGCCCCGAGAATCTAGGCAGTCCGTGCCGACAAAACTTATCAAGTTTGTCAGCAATATCCTGCTCCTCGGCCAGGGTCAAAGGCTGGGCCACTCCCCGAGCCCCGATACTCGATGATGGCGCCGTCGGCACAAGTGGGACCACAGGTGATGCCGGGGCGTCAAAAACTGTCGGAGGCGGCGCCTCTCTCTGCGCTAGTAGCTGCTCAATCCGCTGCTCATGCCGGCGGTTGCTCTCAACCAATTGGGCCACCAAGGCCCTCAACTCAGTGATCTCAGAAGGTCCAGCCTGTCCTGGCTCAATAAGGGGCGTAGGGGCACCCCGGGTAGGAATCCGATGTCGGGGAAGCATCTGCCACAAGAAACCACAAGTCAACCACACAACTACACACGACCCAATCTAGCGAAAGTCAAGGACATCCCTCTATTTCTATAACTTTATGTTGTCTGCAGCCAACATAACTGTCCCACAGAAATAGGATATGTCGATCCCTCTTCACTCACTGGAAGAGTCCAAAAACTAAATCACCGACTTTCGCAAAATGTCACGTCCCTCACGCCCTATCATCCTAAGGCTAACCAAAAGCCTAGAGTTTCCTAAGTCCCAACTGACCTATCCCAAAGCTCTGATACCAACTTAATCTGTCACGTCCCGAGTGTAAACCAGAACTCGGGCTCGTCTACAGATCCGCCGTGCACACGGAATTTTCCGCATACACGAAGCGTCGGTAACCTGCTCAGATAAATCAGATACCAAAATAGAGCAATAAAACAGAGCTGAACAGAAAATACTACATCTCAGACTGAACTGGAAGTAAAAATACAAGTATCAGTAAAATAAAGTACAAGTCTCTCTCCCAGCTCACCACAAAATACAACCAGCTGGCTAAAGCCAGACCCCAAAAGTACAACCGTCTGAGATAGGATACATAAGTGGTGCAAGTCTAGCTAACTCACTGTCGGGTCCACTGTCTAGCTACTCTGCCGTCCTCTCTCCTCGACCCGCCGCTGTATGTCCAACAGCACCCGCAGAAGGCTCTGCAAAACAAAGGAGAAGGAAAGAAAAAGAAGAATGGGGGTGAGAACTACTAGTAAACCAGTAGCCTCCCCTAGTGGGTAAAACCTCAAACTCTGACACACCCACTAGGTCTACCAGAGGCAAAAAGGAAAGGAGTATGGTAAGCAATGATGACTGCTGAAGAAAGGAAACTACCGCTACTATGCCTCTAAGATACAGTCCTAGACTGGAATAACCGTACGCAACAGTAACCAACCATCCCAGATGGACCCAATCTGTACCGTCCTCATCATCGGGCAAGTAAGCCGCGCCGATGTGATAGCAAAACTGTCCATAACTGCCTGGCCCCGGCCTCCGGAGGGGAACTCGAGGGGAGCGACCCACTCGAGGAAAGTACCACCGGGCAATAACCGCGCCGGTATAATCATCATCAAAAGCAGGACTAGATCACAACTGTAAAGCCCCCAGTGGAACACACCCCTCCACTAAAAGAAACACAGATCCCCCAATCCGATGCATAAATGAACATCCGGTCGATCGCCCAAAATCCGCGGTCGCCGCGATACCCGCTAAACCATGTCCTACCACCGACGTCCTATAACCGACATCCGGTCAACCGCCCAATATCCGCGGTTGCCGCCAAAACCCATAATCCACAATCCAGGCCCCGGCTACACTAACTCAACCCCTGCTCAACCCGAGCAACCATAACCACCTGACTAAAGAATAAGGAGAATAGAAGCAAACAGGGTTTCTCCTAAGTCAAGTTCCAGCATGAAAGTGTAGCGACAAAAGATGGCCTATCTGGATGTCCATACAAGCATGCAAGTGTTCTCAAGGAAATAATCATTTAAGCCATTGATCATTAACAGTATCCACCTATGCATGACACCTACCCTCAAGTAGTACCACTAACAGGATAGTCATATAGTCCCGAATAAATATTCCATTCCACATGCAAGGTTAAACGTTATCATAGCAACCCTATCCCCACACAGGTATGCATAAACCCAACCCCGATCATGATTAATCAAGATGTCCAAATAAAGGGGATCACTCTAATATTCCTAGTGAGCATGTCAAAATAGAGGAAAGCAACAACCACCCACCTCGAAAAGCGTGCACTACATCGGAAGAAACTCCCCGCTGCGCGCTGCCTCTAAACTGCTGTCTGCCGAAAACAGAGTCCTACAGCAACAAACATTGCAAACGGTGTAAAAATTACAAGTCGCAATTACAGCTTTTGCTGTTTTTACAACCAGCACGCAAAATGAGGCATTTCACCTCTGTCCCGAGCTCCAAAAATCCCAGAAAAATCACGGTTGCGTTCCTCGCAAAAAGTAGGCCCAAAACGACTCTTTAAACGCCTCGATCCGATATTCCTACGCCAAGATATAATTCGGAGAAGTCGCCGCTGTCCAAAATTCCAAACAGCAAAAGAGGGGTCAAAAACACCACGGGAACCGTGCCAAGAAATCGGAATCCAGAGAAATCACCAACACGGAAAACGAAGCCCTACCTCTCAGAAACACACCGGCGAAGAAATCGTCGAAAAAGGACTCCTGTACTGCGCAGGGGGCTTCTCGGACTAAGATGCGACGATAATGGGCCAAGATTTGGGGAAAAACGAGGAGCACTGTAAAATCCGTATCGCCGTTGTCGAGCTTCCAAAAAATCTGGGAACGCACCACGAGGTAGAAAATATTATAAGGAACGACTTCTCTAAAGGTCCCTCCCTCTCATTCCCTCTGTACACTTCGAAAAAGGAAAGAGAAGAGAAAGAGATGGGCTGTATTTATAGGCCCACAAAAATAAATGGCAAAATGACCATTTTGTCCCCGATTTCGGGCGCCCGAAATGATCGGGCTGCTACAGTAACGGGCCCGGCCCGTTACTGTGCAGGCCCGGAACCATCACGGCCCGCCACGCGGCCCGCACAGTAACCCGGCCCACGGTCCGGCCCACAGCCCGCACCGCACACCAGATCCTGGTCGAACCGCGCGGCCGTCCGACCCGGCCCGCGGTGCGACGCGTGTCCACCGAACAGGGGACAGCGAGGCCGGCCAACGCGCGCGCCCACGCGTCCCCGCAATCACCGGCGGCGTGGGTGGCGCCCGCCAATGGTGCGGCGCCACGTGGCGCACGTGCGCCGCCCCGCCCGACACGGCGGGCGGTCGCGCCGCCCCCGCCGCCGCCGCGCCCGCGCCCACGTGCGTACGGCCGCAGACCCGCGGCTCTGCGTGCACCGCGTGCACAAAGACCCTCCAATCCGGGGCCGCCACGTGGCGCGCCCCGGTCCACCGTGCACCGCGCTCCTCGCGCGCCTGCCCGGCCTGCCCGCGCACTCCCCCGCGCGCCGCGCGCACTGCACCGGGCCAACCACATTCTGCCACGTGGCACTCCCCCCCGGTGCACGCCGGTCCCGTGGACCGCGCACCTGCCCGTGCCCCTGCGCGACTGCCCGTGGCCGCGCGCCGCCTGCCCTAGCCTGCGCCGCCGCCCTCCGCCGCTGCCCTCCGCCGCTGCCCGCCGCCGGAGTTATTGTTCCGGCGTGAACAGTAACCGGTTGCGCAAAACGTCAAGTAGGTAGTCCATTTTAACCGTTTTCGCACGCTGAGTCCGAATTTGACGTCCGTTTTGCCAAATTCCGCCTCTAAGATTTGCCGAAGGCACCTGGAAAGACGTTCTTTTGTCCAAACTTCGTGCTGAGCCCAATTTTAATATCCATTTCGCGCGAGACCACTTCTAAAGATCCGACGGAGTCCACCGATCACCCACGTGATCTATTTAAGCCCGAAGTCCGCCACTTATGTACAATTTGTGCACAAACACCTCCAACACACAAAACAGGCTTCCAGAAGCCACCAATAACTCCACCACAGCTCTGCAGAAATCCAGGTCATCACACTTTCAAGATATACTTTTTTTCGAATTGATCTAATCTTTGCTTAGAGATTTCTCGCATGGATCTTTATTGATAATCTAAGCAACGGATCACCATCGAAGCTTTTATCAAGTTTGCGTCGTGGATTCGACGTAGCATCGTGGATTCGATGTGTTGAAGGCGTTTCGTGGATTCGTAACGTGTGCTCGTGGATTCGAGTGGCGTTCGTGGATTCGAACGTATGCAGTGGACGTGCAGTCGGTGAGCGCAAGATCCGAAGAAGTTGAAGGAGGGGCTTGAGTCCGTGGAGTCGGTAATCACCTTGTTATTCTTCTTTTCTTAGTGGATTGTTATTGCGTGTTGGTCCCGTAATTTTTCTCCTGGATTGGAGTTCCACGTAAATCTCGGTGTGCTGTTTTTATTTTTCGCATTGGTTTTTATTTTGCACTGAGATTGGAATTTTGAATATTACACCTATTCACCCCTTTCTAGGTGTTTGATAGTAACTATTTAGATCCTTGTGGATCCTTATATAAAAACCAACAATTGGTATCAGAGCGGGTTTTAGGTTTATCTATCATGTCGGGTGAAAGTGGTAATATTTTTAGACTTCCTCTTTTTGATGGGACCAATTATGCTTATTGGAAAGTGCGGATGAGAACTTTTCTCATCTCAATTGATGAGCGGGTTTGGCAAACCGTGGAATACGGTTGGGTGCATCCAACTGAGGAAGTAGGAAATTCTACTATCCCAAAACCTCGCTCTAGATGGTCTAAAGAGGAAATCGAAAGATCTTCTTACAATGGGAAAGGTATGAACGCTTTATATAATTCTCTTTCCTCGACTGAGTTCACACGAATTTCTGCGTGTGAAACCGCGAAGGAAATTTGGGATATTCTCAAAATTACACATGAGGGTACTAATCTTGTAAAAATTCAAAAGCTCCAGATGCTTACAAGTCAATTTGACTCTATTCATATGGAAGAGCATGAATTGTTTACAGATTATTACACTAGACTTCAAGATGTAATCAACACTTGTGCTAATTTAGGAGAAAAGATCCCGGAGTCGAAAATTGTAAGAAAGATACTTCGTACTCTTCCGGAACGGTTTAGGGCAAAGGTTGCCGCTATTGAAACCGTTAGTCATCCGGATGAGATGAGAGTAGAGGAATTAGTATGTGCTTTGCAAACTTATGAGATGACTTTTCCTACTAATCAAGTTTCTTCCAAGTCTTCTTCTAAGCTTACAGGTATTGCATTCAAATCAACAAAGAAAGAAGATGGCGAATCAAGTTCCGATGATGAAATCTCTTTAGCCGACTTCGAAGAACAATTGGCACGGATCGTAAAGAAATTTCGTCGGAAGTTTTGGAAGAATCGAACCGATGGATCTTCATCCACGAAACCATCTAAAGGATCATCGGATTTCAAATCCTCTAAACTGAAAGGCGTTGCAAAACCTTCTAAAGAAAAAGAAAAAGATGATTTTGAAGGGGAAATCCAATGCTATCGATGCAAAGGCTACGGCCATATTTCAACGGATTATCCTTCTAAGAAATCATATAAAAAGAAGGCTTTGCAAGCGAAAACTTGGGACGATTCTACTTCTGATGAATCGACCTCAAGTAAAGAGGAAAAAGTTGTTGCTTTTCATGCCTCTCAAATTTCCTCTTCTAATTTGTGCTTATCATCTTTAGTTACTGACTCTACTCCTTTGATTTTGTATGAAACATCAACAACCGACGGAGAGTCATCAAGTGAGGGGGAGTCGGACGAAGAAGAACTCGTTGAGGCATATCAACAACTTCTTGCCGAATCTAAGAAGATGGCCAAGCATATCAAGAAGTTGAGGAAGCAACGACTTGAGGTTCAAGACGAGAATCAAGCTTTAAAGATCAAATTTCATGATCTCGAGGAGGAACAAGGGCGTTTATTGGATAACAATAAAATCCTCCAAGAAAAGTTAAACCAATCGGAGACAAACGCAAAATCATATATGGACAAGATTGGTTTTCTTGAAAAGCAGTTTGAGGAAATTCATATCACCAATCAAGTTTTGACCAAGCAAGTACATCAACTTAAATTCGACATACAAAGGCTTTCAACCGGTTCCAAGAAACTAGAAAGTATGTCCGGATTAGGTCAAACAAGCAAGGTTGGTTTGGGATTCAAAAAGAATCAAACTGTGAAGGCTTCAAGTTCCACAACTAAATTGAAAGGAAGAACTTGTCACCTATGTGGACTTGAAGGACACTTGATGAAGACGTGCCCGGAAAAGAGAAAGAAGAATCCTTCGGCAACTTCATCTACGGAGCGAACTCAACGGAATCAAAAGACACATCAAGTCAAAGGAGTTCACTCAACCAACCAAAGGTCCGAGCCACAACATCAATCATACAAGTGGATCATTGCGAGGCAAAGACCTAAGGTGGATCAACAGTCAAAGCTATCAACTCCCGGCCACAACGAATCAAGACAACCCAAAATCCGACGATTTTGGATTCGGAAAGGTGATATCTTTTCTTGTCTTAAGTTCTAAATAGCTTTTGACTGTATGTAATGCTTTGATTGGTTTTCCCTTCATATTTTTCTTAATCTTTACATTAGATGATTTCAATGCTTTTCGTTTATATGTTTTGTTTTCGAACAAAAGGGTTTTAACGAACGAGTGCATTGAATTTGAAAAGGGTTTATTTTCATTCACTCTAATTTAATTTTATATTAATTATCAACTTTACTCCATAATCATAATCTTTGAAGATATTACATTATAGGAGTTTTTGATAGTTATATACATAAAATTTTAGTAATCTTGTGTGATCTTAAGATGCTTAACCTATCTCGGTTGTGTGAGTTCATTGTGATAAATATGAGACAACCGATTGACTAAAATTTGGGATTTAATTCTTCCACGTAAGAGATTGCATTCTTACAAGGGTAAATAAATGAGTTGCAAAAGATGTGGAAAGAGTTACATCCGAAAGGAGTGTGAAAACTACCACCACATTTTGGAAAGAGCTGCCACCCCGGTCGTCCGGTTTGTGTGTGAAGCTACCACATGTTTTGGATGCTTGAAAAATATTTTTGAAATTTTTAGTTGAAGCATTTGGAGATTCGTATTCAAAGTTCTTATATTTTGAACAATCTCCTGGTTGGTATAAGGTGGGATAGTTGAAAGATGCTCAAAGAGCCACCCTTAGGTATTTTAGTGCTTATCTCAAATTTGAAAGGGTAGAAATCAAATTGATGTCATTTGGAAATCTCTGTGAGTCATCTTTGTAAATCGGTTACATCTTGATAGAGTTTGGATCTCAAGATTATTTTTGATGGCTTGTGTAGAGTACCGGGTTTTTGGATAGTGCACCGACCTCGCAAGATGGCGTGATGTGGAGAATTTACTTTGGACGGGTCCAAATCATGTTTACAGATGAGTTTGGGTTGATTCGGATCTACGCGGAAGCCCCAGCTTGATTCAGAGTTTTCTGGGCATTGTGCGCCGATAGAGGACTGGCTTTGGGGAAGCCTCGACTTCACAGTGGAGTGCAGAAAAAAATTGAAAATACTTGGAACAGGTGTATTTTATGATTACAGCGGAGTTCGGGAGGTTCCGGACTGACGTGGAGGACCCGAAGGCAAAAAGTGAGTTGGAACTGGTAGTTTTGGAGCCGGTTTTTGGATTGAGAACCATGACTCAATGGTTGAGCTTTTTGGGGAGAAAAAGCAATGGACATGTGTATTTTCAGATTACAGCGGGGTTCGGGAGGTTTCGGGCCGGAGCGGAGACCCCGAAGATAAAAAGTGACTTGGAGTTGGCTTAATTTGGAATAATTAATTAATTATTTAATTAATTATGGGTGTTATTTATTTGGCTTAGCCTATGTTGTAGCAAAAGGAATTAAGAGAGTGGATATTTGAATGCTTTTAATTAGAGGAATGAGATTTTCTTTTCCTGTGAGCATTTATTGCTTTCCAACTACCCCCCACCCACCTCCCTTAATTAACAGCACCTAATTGAACCGCCACGTCACCCTTCTCTTCTCCCCTTCAAGTAGAGGAATGAGATAAAAACAGAGGAAGTGGAGAGGAGAGAAAAGAAGGAAGAAGAAGAAGGGAGAAAGAGAGAAAGGAAGTAAGAAGAAGTTGAGAATGGAGATTTTTGTGGGTGGTTTTGCTGTTGGACGTCCTCCTGGAAGCCGAGTCGTGCAAGCGGAGCGCGCGCGTGCGTCGACCACCATGCCGGTAAGTTCTGTTTTGGGGTTTTTTTGTTGTTTTTCTTTCTTTTTCTTTCTCTTGGCTGTGCCGCGTAGCAGCAGCGCGCGAAGGGCGCGGTGCGGGCACTGCGCCGTTGTAGCGCACAGCAGGCACGCGTTGCAGCAGCGCGCGGCTGGGCGCGTTGCGCGCGGGCGCGCCCCGCGCGGGCGCGCAGGGCGCACCGCGCACTGGGCGCGCAGGGCACCCCGCGCGCGGCGCTTAGGGCGGGCGGCAAGCCATGCTGCAGTAGCAGCGGGCGCGCTGCGGGCCCTGGCGCCGCGCTGCAGCAGTTGCGGCGGCGCGGCGGCTACGGCGGCAGCGCGCGTAGGCGACGCAGCTGCAGCGTGGCGTCGGCAAGCCAGCGGAGGCCGGTGCCGGTGGTCCGTTTGCGCGCACACCGAGGCTTTGGGTTGCCGGTTTCGCATGGGTTTTTATAGATCGAATTTGACGAGTTTTTTTTCCCTTTTTGCTCTCACAGGACACCGTCGGGTTGCGCGATTTTCGGCGAAGTGCCATGCGGAGCTCAGATCAAGTGCGCGGCGTGCGGTCTTTACTCGAGCAGTTTGGACAGTGGGATGTTTGTGCTGGGGGAGTGTGGAATGTTCAGAGTAGAGGTAATTTATGTTGGTGTACAGATGCACCTTATGATGTGATCATGTATCTAAATTGTGGTTGCCTTATGTGAATGGTTAGAGCTTCAGACTTGTTTGTCGAGTTTATGTATTTTTGGTGGTGTTGAGGGGGACTTGCAATGGCTGTGAGCATAAGAATTGTGTACAGTGAGAATGGTAAATAAGTGAGACTATGTACTTTGAGGATTCGTGTGGAGGTTTTTTTTATTTATTTAGATGTTCAGTGATTTTGTTAGCTACTAGTTTTATTTTCATCTCTGATACATATATTTTTAGCTCTAGTTCTGACTTGCAGGGTAGACGCTTCGTCCGTACGGCAGTTTCCGTACAGATGGCGGATCTGTTGGCGAGCCCGGGTCGCAGTTTCGACCCCGGGGCGTGACAGATTAGGGTGGTATCAGAGCCTAGGTGTATAGGTCATTGAGGACTTAGAGACCCTAGGCTATTGGTTGGACATTAGGATGACCGTCGTGAGAGACGTGAGTTTAGCGAGAGTCCTGATTGAGTTTGTACCTCCCCCAGAGGATTGGGGTGAGTGACCTTACATGTTATTTCTCTAAAGATGATTATGTTGGCTGCAGACAACATAATACTTTAGAAAGGTTAACATGTTTAGACTTTCGCTTGATTGGGTTGAGAGAGTTTTGGTACTAATGTTTGTTATGTTGCAGTGGCTTCGATGCTTCCGAGACGTCGTTCGATGGCGAGGGCGTGTTGGCCTTGGATGGGGAGCCCGATCAGCGGGAGGCTGAATAGATAGAGCAGAGTGAGGTCTGAGAGTTACAGGTCCCAGTAGCCAGACTCTGAGGCGATGCGGCGCCAGGAAGAGAACTTTGAGCGCTTGATGCACATGCTTGAGCCGAGAGCATCTTCCGGGGTATAGCTAGTAGTACTTCCAGCCGCGACGTCGTCGACTTCGATCCTGATCGCGCCACTGATGGTGCAGTTGCAGCGAGAGGTTGCTGACCGGTTGTTTTATTTCATCCAGTTCCATCCCCTGCAGATTTCGGGACCGAGCTTGGAGCCTTGGAAGGCCGAGGACTGGATTACTGCTACGGGAAAATTATTTGAGAATTGTTCGCCCAGGAGAAGCATCAGGTGCACTTGGTTATGCACTTTGGATAGGGACGCCGAGAGTTAGTAGCGTCGAGTTCGTCCCGCTGAACCACCGGGAGCGAGTTTCTGCGACGGCTGAGCAGTGTACCCCTGTCGCCTAGGAAGAGGATTAGAGTTTAATTATGTTTGAGGGGGGGGACTGCATTTGGATATCTATTTCTTGTGCATTCTCGATGAGTGCCGACTTTAGAAGCAGCGATTGTGCATGCTCGATGGATTGACCGAGGATCAGTGATCACGTCTAGGAGGGACGAGGAGCGAAGGACCAGCTCCAGTGAGAGACGTCCAGCAACGTCAGATTTTGGGTTAGTTGAGTGGATCGAGGTTGCCATGATTCCAGTCTCGGGATCATGGGTCTCAGAGGAGACAAAGTCCAGGAGGTTCTCGACAGACGAGGCACCAGCAGCTGTGTCAGGACATTTTCAGGCAGAGTGTTCCTGAATGGTGCTCTTGGAATTGCCACTGGCGATAGCACCCCTCTACTCCTTTTAGGATAAAGAGGTTCATCCGATGTACCGATAGACTGATGGAGCCGTCATGCCGAGGCAGTTAGAGTGATGGCCACCAGCATCTATTTGTTGAGTTTGTGCAGCCGGCTGGAGAGCGCCAGGATAGTGAATCACTTTTTTACCAGGTGTGGTTTCCTTGGGTCGTCGAAGTTAAAGCTTGTTGATGCCGACACCGCGTGTGCATGTTTCAGTAGAGCAGGGGTAGCTTCGCGTGGGCCAGAGAGGAGACTGTTGGCTTATGCGCGTGAGGATCAGGTTCCAGATCACGTTTAGCAAATGGATGAGTGTTGCCAGTCCGGCCCAGTGCTGTTAGGACTTTGGATTTGATCATCGAAATGTTAGTCCTACATCAGTTCAGGGAGGTTGATTGAGCATGAATTGAGATTGGTTATCCCAATGTTAGGCTACCATGGGATGTCGAGATTGAGCAAGGACCCTCCGTGGACCTGGTCAGGAGGAGTGTGTTTATGGAAGAGGCTAGACCACGACGGGGTTGAGTCGTGATCGTATCGCCTTGCTAGCGACATTTAAAGCAGGTGCCTACGGCGGCACCGGGATTAAAGTCTTTAATGTCCTTATCGCTGTGTGATCCGGTGTGAGTCCACCTGATCTGTTATTGAAGCCGCCGTTTAGTGGGATTGAGATCGAGATAGTGTTCGACGTGGATTTAGAAGCTGCGCCGACTTCGGCAGCACCCCTTGGAGTATCACCCGTGAGACAGAGAGCCGATAGCGCAGTTGCGGGATCTGATGGATCGAGAGGCCGTGTGACCTTGTGCCACGTTGTGGATACAACGGTGAGGATGCGAGAGATTGATAGGTTATGGAACCTCACAGCCAAGGGCTGTGCCCGGTTAGTGTTCAGGACCCGGTGGGGGCTTTCTGAGCTTGTCTTGCGGTCAAGTGGATTGACTGAGGCCCTGCGGCCTTTGGATTTGAGGGAATTGAGTGTTCCGGTTGTGTTGGACGGGTTGGTGGTTGTACCCGTCGTGGATGTTTGGATTATTTTCGAGGTGACCTAGAACATGAGGAGCACTTGAGGATAGCACTGCAACTTTTAAGATAAAAGAAGTGGTTTGCCAAGTTGGGAGAGTGTGCTTTCGACTTCGAAAGGTTCTGTGGTTAGGCCTCACGATTTTGGCTGCAAGAGCGACTGAGGACCCAACGAAGAGTGATGCCATTGGGATTTAGCCTAAGCCTATGATTGTGACTGAGGTCAAAAGTTTTGGACTAGGCAGGGCCAATATAGCATCGAGGAGTTAGAGCTGCATCGAATTGCATGATTGCCAGTGATAGAGAGAACATTGAGTTATTCTTAGATCTTCTAACCTGAAATATTTGGATACTCAGGTAGAGCTTGGTTGAAGCCACGTCGGTGGACAGAGTTATTGGAATTGTAAGTTTGGTTTTATAGCATATAATTATTCCAGCGAGGACTTTATTGTCAGTACGCCTTAGTTAGGCGAGCATGCAACCTTGGAATGAGGTCTTCGATCCGTGGTTGCCACTTTTGGAACTTGGGATTTGAGAGTTGGAATTTGAGCATTGTTTCCTGTTGTTGAGCTACTTCCCCGGTAAATTGATATGAGAGATGCATCTACGGAACTTGACTGTTTTGGTTGCTAAGGGGCAACGAAGGAGTTATGCCTATTGGAAGCTTAGAGTTTGGATTTGGGAACCATAATTGTGAAAGCCACTATCCGCAGGAATACGATCATTCAAGATTTACGCGGGGAGTTTGATTCACGAGTGTTTTTCTGGCTGGAAGAAGTGTATTTGATCCCTTGCATGATTTGGATTGCGCTTCATGAAATTGGATGAGGATTGGAGCTTTTAGTGGTGACCGATGCTATTCTTGCTCGTGAAGCTAAGGAATTTTGCAGTCGAGATCTATCTTGGGTGAAGGTTCAGTGTAGCCATTATGGTGAGTGAGAATGACCACCTGAGAGCTGTTGATGAGTTGGGGATCTCCTATCCCCATTTGTTCGAAACACCCTCCTGAGTTATGGATTTATTCTGGTTTCGAGGACGAAACCTTTTTAAGGAGGGGAGAGTGTAGAGTATTGGGTTTTTGGATAGTGCACTGACCTCGCAAGATGGCGTGAAGTGGAGAATTTACTTTGGACGGGTCCAAATCATGTTTACAGATGAGTTCGGGTTGATTCGGTTCTACGCGGAAGCCCCAGCTTGATTCGGGGTTTTCTGGGCATTGTGCGCCGATAGAGGACTGGCTTCGGGGAAGCCTCGACTTCACAGTGGAGTGCAGAAAAAATTTGAAAATACTTGGAACAGGTGTATTTTATGATTACAGCGGAGTTCGGGAGGTTCCGGACTGACGCGGAGGACCCGAAGGCAAAAAGTGAGTTGGAACTGGCAGTTTTGGAGCCGGTTTTTGGATTGAGAACCATGACTCAATGGTTGAGCTTTTTGGGGAGAAAAAGCTGTGGACATGTGTATTTTCAGATTACAGCGGGGTTCGGGAGGTTTCGGGCCGGAGCGGAGACCCCGAAGATAAAAAGTGACTTGGAGTTGGCTTAATTTGGAATAATTAATTAATTATTTTATTAATTATGGGTGTTATTTATTTGGCTTAGCCTATGTTGTAGCAAAAGGGAATTAAGAGAGTGGATATTTGAATGCTTTTAATTAGAGGAATGAGATTTTCTTTTCCTGTGAGCATTTATTGCTTGCCAACTACCTCCCACCCACCTCCCTTAATTAACCGCACCTAATTGAACCGCCACGTCACCCTTCTCTTCTCCCCTTCAAGCAGAGGAATGAGATAAAAACAGACGAAGTGGAGAGGAGAGAAAAGAAGGAAGAAGAAGAAGGGAGAGAGAGAAAGGAAGTAAGAAGAAGTTGAGAATGGAGATTTTTGTGGGTGGTTTTGCTGTTGGACGTCCTCCTGGAAGCCGAGTCGTGCAAGCGGAGCGCGCGCGTGCGTCGACCACCATGCTGGTAAGTTCTGTTTTGGGGTTTTTTTGTTGTTTTTCTTTCTTTTTCTTTCTCTTGGCTGTGCCGCGTAGCAGCAGCGCGCGAAGGGCACGCTGCGGGCACCGCGCCGTTGTAGCGCGCAGCAGGCACGCGTTGCAGCAGCGCGCGGCTGGGCGCGTTGCGCGCCGCGCGCGGGCGCGAAGGGCGCACCGCGCACTGGGCGCGCAGGGCACCCCGCGCGCGGGCGCGCAGGGCGCGCGCCGCTCAGGGCGCGCGGCACGCCATGCTGCAGTAGCAGCGGGCGCGCTGCGGGCCCTGGCGCTGCGCTACAGCAGTTGCGGCGGCGCGGCGGCTACGGCGGCAGCGCGCGTAGGCGACGCAGCTACAGCGTGGCGTCGGCAAGCGAGCGGAGGCCGGTGCCAGTGGTCCGTTTGCGCGCACACCGAGGCTTTGGGTTGCCGGTTTCGCGTGGGTTTTTATGGATCGAATTTGACGAGTTTTTTTTCCCTTTTTGCTCTCACAGGACACCGTCGGGTTGCGCGATTTTCGGCGAAGTGCCATGCGGAGCTCAGATCAAGTGCGCGTCGTGCGGTCTTTACTCGAGCAGTTTGGATAGTGGGATGTTTGTGCTGGGGGAGTGTGGAATGTTCAGAGTAGAGGTAATTTATGTTGGTGTACAGATGCACCTTATGATGTGATCATGTATCTAAATTGTGGTTGCCTTATGTGAATGGTTAGAGCTTCAGACTTGTTTGTCGAGTTTATGTATTTTTGGTGGTGTTGAGGGGGACTTGCAATGGCTGTGAGCATAAGAATTGTGTACAGTGAGAATGGTAAATAAGTGAGACTATGTACTTTGAGGATTCGTGTGGAGGTTTTTTTTATTTATTTAGATGTTCAGTGATTTTGTTAGCTACTAGTTTTATTTTCATCTCTGATACATATATTTTTAGCTCTAGTTCTGACTTGCAGGGTAGACGCTTCGTCCGTACGGCAGTTTCCGTACAGATGGCGGATCTGTTGGCGAGCCCGGGTCGCAGTTTCGACCCCGGGGCGTGACAGCTTGTGTTGATTTATTAACATGAAAAACCGTTTATAATGTTATCTTTATTTTTCTGATTTCGGAGTAAACTTTTTATTTTTGTAAAATAATGGATTGAATGACATCTGTGTGATCTCACAATTTTCATGCACTTAAATGATTTTCTTGATTGCGCGCAAATCGGTAATTCAAAG